>VXBH01002808.1:478011-483011 GCA_013400035.1 Rynchops niger
GATTTTCAAGTGTGGAGTAAAATACTTACTGAAACACGGAGAGAGTAAAAGGAAAGGAAAAGAAAAGGCGTGCTGGTGGGGGTATTTGAGAAAAGCTGGTGGTTCAGAGAGATGCCGTGGGGTTATTCCAGATGGCAAGGAGTGGCAAGTGGACGTCCCTCTTCTCCTGACCGGAGATGGAGAGCAGCCAGCCGCGGGCCTGTGATAGGAACAAGGGCGATGTGGGATCTTAGGAGCTTTTAAAAATGTAAAAAGGACTTTTCGCATTCAACTACTGAGATGAATAAGGAGGCAGCGAGGGTAATGTGAACCCGCTGCTTCTCTGGTGCGTTAAACGGAAGAGAAACTCCGCTGAGCACCAAAGCGCACAGGAAGCGGGATTCGGCTTTTGTGGCTGGGACGCGGAGTCGGCCTGGGAATTCATCAGGAGAGCGGAGAGCAGGCGCAGGCTTTCCTCCCAGTGTCCTGCTGGGGCTGAACGGGGCGGCCCTTCCCTCTGCTGGGTAGGCTCGTCTTGCTGCTTAATGGAGAGAGACAGATCTGAGGGTTGATGGAAACCAGCGCGTTTAAACCTTCCCCCAAATACAAAACAGCTTTGTTTTTTCTTTTGGGGGTTTCTCTGTTGGTTTTTTGTTTTTTTTTTTTTTTTCTTTTTCCCCAAGCTAATGGTCTGAGATTCATGAGCAAAGGTTGAATAAAAGTCAAAGGAAACTATTTTGGCACTTTATAAGGGATGAGTGAGGCCACATCCGTAATCCTGTGCACGGTTCTTGTCACCTTATTATTAGAGCTGTGTAAATCTGGCAAGGATTTGTATTTGCCAAATATACCTCTGGCCTAGATTTGGGCTTATATTTGGAATTCGGGCCAGTTTTAACGCCTGTGCAGTTTGTAATTTTTGCCAGTTTTAAGCAAAATAACAGGAAAGGGGATAATGAAGGACAGAGGAGTCAGGAAAGCAGAAAGCTAAGGAAGGAACTAGAAAAAGAGAAGAAAAAAAGGACAAAGGAATACGGAGCCCGTTCCTTCTTTTCTACTTTCTCCACAGCCCTTCTTTAACATATCCTCTCTTTTCCCTTTCGTGCTTCATTGTTGCGCTCTCTGAATTCAGGAAAAATTAAATAAATTCAGCCGTGCTCTTTTGCTCTGCTTGTGCTCTCACATTTGTTTTTTTCATTTCCAAACTTCTCCCTTAACCTGCCCCTCATAAATCCCCCTCTCCCCCGCGCCTTCCTTTCTTTTCCTCTGCCCCAGAGTCCCTTGGTGCACATGCTGGCCGTGAACGTTCTCCTGGTCTGCGTATCCCATCCCGGCGCACAGGCGCTTTGATGTACGTGCATTCCAGCAAGATTAAAATTCTAAGGACTGTGAAGTATTGCAACTTGCATTCATGAAATAAGCCTGGTGAGACAGATATTATTTGCTGATGTTATCTCATCCCGAACGTAGGTTCGGTGGAATAGGCAGAGATACGCTCCCGGACAGTGGAAAGCCCCACAGGAGAGTTGCTTTCCCCAGGGGTTGGCTGTGGAGGCTGCTCCAGGAGGAATGGTCTGGGCGGGTTTTGCTAAACTAAGGGTAGAGAAGCTGTGACTTCTCCAAGGTCACCAGGAGAACTGAAGGCAGAACTGGAATAAAACCCAGGAATGAGGAGCAAGCAGCTCAGGTTCTGGTTGTGGGTAATACTGGTCCTGCTTAGGTTTGTGAATGTATGTTATTGGGCGCCCAGAGCACCGAAATTGCAGGTTTTAAGTACAGGCTGAGCTCGCTGCTCCTCCTCTGTCTCGCTGGCAGTCGTCATCCGGCCCAGAGACCCCGGCACAGCCAAGTGTTCTGTATGGGTTACCCACCTTCCTGCAGCGGCTCCGGTGGGAGGCGTCCGTGCCGTGTGCCTCATCCTCCAGCGCTCAGCCGCTGGCACCATGGAGGGGGACGCGGCTGGAGCCACCCACCGCAGGTGTGGGCGTACAAAGAACCCCGGCTGTATTGGTTGTCATTAGAGATAACGATCTATCTCATAGGGTTGCATTGGATGGGTGGAGACAGTTTATTGCATTATTCGGTTACCTTCTTCAGTGATGATTCATTGATTATTAACACTTACAGATTTATATGTGGCAGAGGAATAATACAGGAACATACAGCTAACATGAGCATCGACTTTGAGAACTCCCTCGCTTGGAGAGGGGTAAGGCAGGCTTGTATCCCGCAGGGAGGATGGGATTGCAGAGGGTCCCTTCTGAAGGTTTTGGGGACGTTGCAAGGCTGTTTGATCTAGCGATGAGTGTGACACTGGTCACAAGCCTGGAGCTGAGCAAAGGCCAGCTGTAGCAGGAATTACACGCAGAAGTTCTCATACAGAGAAAACAATATGGGGCGCATTAAGGGCCGGCGCTAGATACTATCGGAAATTAAAGATAGAAATGTGTCAGTATTTGGAATAAAAGTCCTGCTTAGTGGGTTGGTCAGAAACAGGAACCAGCCCGGGTAGGTTTGTGTACAGCCTGAAATTTCTCCTTTTTTACCCGCCTTGGCCTCGTGCTCGCTGTACCAGTCCATGCGGCCTCTGCTGTGGTGTATTTTTCTTTAAAAATATTATCTTTGGCTATCTCTTCTGTGCTTTTGTGCCTGCGCACCTCTTTCTTCAGAGGCACGTGGAGAACTGCTACGTTTTCATAACTTTTTGACAAGCCCCGCACTTGCAAGACTCCCTTGCCCTCCCTTGCCAGTTTGCATTTTGTCGGTGTTAAAAGCTTTGCCTCTCCCCTGCCCCCAGCCTCCTCCAGTCCTGCTGGTGTACGAGGTGTAACCCAGTACGCTCCCCTCGGCAGCTTTGGTGTGAAGCTCGGAAGGAAGAAGCAATCTCCAGGAATAAAGCAGATCTTTCCCATCCCCGGGTAGCCGAAGCAGCAGGGCTGCACCGCGGCACCGACCGGCTCTGCGGCACCGACTCATCATTATTTTTCAGGTTTTTGAGGTTTACCTGTTGTGCTGAGCGTAACAAAAGAAACGAAATCTCTGTAATTATACTGGAAGGGGGAGGAGATGGCGTTTTAGTGCCTTTGATCTTGGAGCTAGAATAGGCTCAGCTTTTGGAAATTTAATTTGAAAGAATCCAACATACACATCTGCTTTTTGTACTGCGATTTCTTTTGAGCCAGAAAATAGAAATTTATTAATGCAAATGTGTGGATTCTGTTTGTCGGAAGACAAGGCAGCCCGTTCAAAACATAAGTTGACTCTCTATAGCACTAGAAAATCTTAATAGGTATGATGGGCGCTAGCGTTACGGAGTTTATAGGCAAAGTTTTGTGCGAGCGAGCAGGGAGCATAAAACGGCAGGATACTTCTGGGAGTGTAAAGATTTCTGGGAAATAGAGTGCGTGAGTATTTCCAAGGTACCAATGGAAAGAACGGGGGGGGAAATTTTCTCAATAAGCAGTTGAAAAACAACAACAACAAACAAGCGTGTCACAAAACAGCTCTGTGAGCTTGCCCGGGGTGGGAGATGGAAGGAGCCCGCGCTGCCCGCGAGGAAGAGGAGGGCTTACTCCTCTGGCTGCTCTCTGATTGAGAGGGTCGCTCCACTGATGCCCAACGTGCTGGAAAAGTAGTTGTGGCTCGTAAATTGAACGGGATCCAAAATTCAAGGTAGATACTTTCAAAACATTACTTAAGAGCTGTGACTTGTGTTTTTCGGGGCTTCGCATGAAGACTGAGAAAAGACGCGTTGGACAGAAAAGCGTGCAGGAGACAGACTTTGGCTCTAGTAGATGTTCCATCAGAATTTCCCCTGTGCACCTTTTTTTCCTATTCCCTGTCAAAACCTGCCAAACACGAGCTTGGTCAGTCTCTGAAATAATAGCGTATAAATGAAAATGTATATCTTAAAGCATATGTAAAGAAACCCTGGTCGTTCCGTGTGACAGCAGAGAGCTAAAATAAACCTGAAAGGTTTTGTTTGTTTATTTTGAAATGAACCTGTTTTCATGCCTTGTGACTGGAGTGCGTTTTCAGATTTTCAACGAAATATATTAGGCGTTTGCCTGGGCAAGACCTTTCATCAGGTGAGGGTCTCTGTGAGGAGAACATCTTTCCGTCCTATGCAGCCAAATAAGATGACCAGCTCCAGCTTGCTCTCGAGAACTGGACATTTTTATCGCAGCTGCCTTTAGTTCTTCCTTGTGGCCGTTCAGAGATGGCACTTTTCTTTCTATTAGTAGTGCAGCAGGGTTCAGGCTGCTGCAGTTCAGGCCAGGTACAACGGACTGGCAAATTCTGTCCAACAATGGGAAAATAAGGTGTTTTTGTTTCAAGTGGTGTAGCTTTAAGTTTCCTTACGGGAGTTTCTGGGTGGGGAGCAGGTATCCCCACGGGGCGAGCGGTCACTGGTTGGCACTGGGATCTGGGGGGGTCACCCAAGTCATTGGCTGGCACAAGGGTTTTGACACTTCGTATTTTCCCCCCTCTGTGCTTAGAAACGGCTTTCTCCCGGTTCGCTTTACGAACACAAGTCATCTTTCTTCCCCTCCCTGGCTGCCCAGATGATGTGGCCGTCGTTGGCTGGGGTTTGTGGTGCTCTTCTCAGCAGGTGGCCGCCGTTGGTACGAGGTGGGAGCCCACTTGGAGTGGCTGTGCTGTGTGATGGGTACCATGACTTGGATTCATTCTCCTTCCAGCCGTGGAAGGTTCGAAAGGGGACAAGGTGATTTTCGGTAAACATCACTTACCCTTGCTTCTCAGGCAGCACAGGTTAAAATATCTCCTTCCCACCATGGTGCCGCAGCATCCCAGGGCTCGGAGAGGGGGAGGCAGGGCTTGAAGCCGAGCCCACCACAGGGCACCCCACCTCGGCATGGGGCTGGGGTCCTTCCTTGATGTCCCTCTGGCTGCCCAGGCTGCTGGGTAGCTCTGGGGGGCCAGAGCCCTCTGGGACCATCTCGGGTGCTGGGGCTCAGGCGCACAGGCTGTCTGTCCGGCAGCGTGTCCTTGCTCTTCTC
>VXBH01002808.1:485511-500572 GCA_013400035.1 Rynchops niger
CGTCACCCTCTCCGAGAAGGTGTCCCTGCTCGTAGGGACATCTCGGGGGGGATGCTGAGCCGTTCTGGTCCAGGGCAATACCAGGTCGGGAAAAGAGCCTTCCTTCTTTTCTCTACCCACGAGGTGTCTGAGCATCAATTCTGCACAGACTGTGGGGGTTTTTTTAAGAACTTTTTGTAGCTCGGTACTGCCTAACTTAATTTGTAATTCTGTATAAAATAATTTGTATTTTTTGCATAACTATTTATTTAAAATGCATCAGGTTTGACTTTTTTTGGTGTAGTGTCCTTTTGTATGGGCAAACTGCCCGAGCAGATGGTGTAATGTCACCTGTAAGCAGTCTGAATGGATAGGTTCATTCTTACATTTGAGAGTGCTTTTTATTTCCTTTCTATACGGTACAACTATTGCTGAGCCACTGTTCAAGATGGTGTTTCTTTTTGTGTTTCCTTTTAAAGAGATTCCTGCTATGATTGGTTCTCTTTTTTCCCCTCAAGTCTGTCTTTTTGGGCTCAGTGAAAAAAAAATCTGTGACTTAAACTTTCCCGCTATTGTTGAAACACCATCATATGAAATCCTTGGCCTTTTTTTTTTTTTTAAAAAGCATAAATGAGGAAGTGATAGAATAAGTTAAAAACACATTTGATTGTTTGGACACATAATGATTTAATTTTAGAAGTCCAACGTTTGCTTTAAAAAATAATAAAAAAAAAATTAAAAAACCCAAATGCAAACACAAAGAAACCAAACCAACCTCCCCTAGTTTTAAAAATTAATGGGTTTTTTTAATGACTGTTAATGGTTTAAATGCTGTTCTTTCTGAAGGTGCGTGGTTGGCACCCCCTGGCGCTGCCATTCCGTCTACCCAGGGGCTCCCGGCCGGGCTCCCCCACGCAAGGTGGGCATCCGGCCTTTGCCGGGGGCGCGGGGATACATCCCAGTTTATCCTTCTTTTCGAGAACTATCTGGAGACAGATTTAGATTGCACAGACACCCAATGACTTAAAAGAAACAGCAGAAAAGCTTTCACCTGCGGAGTTTTTCCCCAGTTAGTCCTTAAAACGATGGGTTGTTTTTACATTGGGCATCGCTTCATACAACGTGTCCCTGGTCCTCGGTGGGACCTCGGCGTACTGGCCTGATACCCGTCTTACCAGCCTGAACTGGTGCTGTTACAGATAAGCTTCGCGTTGGTTTATTTTCTCCCAGTAAGGAACTGGAGATTGCCTTGCTAAGGGCCAGCTAGGGCTCATCTTTTTGGGCAGCCAGTCCCCTTGACTTCAGCGGAGCTGCTGGCGGGAGCGAGGGGAGAAGTGTTTGTACTCAGAAAGCTCCAAAGGAACTCCAAGTACATTACCAAGCTTAAATACACCTCTACCATACAGTCTCCTGAAAATAAAAAAAAAACCACGGAGGCCTTATTTATATGTTTTCCCTTGGCGAGGAGCTGAATAAAAGATTATTTTTATTTTTTTTTAAATTTATGGTGCATGGGAAGCAATGGGATCTTGAACGGACTGAGAGAGGTGGGTTTTGTTCTTAGCGTAAAGGTGGAGAAGCCTTTGGATATACACTGTATATTTTCTACGTGTTTATTTGAGCATATAATATCATGGGGCACTTGGGGTGAAATATTCCGAGCTGACCGCTGATTTCAGCGGGCGCTGTGTGACACCCTGGGCCTTGGAGGAAACCAGAGGTCTCTCATAAACTTTATTTAAAGTTATGAATACTTTGTTCTTCTGAAAATCAGGCCTTAAGGTGACGCATCTGAAATTAGTGACACTTTCCAAGGTAGGGGAAAGAATTTAGTGGATTAGAAGAAATAACCAGCTCAGCAGTGTTAAAAAAAAAAACAAAAAAAAAAAAAACAAAAAAAAAATCAGGATAATTTTTTAATCGTTGCAATATTTAGTAGTGCGAAGCCCATTCCCGCCTTCCCAGAGCCAGCCGTCCTGACGGGCAGCGGGAGCACCAGCAATAGCAAAGCATTCCTGGGTTCTTAGTGCTTTTGCAGGGGCGAGGAAATTATCCCAGGCTTTTCCAAACCCTGGTAAAGGATAAAACCCGAGAAGATCAGATTGTCTTCTTATCCTTCTAATTTGCGATTTTTTCCAAACGTACTGTGTTTCGGGCCCCGTTTGGTATCTTCTTTATTTTTATAGAGAATAAATTTCATCATCAACCAGGATATTTTACGCTTCTATTCTAGAAACCTATATAGCATTTTTTTTCTCTTTTCTGGGAAATAATCCCATTTCCTGTGAAAGATGGCCTTCTTCCTCCAATCCCCAGAAAAGTCAGGATTTGACTGGCACTTCTGGTTTACCTTTGAAAAAAAGGCCCTTGCAATTTCTGCGTGACACACAAACACTCACAAAGCTTTTTCCAAGTTCTGCCTTGGTTTGAATTTTTACCTTTTCAGAGTGTTATCATCCCAGTAGCAATTCACCTGGGACCGAAAAGCAGACTAGCTAATAATTTGTTGTCAGAAGTAGAAATATTTGCTGCGGTTGCTAAGGCAGAAAGGGGAAAGTCTGGGGTGAACGGACGCTGCTCTTACCAGGAGTTGTTCCTGGTAACGTGACATTACGTGGAAGGGTTTGGAAGATGCCTGAAAGTTAAAATTTGTGGAAGTTTGTGCTGGCTGGCTGGTTTGCAGGTGATGGTGGTACCCAGCTCCTCGGTGTTAAGTCTAACGGCACCTTGCTGAGAATGTTTTCTGTAAGAATATTTTTTTGGGTTAGAATTCATTTGTGTAATAATTCAGAATTATTGCTTGCTCACAGAAGGAGCTATGAGAGTTTGAAGTTTCTGAAAATCAAAGCACATTTGTCATAAATACTTAACAAAGTGCAATTAATAAGTTGCTGTTTCCAAGGGGGGAAAAAAATTACTCTTGCTGGAGTTTGATGGGTTCTTATGGCTCTGATGTCCATTTGGGAGAGCTGGGAGCATCACTCTCCAAGCAGAAATGAGGGTCATTACGCCTTCCCCTGCCCAAACCTGAGTACGTGTGTTTCGTGTAGGTAACATGGCAAACAGTCATGTTTTCGGAGCGCCGGACACACGGGGTTCCCGGGCCGGGAGCAGGCTGGGGGGCAGAGGGATGCCCGATGCCCGTGGGATGCAGGGATGCTCGCGGCTGAGCGCTTGCTCCACAGCAGGTTTAAGGCAATCAAGTTTTCCAGCTGCTGCCACCGACCTCCTCATCCCGTGTCACTCGTTGGGCATTGCCGGCAGGACCGAGGAGCCGGGAATGGCCAATGGTGCGTGCCAGGAGTATCAGATACAGCCCGGTTTTCTTTCCTCTCTTCCAACCCTGCAAAACTTGCACCCGCGTCCCGAGTGTGGACCGGTGTCTGAGCGAGGTGGCTGCGGTGCAGCCTGGTGGCCCTATGGCTTCTGAGACGCTTTCCCGTGGCAGGCTCTCTGTGTCAGGTCTCCAGGAGTCGCCTCATGAAACTGGGTACATTTTGGACATTAACAACATACTAGGCTTGTACTTGGACTAATTTTTAACTGCGCTAAATTTTGTATCCGGTCTATTTAACTTTTTGAGAAGAAAACGAAGTACTCCAGTACTCCAGAACAACCAGTTCTTTAATACTAATTTTTCTAACTTCACTTTCCCATTCTTTTTATACACGTTTTGTTTAAAAATATAATATAGGGAAAGTAAATACTCTGCCAAGTTCGTATTCTCTTTCATTAATTGCTCGGAAAACGCTGCATTTGAAAATAAATCCAGGTCAAAATTTGAGATTCGCTAACGAAATGCAGAAGTTCAACACTGACAAATGCTGCACTTAAAAGCTCCTTGGATCAGGTGTTGTTTTACCATATGGGCATTTTAATTAGTAATAAAATGTTGATTGGGATTTAGTAGTGGAATCTACAAAGCACAAATATCTGCCTCGTTTTGCTTTGTTTTACCGGTATGAATTTAGCTGTGTTTCTCTTTCCATCTCCCTTCTCTTGCTCCCTTTCTGCGCAGGCATCGTGATCGCCGAGCAGGTAGTCACGGCGCTTACGATATCGTGGAGCAACGAGTTTATTCCGTGAGCCTATAGAGCCGTATTACAGAAAATACCAATTTTCAACCATTTGTCTTCTTGGTGGTGCTAGCCCAGTGGCTCACTGGTGCCAGGAGTGTTTTAAAGAGCCATTATCTATTTGGTATGTGCCCAATTAAACAATAAATAGTTTAGAATGGCACACGCGCTTTCTGTGCGAGGGTGCTGGGCAATTTCTCTGTGAAAACAGGGAAATCCCACACCAAATGAACCACCTTTAAATGTGCAAAGGTTTTCCCACGCGTGTCCCTCGTGGCAGAGCCGAGGGTGACCACGATCCCTACTTTTCCCCAGGACCGTTGGGGATGAATTCCCCAGCAGGGCGCCCTCCTCTCCCTGCGCCAGGATGAGACCCGCGGTGGTGGCAGCTCTAATACACTCCCTGCCAGCCCCCAGCAAACCAACCCGGAGAAATCCTTCTCTGTCATCTCTGACAGTAACCTTAAATTGTAAAAACACGTTTTGAAAGATGTGTGACTTTTTAAGAAGTCGATGTCCTTTTAATATGCAGGATCTTTGGGGGAAGGAAAAAAAAAAAAGTACCCTTTTTAAAATTAAAGCACGTGCCACAAAAGCATGCATTTATAATCATAGAGGTCTTTGTTCCAGTGCCTGCAGTACTAAATGCTAAATCAATAATAAATTTAAGATCTGTGTGAAGAACTGCAGCGCTGGAGTGATGGATCCGGCTCTTTTTCAGCCCTGGTTTCGTAATGGTCTTTGTTCTGCCAGCGCCAGGAGTACCGCCTGCCGCGCTCCTCGCCTTGCGGCCCGCGCGGCTCCTGCGCTCTCAACCTCACGATAGTAACTTCTTGATTTAAGTAAAGGTTTTCAACATTTTTAAAGCATTTCTTCACTTTTTCTGTGCTTTGGTCTTCGTTCATGGTAGCCAAAACAACGGCCTTTCTCAAAAATAAAGAAATAATATGTTTACATTAATCTAAAAGCACTTTCTTACGAGGAATAACAAAACACAAATAAGTATACTTTTGAAAAATTACATTTATTTTTCCACTGAGGTTTTAAAGTTTATTAAGGACTGCTTCAGTAAAGTGACACCCAGTATTCCTATTAATGATTTTTTTTTTTTTAATACTAATTTCCCCAAAATCTTAAAATAGGGATGTATTTAAATATAAACTTGTGTTGGTCTCTGTCAGTGTAGATGATGGGTTTTTCAGAGGGTCTGGTGAGAGAGGCACAGCACTGTGTAACTCCATTTCTCAAACCACCAAGGGCCTCCACGAAACGATTCCCAATGTTCCCAGCAGACCCCAGTGCCGCCCCAGTCGTCCCACAGCTCCTTCCACTGGGATGGCCAGTGGGTGTCAGGGCACAAGCTGTGATAAGAGGTAGAATGAAAGTAATTTGGAAAATTATTGGGTTTAAGCCTTAAAAACGATGAGAACTACTCATTCGGGCTAAGAACACATTTAATACTAGAAAAACTAATATCATATCGCAAGCCTACTGAATAATTAAGCAGTGACGATGTACTCTTTTGGGCTTAGAAAGGCGTGTTTTGGCCATGGGCGTACTCAGTTCAGCAGCCCTTGGTTTTGGTGAAGGAGTTTCTCCATTCCCGTGTGATCCCTCTGGAAATCTCGGAGAAGTGTCTGCTGATCCCAGCACTGGGCAGGACGGGCCCTTACTGGTAGCAATGCTGGCTCAGCCTTTACGAGGTCAAAACTGGAAAGAAAAAAAAAAAAAGTGATTACAAAAATGAGTGCTGAAAATTGGGTTCCCAATTCCAGAGCCCAGTGAGTGGTTTGGATTGGTGAGCTGTGCACCAGCAGCTTCCGCTGCCACCAGTGACACTGCCGTGGATCTGCTCCTGCCTTACGAGACTTTATTTAACTGCCTAAATAAGGATGTAGCTTTGGTTACCTACTTTATTTTTTGCATCGTGACCCCAGGGCATTGCCCAAAAATGGTTACGCAGTTATTTCTGCAGATTTTATTTCTGAACGATAGCAGACCTGCGTGATGTTGGACCAGAATAACGCCAAGTTTCTAGAAGTCCTTCTGTCCTCTTACACAGGGGAGAGTCTTTGTGAGGAGTTCTGGAAATACTGGTTACTCTTTTCAGCACCGCATTGCCAAATTATTTAGGAATTTCATTACACGCAGCTAACTTGCACGGTTTTTCTTCCAATTGGTCCATTTGTTATTCACGTGATCGGTCTCCATCGGTGTGGCAAAGCCAGTATTCCCAGTTCATGGTGGTTTCCCAATCCGCTGCTGCAGCAGCTGCTTACAAGGATTCCTTCGTTAGAGCCCAAGATTTTGGCTCTTCAAAAGAAAGTGATTCTGGGTGGTGGGTGCCTTAAAGAAGGGGTCAATTAACTATTGGCATCTTTGGTTAATTCAATAGTACGATTTGGCAATACAAAAGAGCCGTGGCAGCTGTGGACTCATACCTGGTAATTACTCAGAGTTGGATCGGGTTGTAACGAAGGCAAACGTAACGAACGGTGGGGAGGCACAGGGGGATGCGCATAGCTCTACCGTTTGCACCATAGATCGTAAAGTCATGGACCTTGAAGACGGAAGGATCTTTCAGACCATCAGTGCTGTTCCCCTGCCTGTGTAGGAGTTCTCCCGACTGCTAATCCGGTAAAAATCCGTCCCCGCGGATCGTGGTGGGCTCCAGTGGGATGACCCCTCCTGCCAGCCTGCAGTCTCAGCAGGCCCAGCCCTTCGCTGGGGGGACATTTCTACCGAGAGCCCCTCACCGGGGCCTTGGGGACAGGGATTTTATGCTGTTTTCTCCCTTTGATCGGCTTTACTTTTTCTCTGGTCTTTAACAATCTACCAATAACGTTTATGCTAGTAAACAGCAGAAATGCTCTATACTTAGCAAATTAGCCAGGTATAAAAATGGCTGGATCAGGAGCGCTATTTAAAGTAGGTAAGACCATAAGATTTTGGAGAAAGTAATTCTGGTGAACCACCTGCCCTTGTGTAGCTTGGTAAATCGGGGAGAGGCTTTGGAAAGGCTACATGAAAATTGAAAGACTACAATATCCAGAATTTAATAAAAAATAAAGTAAATCAAAGTAAAGTCTATAGTCAAACTCCTTAATTGTGATGCATTTGCTGAGTTTCCCTCTTCCATCGCCGGCCCTGCTCCGATGCCATATGGTCTACCATGGAACATTTAACTTGTCAGATATAATGGATTGTCCTGGAAGCAGATTTTTGCTTTGAGCGTTCGGCTCCTTTCTTGCATTTCACTCTCAGCTCCAGGCTGCAGGATGAAGGATTGTGGTGGAAATGCAAAGAAGAGACACACAGTTGATTCCCCTTAAGAGAGTGACCTATATGCCACAAAATTTTACCCACGTAAAGAGGCATTATCCCTGTCACTGACCCTAGCAGGCTGCATGTCAGAACCATTTAAATTTGTCTGGACTTAACAGATTGTGCAAATGTTTCAGAATCAAGTGCTTAGGAATAATAAAGGCTTGTCATTTCAACTTAGGCAGTGGTGGCGCAGCTCGCGCCGGCCAAGGGATGAGTATTATTTATTGTGACCTACATGTAACCTAAGCTGCCTGCCTTGTAGACCTTGTAAATTAAGTTCATCTCCCAGGGCTACTGAAACTTAAAAAAAAATATATTACCTGATAAGGAACCCAAATAGCCATTACTCTCCGGGTTGGAAAGCGGAGGTGAAGGTTGGGAGGGAGCGCGGACGGGCCGGTAGCAGTTAATTACTGTCATACGTTCCGTGGGTGCGCGAGGCAGTGGAGGGTTCTCCTGGGGGCCTTGGGTCCTCTCGTTCCTCCCGCCGCGCTTGGGCGAGGGGACTTGGCTCAGCAGTGCTGGTTAAAGAGCTTCCATGGAGAACCCTAAAGCACGGGTAGACATTATCAAGTTTTCTATGATATAATTTTAAGCAAGTGATTTCTGAAACAAACGTGATAGATGACAAATTCTTTCCTGGATCAGGGTTTGTTTTTTTTTTTTTTTTAATTTCCTGGCACTTAAGTATAATCAAACAAGAAAATATCGACTAGAAACCATAGGTAATATTGCTGTCCCATTCTGTCAAGTAATTAGCAAGACTCTAGGATAAAAACCTGGCCCTGCTGGAGATACTCAGACAATAAAACATTTGGAAATCGAGCTGTATTTTGCTCTTCAAGGTAGCATTTCTTTCAGGTGTGAAGTTTGTATTAAGAATATTGAGGGATGGTCGGGTTTTTTTGCATGAGGGTTCTCGTCTTTGCATCTGGCAGCAAAAGGAAAATTGTCAGCTGGTAGAGGTGGGAAAATCCCTCTCTCCAGGACTTTTTTTTTTTTCCCACCATAGCAATCAACATTCCTTGGTGTCTTTTCGCGGGAGAGCTTTATCGTTCTCGATCTGACAGCATCGGAGAGCGTGCGTACTGATGCTATGAGTTTGCCTTTTTTCTCAGCCCAAATTGTTCCCAAAATGTTTAGGAAATGTCAATTCTCAGGTGGAAAAATCTTATTAGGGTATGCATGCCCTCTGCTGGATATTACCGCTTTGAGACTATTGGGTATTTCGTAATGTTACAGTATATTTACCACATCATTCCTGTTGTTTTGCCATACACTGAGAAGCTTGTTGTTTATTTTGTCTGCTTAGCTAATCCAAATTATCCAATCCATTGTTTTTAAAACATGAAAATTCTAACAAAAATAAATGCTAGCGCTTTTTTTGTTGTTATTTTTCTGTACCGAACAATATTACAAATGAATACTGTTTCTGTAGAAATGCATAATTGAGTATTTAATCTCAGCATCAGGCAGCATTAGAGATCAGGTAGTTCTGTCTATATTTGCAGAGTGAAGACGGGGGAAAACCAGGAGGTGAAGTGCTACAAAGGCATTGATGCTTTTGCTGTTAAACCCTGGAAATTGATCTTTGCCATCGGGCTTTTAAAATGAGTCCATGTGTGCTTGTGGTCAGCATTTGTTTCCTTCTTTCTGGTGCACAGAGGATGCGGCGGACTTAATTCAGGCTTCTTGGGGCAGGAGGGCTCCGGGGGTCCTGCTGCCCCAGCACAGAGTCGCCCCAAGTCCCAGGATTGTGTCCCTTTGGGACAAACCACAGCCACCTAATGAGAACAGCTGCTGTTTATTGCGCCGAGGTGTAGATTTGATCCCCCAGCTGAACGATAAGGCTTTAGATCTCTTTATCCTTGCTCGTGTCCAGCGTGGTTTGTTTTAGTAGCCTTTTAATAAACGCTACTCAATACGGGCGGTTTTACAGAGCAAAGATTTAGAGCCCGGACTTGGGCCGTAGGAAGGTTTATTGTCCTCCTTCAATTCTCTGTCTTTCATGGCCTTAGATCCTTATCTGACTTGTTTTAGAGTGATTCTGGTTTCATGCTCGAGTGAAACCCCAGGTTTACAGATTCACGATAAAGATCTCCTGAACTGGTCCCTGAACAAATGAGGAGGGATCACCCTGCAGTGTATTTCAATTTAAAATAGCCCTCTGAGGCTTACTTAGGATAAAACAGCATCCCGTGCTTTACGTTCGATTCTTATATATTGCTTTCAGGTCTGGAGTATTATTACAATGTGTTTTTGTCTCATATCTTTATGAAAATGTTGCCCCTTTTTATTATTTTAATTCTCTAATATTAGATAATGCTTTTGATTTTGATTTTTTGTTCTCTGGTGCCTGTCTTCATTCTCTGCCCACCTTTGGACCGTTGCATATTCTGTGAATGAGAAGGGTAAAACATGGGGAATGGGTTTTCTTGCAGTTTTTGTTTCTCTCAAAAATAAATTTGCCTATTTCCAGAGTGATACAGGTGTTCAGGCTTAGATGATCGTAATTATTTCCTCTAGACTGAAATTCTGTGCATATACAAAAAGGAAAGGAGACTGAAGATGTTTACGAAGTCGCATCTTCGCTCTAAACAAGGGATTGTCTCCCCTAAATGTTCTTCCGCTTGCGGTCTTTGAGTGGAGGTGCTGTGAGTTCTTGGCTCATGGCGTTTGAGTGGAGGTGCTGTGGGTTCCGTGGCTCACGGCGTTTGAGTGGAGGTGCTGTGAGTTCTTGGCTCATGGCGTTTGAGTGGAGGTGCTGTGGGTTCTGTGGCTCATGGCGTTTGAGTGGAGGTGCTGTGGGTTCTGTGGCTCATGGCGTTTGAGTGGAGGTGCTGTGGGTTCTGTGGCTCACGGCGTTTGAGTGGAGGTGCTGTGAGTTCTTGGCTCATGGCGTTTGAGTGGAGGTGCTGTGGGTTCTGTGGCTCATGGCGTTTGAGTGGAGGTGCTGTGGGTTCTGTGGCTCATGGCGTTTGAGTGGAGGTGCTGTGGGTTCTGTGGCTCACGGCGTTTGAGTGGAGGTGCTGTGAGTTCTTGGCTCATGGCGTTTGAGTGGAGGTGCTGTGGGTTCTGTGGCTCATGGCGTTTGAGTGGAGGTGCTGTGGGTTCTGTGGCTCATGGCGTTTGAGTGGAGGTGCTGTGGGTTCTGTGGCTCACGGCGTTTGAGTGGAGGTGCTGTGAGTTCTTGGCTCATGGCGTTTGAGTGGAGGTGCTGTGGGTTCCGTGGCTCATGATGTTTGAGTGGAGGTGCTGTGGGTTCCATGGCTCATGATGTTTGAGTGGAGGTGCTGTGGGTTCCGTGGCTCATGACGTTTGAGTGGAGGTGCTGTGGGTTCCATGGCTCATGATGTTTGAGTGGAGGTGGTGTGGGTTCTGTGGCTCATGATGTTTGAGTGGAGGTGCTGTGGGTTCCATGGCTCATGATGTTTGAGTTGAGGTGCTGTGGGTTCCGTGGCTCACAGAACGTGGCTACTCAGGCAGTGTCTTTAAGGTTTCTTCAACTCATTAAATGTAATTTCTTCAGACGGCGTTGAAATAAACAGTTGTTTTGTTTAAATACCTAATTTAATTATGAAAGTTTATTATTCTGGTCTCAATTAGTGCATGTACTTGATATTAAGCTTATTAATGTTCCTTGTCCCCAGAACGCAGTATTATTTATGGGTTGCACAATTGCAGCGATGGCTACGAAATGGCAATACCTGCGTATCCTCTGGTTAACTTCGAGGCGCTGAAAACCTGTTGCAAAGGGTGCAATGAGCTCGTTCTGACTGGATTAGCCACAGTCGATCCTGTAATCCATCAGTCCAGGCAGATAACCAACTATTAGCGTGGAACCTTTCTTTTATTGAATAGTGCGATTTTCTTTACAATCTAATTGATTTTCATGGGACTAGTCAAGGACTAAGGGGCTGTTTAATATAAATCTGGTTCTTCGATATTCTCTCTTTACATTCTTATTCTTATAGTTTTGAGTGTAGTTTTGCCCCAGCTATTTTGTTTTAAAAGTGCGCAAACAGACAAACCGCATGCTGCCCTGTAATAGATGCTGTTATTTGGTAGATTACAGAAATAGATTGAGCAAATTGCCTCAGTCTTTTGGTTTGGCTCCAACGTTTCATGAAGCGAGATCGGTGACAAAAAAAAATAAACAACGGGTCTGGTATTGTCATGGAGTAACCGAACCTGTGTCGAGGGGATGGCGGAGCCCGGGGCGGGCAGCGCCGGAGTCGGTCCCTTCCCTGTGCTTGAAGCCATTAGCCCCAGGGGGCCAGTGGGCAAAGCTGGCTCTGAGCCCCGTGCTGGGGTAGCCTTCAGCAGGCAGCACGGCCCTTCCCGGCCGCATAGACGTGTCCGTACGTATAGACACCGAGCGGGTGGGTGTAAGGGAGCAGTTGGGCGCTTGGGAATTCACCTTGCCTCGTCAAGCCCCGAGCAGCAAGGGGAGTCAGGGCTGAAGGGCCGCTTTCCCTCGGGATTTCCTTGCTTTAGGTTCTTCAAGCCAGCTCCGTCGCTTTGTTTTACTCTAGGTTTTAGGATATAATTCCCTTTGCGTTTTGATGGTACTGTTTAAAAAAAATATATAGAAATCTCCTTTTATAATGCTACTTGCCCTGGTATCATAACGTCTCCTTCAGAAGCATTACTGTTTACTGCACATCAGCGTAAGTGCAAAAATCCTCTCTCATGTCAAAAAGATCTTTCCCCTAGCATTGTGTAACATTTTGGGCTGCGATGCCATGCAAATTATTGGCATTAATACCTTCCCTTAGCTTTGTATCTAGTTTGTGGCCCTTCCCTGGATCAGATGCTGTGCCCGTTTGTCCTATTTTGTGAACATTATTGCACAAACTTTGCTTAAAATCTATCCGCTTTCTTTCTTATTGTCTGTACTTCACGTATAGCACAAAGCAGAAATAGCTCATTACCATGATACTTTCATTACCGTCGGATGACATTCTTTGTGATGTAAAACATGCTGTTCAAAAACCTCCCTGCAATAAATAGGGTATTTTGACTGTAAATCCTATAGCGGAATGTGCGCTACTGTTGGAGAAGTGTGTGTGTGTGTGTGTGTGTGTGTATAACCCGGGTCGAGCCCGACTTGGTAACTCAGCCGAGCTCAGCAACTCTCTCTGCTGCTCAGACCTGGGAAGAGGAGCCACCGCAGCCACTCGGGTCGGCGGGGACGATGCCCAGCGAAGCCTCCCAGCTCCTGTCCCCGTTCCCCGCAGCCCCGGCACGGGGGCGGCTTTTTCCCCGGACAGCCCCTGCCCGGAGCCGCAATGGCGACCACCGCTCTGGCCCGGCCACCGGCCCAGGGGACGCCCAGCCGCCAGGAAGCACTTGCCGTCACGCAAAAGGGGGACAAGCCTCCAGCCAGCTGTTAGCCCTGATGTCAGGGACGGCGTTTGGATTTCCATCCTTCGATTAAAAGCCAAAAAAAAATTCATTTAATAGACTAAAAGCATTTTCCGTTTTATTTTTTCTTTCTCACCCCTTTTTTTTTTTAGTCTTTTTTTTCTTTTAAAGAATAGAGTATTGAAAAGTTCTGAAAAAATAAAGCTACCTGCTGTCTCCTCTGATGACAGAGCAGGCTATTTTTTCTGCCAAGGGCAAAAGCCAGCAAGACCTGGGAGGGTGTCCACGGAGGGCACCGGGCATAGCCATTTGTCTGAGAGTCAGGTGCCTAGAGGCGTAGGATCTATAGTGTACAATGGCTCCTTTATTTCAAATGAGGTTTTTCCTCAGATAATAGATAATTTAGAATTTGATACAAATTTTGCCTTGTTTTCTCTGCTGAAATGAGTCAGGTTTTCAAAGCTCTGTGGCAAAAAAAAATCCCCCAGCGGTGCTGCTGTGGCTGTCAGAAGTTGCTGTGCAGGGCCGGTGGCCGGAGCCCGTCCCTCGCGCCAGCGAGCACCCGCTCCCCGCAGCGCTCCGATCCTCCCTTTCTCCTGCAACCAAACCTAAGCAAGCATAAGAAAAAATTTGGACTGCAAGAACTGGAGATGAAGGCAGAAGCGAAGTGTTTCATGATTCTCATAACGATGCAAATAAACCCTGCTCGGGCTGATAACATGTATGTGTTCATTATAATACACAGACACATGTGGAACTATAAAGTTCAGCCCGTTCTTCAGTTGCTCAGAACTTTTTCCCGAATACGCAGTGTGTTCCTCGTGCCTGGTCTGCCTTCCACACTGAAATCTCTTAATTTGTCACTCTCTGGAGGGGAATCGATGGGGCTCCGTTCAGGATGCATTTGAGACATCGGACATCAGAGGGAACGATTGTTAATTTTCCAAAATGCTAGAAATGCAGTAATAAAATAAGAGATAGACATAAGCAAAACTGCAGGCCTGAACAGACCGAAATTTGCAGCCATTAAAATTCCAATCCCTAATACAATGACTTTTCCCACCCCCCTCAAGAAGGTTTCCCTTCTTGAGTCTAACCAAGGACTGACCCCCAAATGCAGGGCAGCAGAAACCTGAATTAGAATATTCTGGTTGAACTCATCTCTCAAAAAAAATCTGCTTTTCAAACACGAAATGAATGTAAACATTGACTTGAAGTCATTTATAGAAGTAGCTTCACTTCCCTTTCTCTGCGGATGGAAAGAGTTGCCTCACGCCTCTGGTTTTGCATCCCGGAAAAAAGCCAAGGTGCCCGTTCTCCCGGGGCAGGGGCAAAGAGCGGGGAATCAGATGACTTGCGTTTCTGCTTTGGAAGTTGCTTAAATTTTCTACTTAATTTGATTAATTTTTCAAAGTACACCATGGAAAGGCAAGTGGCTTCTTTACTGATTGACTGGCAATCCTGTGCTGCTTTTCTTTTCCGCAGTGAAACCAAAATGCAAACAAAATATTTATGGAGCAATGGTTTTAGTTTAGTGAACATACGCGGGATTTTTTTTTCCAGAGGTATTTGGAGAGCAGAGACTTGAGATTCAGTGTTTGTCAGAAAACAGGAGCTGCGTGTAGTTCTTTCTTTGTCTCTCCTTTGATTGGCATGCATTGTGTTAATTAATTGAAAATATATAGATACATTTACACACACGCTAAGTTATCGCCTCCGATAATAATGGGGATGCTTTTTCTGCCTTACCTAAAGAGCAAGTGCGTACTTGAAAGTTATTCACCAGCCTTTGTAGGTCAACTTCTTCCATGGAGCTTTGTTTCAATTGTCAGATCATAAAGCCACGGAAGGGTATAGATCGTGTTGCGTGTTCGGAGGGCTGGTAACAAATGGCACATTTTAGCATTTGGTCCTCTAGGTAGAAAAAATTAATCAGATGTCTGACAAGATTTGCTATTCGTCTCTATTTCAGGCTCTTTATTTTCACCCCCCCCCACCCCCCTTTTTTTTTTTTTCTTTTCTTTCCTGGCTTCCAACAAATATTACTAACGGGTACTTTTCGGTTTTAAAATATGGACAACAGTACTCCATGCAGTAAAAGACTTGAACGATTAATGCTACCCTTATGCCTCTTTTGAGTAGTTTTAGCCATGGGGCTTGGCACTGCCACCATTGTCTTTGTGCCAAAAAATATCCGCAGCGGCTGCCGCATTCTAGTACTAGAGGGTTGTCTCGAAAATTCCGCAGTGAATGCGTCGGGTGTCTACATCGCTGTAGACGCTCTCTCTTTTTTAAAACATTTTTTTTAAAAA
>VXBH01002808.1:500605-515561 GCA_013400035.1 Rynchops niger
GATCTTTAGCTCTTGCAAACCTGGGAAAACGCAGAGTACAGGCTGGGGTGTTCAAGTGACTGAAAATGATGCATAATGTACAGTAAACGTGGAAATTCAGGAGAAGCTTTTGTATTTGTGAGCACAAATAGTTGCTTAAAGAGCCTACTCTTGCATATTATCAGCACTCTTGCAAATTTTATTATCTGAAACAAATGTGCCAGTGAATTTTAAGCAGAAAATCAACATCAAGACTGTAGCTAATTTTAAATGGACAGTTTATACAAAAGATATTTCTCCCCCCCCCCAAAAAAAATGAAGTGTCGTTACAAAAAGTATGATAATTTCATAATTACAGTTGATAATGCGAGTCTACGCATGTATATCTTTTTAACGGTTTCTTGACTTTTTCATAAATTTTGGTTATTTGTCCTTAATCGAGGAGGCAGATTTCTAGCTGTATGTGGGAACAACAACAACCGTAATAAAGTTAAAGGCTTACACTAGGAGAATGAAATGTTGTTCCCTCATGATCTCCAAAGCTATCTCTTTGGTGGTAAAAGTGGATGCTATAGATGAAATCTTTACAAGGAGCATAATCCTAAAAAAAAAAAAAAAAAAGTCAATCTCCTGCTGGCTGCTGTGCCGCTTTGGTACCTCACAGACTTCGACAGAGTCCTGGACGAGTGCCCATTGATGTCATGGAAACACTCAAATTACTGAGAATGATTCATGTCTATGCTGTTCTCTTATCCTCCCCCACACAAATAGAAGTAGATTTTAACCCTGACAACTTGTAATTTGCAGCGGGTTTATTTTTGTATCTGGATAAATATTTTTTAACAACTGAAATTAAGATGCGGCTGCCTGTGTCTGATACGATAGAAAAGAAGATTACCGATACCCAGGCAGCAGCGAGGAGCGCGTGCAAAGTACCCTCTGCGGCCGCTTGTACTCGCTTCCCCTCCACCCTATTTTTCTGGTTGGGTTTTCCCCCCCCGGCCCCGTCCTCACCGCTTGTTATTTGCACCGACTTTCTGGCCCTCTTGGGGCGGTGGGAAGAAGCACCCGGAACTCCGGGCGTGCCGGCAAGACATTTTGTTTTCCGATCTCGGCATCGGACTCGGGGATTCACGATTAAAATTTCACTGTCATTTCCATCTTGAATTATTTCTGCAAAGGCTTCCAGTGCTCCGAACCTGAGGGGGGCTGTGGAGTGGGTGATCCATCATTTTTGTATAACCAGAGACAAGTGCTTTCAAAAGTTATTATATGTGCCGGTGTCCTATGAATTGCAGATAAATTTTGGAGGTTCCCGTGTATAAGTAACTATTTGATGTGGACAACAGCAAAGGCAAAATCGAGGAACAAAAGCAAGCTCTAGAGTCTTAAATTATGATGAGGAGAAAGATGATTTTTTTTTTTATTCCAAATCACTTGCAATAGTCAAACTTTATTGATAATACCTCTAAAGGGCAATCAAACCCGGTAGCCGCACATTAAAGGAAAGGCTTGTGGAGTCAGAATGTGGCCACGCTATTTTGGGAATGATTAAAATTAACTCTGTCATCCTTTGTCTAACGATCTGCCTCACCATGGGTCCCTTTATGAAAATGGGATGGCGCTGGGAAGGCCGAGCCCGGCGGGGCTCGGGCAGTAGGGATGCCGGGGACCCCCACCCCTGGCCTTTGGCGGGTCGGTGGATATTGTCCTTCCTACAGTCGGGTATTTCCAAGTGCAGTTAAAGGATGGTTTTGGCGGCTTCGGTGGGCATACTGGCACGGCGGCTTTATTTTTGGTGTAGGGCTGCCACCGCATCTCTCGCGGGTGGGGGGGTACGCGTGGACCTGGTTTGTAGGTGCGGAGGTGTCCCCAGCACTGCTGGGAGCTGCGCGCGGAGATAAACCGAGCATCTGCTCCCCGGTAACTGGTACTGTGTGCCGTGGGTTTTATGCCCCAGCCTATAATAAAAACTTTAATTTTATGAGTGATTTTTACTGTGTTCTTGGATGTTTTGTTAGATAATACCTCCCCCCCACTCCCGTGATTATCCTCACCATAAGGGTGGTCTTTTAGTGTCAATATGTTTTGTATCAGCCCTCTTGACTGCTCTTTGTCTCCGGAGCACGTGGTGCGGTGCTGCTCAGCCATGACTTAATGCTTTGCAGAAACCACCTCTTCCCTTCTTGATTTTGCTCGAGTCTGGCCATTCAAACCTGAAAGAACCTTTCTTTTCCTTTGTAAATATGGCATAACCGTAACCGGTACTGCAAGGCAGGCTGTTGGAGCTGAGTGTTAAAGGCTTCCTGGGAAAAAAAAGAAGGGAGAAAAAAAAAGGGCTGGCAGAGCCTCGGCAGCCGTTGGGTGCCCGTTCAAGTCCCAGTGCCGCTGGGGCAGCCCCAGCCTTGGTAGTGAACAGCCGATTCCCAGCGGGGGTCTCCTTCCCAGGTGTAAATTCCATCATCACCTTGATCCGCGGGGGAATTGGCTCCTGGGAAAGAGAGCGGGGAAACGCGACCCCAGCAGCTCCGGGGCGAAGCTGGCTGGCGAGGGGTGAGGGACGGGGACAAGGCAGGGTGCTGGGGTGGATGCTCAGCCCTCGAGCCCAAGGGCAGGCACGGAGGACATCTGCTCACCGGTGGAAGCCCCTTAAATCCCAGGTCCAGGAAGGGTGTGGAGCAGCGCCGCCGAGATTAGGAAGTTTATTTCACATCACCATCCTCAGCATGAAAAAGTGTTAATCCCTTTCTGTTGCCCACATGCATCGCGCAGTCAGCAGTGCCTGTTTTACATAGGTAAACAGCATTAGGAAAAGTGGCGAACATCATATAAAGCGCTTGGAAAAGCTGTATATATCTATCTGTTTATATCTGTTATACATCTCTTTTTTTTTTTTTTTGTTAACAGGTAAAACAGAAAGGGGTTCATACTCATCGTATGGAAGAGATTCGAATTTACAGGGTTGCCACCAGGTAAGTGATATTCTGCTCAGCAGAGGGGTTGTGCTAAATACTCTGATAAATGAGGTTTGCTTCTTAAAGTTGTACATCTTAGGCGCAGGCTCCATCGTAAACGGCGATGGCTGCAGATGTGCCTTTCTCAGAAAGGGGCTTTATTTGCAAATGCAGGTTTTCAAGCTCCTGCCCGAGCTTTTCTGGCCGGGATACAGTTCCTGGAGACTCGGAGCACTTGGGTTGACCTAATAGCGCCCGAGTCGGAGCCGCTGGGAACTATTGATTCTTGTCCCTTGCAACAATGCCGCAGTGTTCGGCGTGGCGAGTCCTTCCCCACGGCGCAACGTCAGAAATGACACGAGTGGAAACACAGCGCAGAGCTGGTGTCAGCCCCTAGCTTTGGATGGCTACCGCCATAAATTATAGTTTTCATAGAATCTGTATGATGTTGTGTGAAAACAAGGTTGTATTGAGGGATAAAAATGTCTGTGAAAATATGATTTGTTGTCCCTTTTTGTTTCTGAATTGTTTTTGGCTGGAAGTCAAGGCCAGCAGGCTAACAGCAAAGCCGTCTCAAGGGAAGCATGCGTGAGCTAGAAAAATAAGAGTAGTTTAATTAAATAATAAAATGCCAATGTAATACAAAGGTATAGCATGTGTGTGCGTGTGCCTCTCTGCACTTTGCATTTGCATACTTTTAAGTCTCCAGAGAAAGTCTGAGTCTAAAAATACTATCAATAGCCAAAAGTCTGTGCTTTGTTTCAAGACAATTGATTTTTTTGAAAGACACTTTCTTTTTAAATTTCAGTAGCAATATTAATCGTGCGTTTAATTTCGTTTTGTTCTTGAAGAGTGCTAGGCTTCCTTTCCTTTTTCTAAGTGCAGTAGCTTCGCACTTTGGAAAACTATTGAAAGAATTTAATAGCCTTCTTAATATTCCAAGCTTTATACTGTTCAAATCTGCCAGGCAGAAAAAAAAAAGAAAAAACACATTAAAAAACTAGCCAAAATGCATATTCTTTCCCTATAGGAAAGGAGACTACTTGATCCCTTCTTTCCTTTCATATGTCCGTGTTCTTTAATCATGTGGGGAAACAGGCTATTCTTATGGTGTTGGTTTGTGTTTTTAAACATTTAATGTAGAAAAATGAAGCAACTTGGGCAATTAAAGAGCAGTTTCTCTTTGCGGGGCACACGTCTGTGCCGTGGCTAGTGCCTGGAGGCCGGGGCTCTGCTCTTGGCCGGCTGTCGCGAGGTGTCCCTTCCCTCTGGGATGTGTCCGGCCTCTGCACCGGGGTGGCTCCCACGGGTGGACGAGCTCCCACGGACAGACAGACAGATGGCCTTCCATGAACGGACGGGCTCCCACGGACGGGGCTGCCTGCGGGTCTGGTTGGGCACTGGAGGCATCATTGGGGTGGCTGGTGGTGGCATCTCGGGTGGCCATGAGGCTCCTTGGCTGGCCACTTTGTCCCTCTGTCTGTTTGCCCAAGAAGCCCCTGGCCTTGCCAACAGCCATCTGCATTGTTTGAGTTTTGGGGACGTTTCCTGCATGATGTTTTGCGTGCTGGGCTTGGACTGGGAGAGGTGACAAGGGACTGTCACCATGCCCCGCTTAAAGCACAGCTACGTGTTCCATTCTTTGTGGAACAAACTGGAAGGATGCAGAGCTGCTCGCTGGGGAGGGTTTGCAGGCCAAGCCTTGAAAGTGAACCTAGGGATGCGCTGAACCTTCGCGTACTTGACTCTTTAGTGAGTCAGTAAGTGACTTACTGGTTTCACTGGCAGTAACCAGCACAGGCAAGGGCAGAAAATCACACGTGTAACCCTACCCTCACCCAGTCCAAAACAACCGGGCGAGCTCCTCATTAATTTTAGGAGCCATTTCTAGCTGTGCTTTAATATCCTTGTGTGCTTTTGCTTTCTATTGTCAGGAGGCAGCAGGACATTTTTCTGTCCCCAGTGCTTGCACAGCCTTGGGGATATTGTCCCCAGCGTGTAGCAGCGCCCGTCCAAGGGTGACACCCGTCTCCTCTGCGGCTCCAGCCTCCCAGAGACCCCGCTCTACTACTGTCCTGGGTTTCACGTTTCATCTGAAAACGTACCTTTTCTTGGCTGCTTTTTGCTTTTATTTTTTCTTTCAGTCTTACTGTGCTGGAATGATCTCGTGATACTGCAAGGAAGTTAGAAATTGTTTCCGAATTCAAAATAGCATCACACCTAAAGAAGCGATATGGTCTATATATGCCTTGTGCATGGAGTCTTCATGTGCCCTCTTTGTGCGCACCCGTGTCTGTCAGTATCTGCAGGGCACAGATGTCTATTTTCTTTAATTTGGGAGTAAAAAGTTAATCCTAGAAAGTAAGGGCAGAGGTGCAGCTGTAGGCTTCAGAGGACAGTTTGCTGTAAACACATCATTTTTTCTCATGTGTCCCCTGGTTTATGTCCCAGCCAAAGTGAGGTGGCATTTTGCAAAAGCTCTCGGTGGTAGTGGAGTGCGTTCCAGATACCCCAGCATCAAAAGACAGGGAAAGACTGGCTTTGATGGTGCTGCAGCGTCGCCACACTCGCGGCCCTGGGAGCTGGAGGGGCAGATCAGTCAGTCCCGTGGGGACGGCAGGCGGGAGCACCGTGCCATCGCCTGGCCTGGCCTCTCTCGGCCAAGTGACAGATCAGCAAACAGCTGAACCCCCCCGCGGGGAACTGCCGGGTAATTGCCATAACAAGGACGGTTGCCCGCAGAAACAGGCAGCGCGGTTTCCGCCTCCTCTTTTCATGCAGCACCAACCACCTGCAGTAGAAGTCCACGCGCCGCTCCCGCCCGCCAGAACTTCTCTGCTGGTCCAGAACGCAGGAGAGGACAAGCCTGAAAGGGCCAACGAGCTCCAGCCTTTCAGCGAGCTCCTCCATAGTGCGTGAAAAAGAAAATAAGCCCCAAGGGGCAGTGCAAAACGGGGACATGCTGAGCATCCCTGCGCCGGGGAATACGGTCTGTTGATACCAGGAAAAACCCAACATTTATTCCAGTAAACAAGCCAATGGCTGTGGCTGTAGTATGAGAGTTAATGCATTTTTTCCCCTGAACGATAGCAGTAAAGAATTATTTTTTTATACTTTGGTGGACCAGTTCTGGAGTTTCCTCAGAATTCAGTTGGTACAGACGTGGTCGGCTCCTCGATTGTATCTAGGTGGCAGTGCCCTGCGGTTGTGTAGGGCCAATGAAGAATTGTCAGAGAAAACCCTACCTTCCCACTCGCCCTTTTGTGTGCAAAGGGAATATTAGGAAGATATTACAATAGAAGTGCAAATAATAAAAATTCCATTCCATGGAATAGGGTCTGTCTTTCTACAGTGTGCTTCCACTTTCTCGAAGTAGAATGGAAAAATGGAGGGAGCAGATGACCAGTGCCCAGGCGGGAAGGAGAAAAAAATATTTCTAAAATAAGAATCTCTCAAATTCCTGAAAGGTACAGAAGGAATAATGCTTAATGCCGAGGCTGGACCATCTGTTGTCTGTTCTCCAGGCTGCAGAACTATCAGGATCCACCAAATTATTAACAAGTATGAACCTTCAGGCTTAAAAGAAAATTAAAAGCTACAAGCCTATTGCAAGGTTTCTCGGCTGTGCTTTTGCACGTATTGAGAAAGATTAGCTTATCTAGACAGAAGATATTGAAGAAAACTTGGTGAATTCCAAAGGAAATATTGGTGGGGATATTGCGGCTCGTTGAGAATCCCCCGAAGCCCTGGGTTATCCGAGGGGCTGGAGTCGCGGCAGTAGCTGTGTGAGCTCCTTTTTCCTAAACCCAGGAGGAGCGTGCAGATTTTGTTGATTTCTGAAAGGTAAATTGCTACCTCCAGATGTGATGCATTGCTCTCTGTAGATGAGTTCCTGGAACAATTAAGGAAAACTAAATACCTAACGATATTGAACTTGCTACCTATTAATCTTCTGGTAGGAAAAATCCCAACAACCTCTCTTCAGGCAAATAGCAGCAGTGATCGGAGGTTTCATCCCCGCGCTGCGTTCACACCAATGAGAGAAGAGGTCAGATAGACAGCAACCCATTTACTTCAAGATGATTTTTATTTCCGAGCCTAGGGCCCAATTGGGCTCTCGCTGAAAACCGTAGCAAATACAACACTGATTACAGTGGGAATGGAAGAAAGCTTGTCTTGGGAACTATTTAATTCCATTAGAGAGAAGTCATCTAAGAAACATGTACCAAAGTTGTTGTCAAGACACTTTTGAAGCACTGGCTTCATTGAAGTTAATGACAAAAATCTCATTTCATTCAGTGAAGTCAGGATTTTGCATGTTGTCTTAATTCTGTGCTACTTACCAGTTCCCCAAAGATCAATTTTTTTTTATATTGTGGTGGTTTTGGGGGGATTAGCAAGGCAGTAGTATTAAAAAAAAGCATTACCTACTTGATTTCTCTAACTTTATTCTGGTTTCCTGTATTAGTCTGTATTATTAGTTAGGCACTCAGATTGTAAGTAAGGGTCTGATGATGAAGAGCAATGCATCGTTTCTTTATTCAAAGAGCTACGTGTAAATCAGTACTACATATGTATATATTATAGTGTGTATAAAACACTGATATTCCTCTGCGCAAGAGGATCTGGCTACACGACATACTATTATTAGGCTAACGGTATTGTGTGCTGCTTACAGTGGTGTGGCTCCATGAACTGGTTAACAGTCGATGAGACTGACTTGGAGTAATCCAGAGTCTATTGCGCTTTGCTGAGCAATAGTTAATTCAAAAAAGCGATGAATAAAGAGAACTGTAAAATGAGCTTGATGGCCAGAAAACATACACCCTAGATTTCCAAGGCAACGCACGAGATTGTATGTGGGAATAAATTAGGCAGTCCTTTGAAAATTTGGATTATGCCTTTTTGGCAAACGCATAGTAACAGATACTGAGCTTTTAAGGTGTTTTGACTTAAAGCAAAATCCCCAAATCCTAAGATGACTTGTTTTTACTACTAAGTCTTTTAGAAAGTGAGCCTAAATGTTGGTTTTGGATGTACTGATTTACTTGATGTTCAAGAAATACTCTCGGAGGCCAGTCGGAACCATCCCGCTGTTAAAAGCTGACTCCGGAATGAAGTGTTAAGGTAAAAGCTGGTGGAGTTGTACAAGCTCAGCCAGCGCTTTTTTTTTTTTTTCCCTTTTTTAAAAATAAAACGCAACTGCTACCAAAATATAATAAACTTTATCCAAATTGAGATCATACCTGCCTAGCCTTCAGCTTGATTCGGGGTACCGTGGTACAGAGAAGGGCCAGCCACCGGAATGACATGGGCACGGTGTTTAACTTGGGGCTTATTGCGGCTTCGGTTGAGGCTGCCTCCAAATGGCTCCTTCGTGCGTTCACAGGACCGTAGGCGTCCCCGGGCAGTTCGGCCCAAACCTGCAGCAGCTCTGGGCCTTTCCAGGGTTTCCTGAGGGTCTCTATCGGTAGCAATTTATTCCAGGATTCCAGATGAGAAAGGAGCAGGCTTTGAGATCCTAAGAAGTCAGAGGGGTGCAACTGGCAGGACGGGCTTTGTGCCGAGAGCGTCTCTGCTCCACAACGCGATGGCTGTCGTTTAACTTGCCCCTGTCTTCCTTTCAGTATTTTTCTCCGATTCCTCTCTTCCTCCTTGCTTTCCTCTGCTCCCTTCTCTCACTCCAAGCCCTCCCCCCCGTCCCTCTGGAAGCGGGGCTGTGACTTTCCAAGAGGCTCGTGATGGAGGGCAGGGCAGGCTGCCATGGCGAGTGGCACGGCCAGTTCTGGCTGGGGTTTCTAGAAACTCGATTAGAAGTTCACGCAGACCCAGCCGGAGTTCAGCCTTCTTGTAGCTGCTAATGTTTTCCTGTATCCTCTCCCGTCAGATCCGACTCCAAATATTTGTTGGACACTGCAGTCTCTTTACAGACTCGGCCCACTCTTTCCTGATGTCGCGCCTCTGGCCTGGTGGTGGATCCTCTCTCCTTTACCTTCCCTCTTTTCTTACTTCCCTCTCCTCTGTGACGGCTGAGAGGAGCCTCTGGCACACGACGGGGCTTGTGGCCCCTTCTCTGTTCAGCTGGGTGCTTTCCCTGAAGGTTTTCTTGTTAGATGCCTGTGGCATTTTGTCCGCTCTGTGTCACAGCTTGCTCCGAGGGGAGACATCATTGGATTTTTCTCCTTGAGCGGGTGACCACGTGTCCGACACGTTCCCTGCTTCCCTCCTATCCCATCCCTTTCTGTCCCCTGCCTACAGCGGCACTCTGAACGTTTCCCAAGGAAAGCCTTGGATTTTAATTTTTGAACGTTTGTGGCTCGGTGAGCATAGCAGAGGAGGGATGTGACATACCTTTGACAGAGATTTTGTGTAGAAGTAACGGAAATATTGCTGGAAAACTTTAAAATGAGTGTAATGGAAATTAAAGTCTTGGGCGGCTTCTGCACCGCGCGCGTAGGGATTAAGCGAGCCCAGCTGCCCCTGCCCGCTCTCTGTGTCCAGCAAGGCCGTAAATCCTCGCAGAACGCTGCTCTTCTCACGCTGAGAAGGGAACGGACAGAAATTGCTACTGCCCGTTTTCTTTTTTTTCCCAGAAGTGCTGGGACTTCCTTTTTCTGCTGTGAATTATTGAATTGTTGCAACATCTCTAGTTATATGGAGTCCAGCAAAGACAGAAGGGGAAAAAAAAGCAGGAGGGATTATCTTTTTATCTGATATGTACTTTTAAAAGGTCCTTCTTCAGGGCTTCATTCAGCATGAGATTGAGCCTAATGCACGTTCTGAAATCAGGCTTCTGACTTAAGCCGCTAAGGAATAACTATTACAAAACCAATGCCGGTAGCGTCGCGCAGGGGCTTCCCGCATCTCGGAGGCCTCACCCGTGAACGCAC
Organism: Rynchops niger; assembly: GCA_013400035.1. NCBI lineage: Eukaryota > Metazoa > Chordata > Aves > Charadriiformes > Laridae > Rynchops > Rynchops niger. The sequence continues at coordinate 510,429 of VXBH01002808.1, forward strand.
GAGCGCTGCCCCGTGCATTTAAACGCTCTTGGCTTTCTTGAATTCCATCAGCAACACGTTCTCCAGTATCTTGCGGAGCACTTTGGGGGTTTGCTTTCCTTTTTTCCCCCCCTTTTTTATGGCCTGCCCACCTTTTCCTAGTAAACCATAAAAAGGTCGGTACCGTGGCTGCAGACGGGGAAGGTGTGAACCGAGGTGGGCTGTCTGCGCGGAGCTGCCGCGCTCTGAGCTGCTTCTAATTTGTACTTTGTTCATGAACGTCAGGGCAAAGAATCTTTCCGTTTTATTGGTATTGTATACAATAAGTTATTAAATTTCATCTCTGTAATACACCTGCAGTAAAATAACAAAACATTACTGCACTTAAGGAACATGTGTGTGTGCTGCAATGTTCCACCCCCCCCTTCCAAACAGCTGCTTACGGATTTCAAGATCTATTGTATATATTCCCTAGAGCCCACCTCTAATAATCGAGGCACATCTGCCATTGCCGTATTATAGGCATATGTAGTTTTATTGAAAACTATACCTGTATATAAAAAAATTAAATAACTCCTACCTCAATTAAATTGGCAAGCTACCTTTTGTGAAGATCATATTGCAGACCTCTGGAGACACGGCGAGTTCATTTTATTCTTCTGTTACAAATTACTTTGTATTTTTTTTGCTTAGTCAAATAACTAGGTTTCCTCCCGTTTTGATGGCAAGATTCCTTTACCTATAATAATTTCTCCTTCGTTCTCCCTCCCTATAAAAAACACACAAGCTGTACTAAAGCGATAAAAGATACCTAATGTACCAAGGAACGTAGGTTCCTGCGAAGTCTATTGCTAATCCATTTTTTGTGATTAGATGTGCAGTGTCAACGGCCTTAACAAAAGCTCCAGCGCTTTGTTTATTTGCTTGTAAGTATTTGAACACTCTGACTACTTGCCTGGGCAATATGTACTTACCAGCCACAGCTGCGCGTTCCGAAGGAAACACGCTACAGAATAGAATTACACTGTATTGTACCTATAGCCTTTGGCTAAAGTAAATGCAAAAGAAAAGAGCTCCTTGTCCCTAGAGTGCAAAATTCCACCTGAGCGGTTACAGCCGTGCCAACCTCTTGTGTAGGCATAACCTTGTGTGTGGGGTAAGGAGATGGAGCGGGTGAACTCTGAATCCGGCTTTCCCTGACCGTCAGTACATGTTACTGCCCCAGGGACAAACCATCACTGTGAACGGATAAAATTCCGGCTACCGTGAGGTCAGTGGGAGAAGTCCCCTTGAGTTCAGCGGGGCCGGGGAGCAGAATTCCACCTGGTACCTCTGTGCTAATGTATAGTTGGAGGAGATTCACCTCTGTTGTTGTTTCTGCTCGAGCCTCTGGCTTCGGGAGGTGGAATCATTGCTCCCGCTCCAGGAATTAGTTCTAGTGCCCATAAACTATCCTCCTGTGATCGTGGGCACGTTGTGGACTAATGTTTTTGATGTTACAGCACTAAAATAATGACATAAGAGATAAAATTTCCATGTTAATCAAATGTATTAAAGGAACAGACTTAAGTTCAGATGTCTGAATGGCTCATTTAGCAGAATTCCTCATGCATCCAGAAAGACACGGTTTCATTGTCCATGTCATAATTGAAGAAATGCTAAAACCCAACACTGCAATTTAGTGGTAAAAGGAGTGCTTTTCTCTTAGCCCTTTGGATCAAATGTTAAGCTGAGGGCTATTTTGTTGGAAGTGAGCATTCCAAGGGCACCTTTCTGGAGCTTATAACCTGGCAACAGAATAACACTGCGATTTGTAATGTGCAATAATAGGTTTATGTTGTGGTTGAGTGCTAATAGGAGCTTGGTTTGCCTTCGCAGTCGCTGCACTCTGACTTTCAGTGCTATCGTGAACGCGATAAAAAGGGGGATGACGCTTGCCCGCAGTGGTACCGCGGCAGGTTGTGGGCTCGCTGCGCTCCACGTTACTGGTTCAGGTGCGGTCGGTGTTTGATGGAACACCTCCAGCAAAAAGGCGGGCGGTGCTTTGACTAATTCTGGCAATTTTCAGGACTCAGAATTGAGAATTGAGTGCCGTGGCGTACAAGGGTGATAGCTGGAGATGCTCTCCTTGGCATATAAGGTATGGCTTGGCAGGTTTTGCTAATATAAATGCATAAACCCTAAAAGCAGAAAAACGGCCCAGTGGAATAATAGCTGAAATCATTTTCATTGCGTACTTGGTGCTAACAGCGGCATTTCTCAGCCATTCATTGCTTTCTTCAGAGACGACGTGGTCACGTCTTGGTGGTGATGTTCCTACCTGTTCCTTTCCCTGGCTCCATTAATAAGCCATGTTCTTTCTCAGTCACTCATGTAACGAGCCTTCTAGGCCCGTTAGATAATCCAGCTCAGCTCAGCGGCAAGGTAGTGACAGTTCCAGCAAGTTCTGAAGAAAAATAGCACTTTTTTGACTATCAGAAAGTCTTACAAGTGTGATGATCGTGAGGATGAGGATATAGTCTCTCTAAAGGCACTAGAGCTTTAGAGCTTTACTCACAGAACCGTTGAGGTTGGCACCTCTGGAGGTCACCTCGTCCAACCCCTCCTCAAGCAGGAGCAGCTAAAGCCACCTGCCCAGGACTGTGTCCAGATGGGTTTTGAGTATCTCCAGGGATGGAGACTCCACAGCCTCTCCAGGCAATCTCTTCCAGTGTTCAACCATCCTCACAGTAAAAAAAAGTCTTCTTGTGTTTAAGTGGAATTGCCGTACTGCAGGCTGTTTGGGCCACTGATAACCAGAGGGTTCAGCAGATCTCCAGCTTTGACCGGCAATTTTATGCAAACACGGAGGGAGGCGGAGGAGCCCATGCGCCTGCAGTGTGTGCGCACACGTACACAACGCGCATACCCAGCATATATTCCTATGGTATTACAAAGAGTTGTGACAGACATAAGAGATAAGAAATGGATTTCTGGGGGAAGCTTCAGCGTGCAAGTATTGACCTCATTCCTAACACCTCTCAGATAAAATAGTCTTGTTTTCTGCGAGCAGTTGTCTTTTGAGAGTTGTCTTCTGTTCCTCCCTCTCTTTCTCCCACCGTTTCAGCGGTAGAGTTGCCCTTTCACGGGAGGCATCTGCCTTCCAGAGCTTCTCGCCCGTTCTGACTCCGTGGGTTTGCTGTCGGGGGGTTTGGCTGTGGGTGGTGGGACGCTTCGCGGTGTGTTCCTGAGCAGAGCTTGTCTCGGTCCTGTCCAGGCCGTGACGGGGGCCCCAGCGTCGTCTGGTGTGCGCAGAAATAAAGAGGTTATTTCAGATACTATTCTCTTCAGGGTGACCATCGTGTTTCCGAACGTGGTGATCTCCCACAGTTGCCACAAACCTGCATGGCCGCTTCTGTAGCGCTTGCCGTACGCTGTCGCATTGCTCATTTCCAACAGACCATTTCCAATAGCCTTTTTACTGCCCAGAAGTTTCTCCGTTCTCCCACCACCCCCTTCCGACATGTGGTTACCTGCTGCTTTGCAGGGGAATGAATAGCATCTTTAATCACACTTAATTACCATGCGACTGCAGACAGGAACTTCACATACAGAACAGCTCAAGATGGAGAAACAAGATCCTCTACAAGCACAGATAGATACAGAACGCTAATTATTAATATAATCACTATTTTCAAAACACACGCCACACACAAAATTCAGTCAGGACCTACGCTTTCTAAGACAGCTCTTAATTAGTTTCTACAAGTCATAAAATTTCTCTCATTTTGCAAACTTCTTAACACTATTTCTGGCTGCAATTTAAGCAATCTGTAAGTTGGCCACATCTCTCTGAGTTTCAAAATCTAGTGCATCTCTTTTGTCTGCTAATAATTGTATTTTAGGTCACTCAGATACAGAAATAATTTGTTCAGTCCACTGAGAAATCGGTGTTTTAACAAAAAAGTGCGGTACGTTTAGAGAGCAAATCGTTCCTGCCGCCTGTGGAATTTCTTCACCTGTTTTGCTGCACACTCCCTGGGAAGGTCCAGATAAACACAAGCCCACGAGCTGTATATTTTTAAGAGCTTTCACATTCCAGTAAACTCTCGCCACCTGATTTTCACAGAAAGCTCTTTAACTTCCTTCTTGTTAATAGCTGGAGAAAAACCAGAAATATGTTTACATCCCACTTGAAAGCCCGTGTTTGAGTTTCGCAGCGTTCCTCCTCGGCGCCTGGTGCCAGCCTCAGCCACCGGTCCAGCCGGGCATCGCCACTGACCTCCGTGACGTTTTTTCTTCGGAAGAAGACACTCTAGCCGTGCCTCTATTGTTGTGTGATTTATTCCTTTGCTTCTTGGCTTAAAAAAGGAGCAATTACTTCTGACAAGTAGAGATTTCGGGGAATGTATGACGATATGAATCCTACCAGCTATTTATGTATGGAATAATTAAAAACAATGACTAAGTTCTGCTATCAGCCTGCCTAAAAAAACCCCCTCTGATACCTCAAACACACAAGCAACATCAAATGGCTGGAGAGCTGGCATGGAGCATTCCCAACTTCTTTTCTAATTCTTTGCCTGCGCTTTTCCAGCTTGTTTTAATTCAGCATTAAAACACTTCTGTAGGACAACAAAGCGCAGTGCGTTCTGGGGGCATCAGGATTTGGGTCCCCCAAGTCCCCCCCTAGGTTGCCCGTGGCTATTAGGCGCCTCCCCAGTTGTCTGAAGGGCGCCCTGGGTGTTGTGTAGCCGTTCCCAGAGGCAGAGGAAGGACCGGAGCCCTGGTGCCCTGCGGGAGGTGGAGGTGGCCGGGGCAGCCCCGCGGGGCTGGCAGGGGCACGCACGGCTCTTCTCGTGCGCTGAGGGGCTCCCGGGGCTGGCTTGGCTGAGTCAGGCCCCCGTAATCCCCCCCTCGGGAGCAGAAACCCACGCTGGCAGTGCTGCAGTGCCCCAGTTAGGGCTCCCCAGCTGTAGACTGGGGGCCATCAACCAACGACTTAGCGGAGCCTTGCAGTGGGTCTCTCTTGCTTCCCCTTTCCTGTTTTGCTTGATTTTCATTGTTCCCCTTTTATAGCTTTTTTTCCCCCAAACCAACTGGTGTTTTGCTGCAGTCTGCGGCCGGTGTAGAGGGCGAGGGCTCTGGGTCAGGGCTGGACGTGTCCCTTGCAGG
>VXBH01002808.1:515636-525791 GCA_013400035.1 Rynchops niger
CCTTTCAGATCACGGAGTTCATTCGGCCGCAGCCTGTGCTTCCCCCGCGCAGCCATCCTGCTCTCCCGCGCGTTCTCAGCTTTATTCAGCTCTGGAGCTGCATTTTTAAAGCATTTCCCCCCCCCCCACCCCCACCCCTGGCTTTGAAGAGTNAGTGCCGAGCACATTGTTGGTGTTTAACGAATAATAAATAATAACAACACAGGAGCCAGGTATTTCTTTATGCCTTTGCAGCAGATGAGCTGCATGTCTGCCAGGCATCCAAGTCTTGCTGCAGTATGTTTAGCAACAATGGAGAAGTTAATATTTTTATTTTGTTTTGAAGTTAATGACAGAATATAGCCATCTGTCTGCATGTTTATAGGTCTGGCTTTTTTTTTTTTTTTAAAAACCAAACAACTATTTTCTTTCTTTGAAAATGGATCCTGGTTGACTGTCAGGAGAAAACATTTTTCTTTAAGTGGAGAAGATATAGACTGTAGTACAGTTAGAATTATGGATATTTCCCACATCCTTGTCTTTCAAAAGTGTCTGGGGGAAAATGCATATAAAGCCTAATAAAAAACAACTGTATCACTGAAATACAACTCACTTGGGTATTTCTGTCTTTTTTTTACATACCCCGTAATATATAGTGGTGCCTTTACATTGGATAACAAGGTGGTGTGACAAATCCAATTTTTGGAGAGAGTTATATTTTTATTATTTTATGTAATGCAAAAAAAGGGCAATGAACCAGCTAATTATAGTCATCCACAGAGAAAATGAGCCAGAAGCTGCCCATTGCTTTGTGGCGCTTACTCCCATGTCTTCCCCACGCCAAGGAGGCAGCGATGGGCTGCCGCACCTTACCAGCATCGTCTGTAATGGATCTGCTGCGAATAAGAAGATACTAAATAAGTTGTCTGAACAGTTTAAAAATCCCACTTGCCTTCATGGTCCTGAAAAGTAGGATTTTAAGAACCTCAGACAAATGTTTCGTGAGGCCATCTGGCGTCATCAAGCAGAGTTGCCCATGTCTTGCCCTCTGCCTACGTCTTGTTGGGAACGGAGCTCCTCTGCCACCTTCTGATGCCCTTGCAGGGACTCTTGTCCCAAACACTACTCAGGAGTTGCATCCTGCTTCACTGCTCCCCTTTCTTTAAACCTGGGGCCCGGAAGAGTGATAATTTTCCATGAATCCTCCCTATTTTCTTTTTAATATGTATTTCCAGTTTAAATCAATCATTTTTAGAAATTTTCTTCCATGATGACCAGTCTTGGACGGGCTTTGCAAAATGATTGATTCCTAGCCCAGCTTTGGAAGACTTGTGAGAAACTCCCTTTGCAGTTAGTGCAAGTCACCACTCGGCTCTCCTGGCACCATCGGCAGAGTTCTGTAGCAGCCGCATCCTCCTCCATCCCCAGGCATGAGATACTGGAGTCACATATGGAAATTTCTAACGCTTGTCATATTTTACGGGCACATGGCACATCCCGTATCGTAACGAAAGATCTGACGTGATCGTGCACGTGTAGACCAGCACAGACAGTTTGGAATTGCGAAAGGGAAATCACCTTTTGCTGCATATTTTTCAGTAGCCCAGCAAGGATGGATGAGGCTCCTTCCCATGTACTCTGGCTGCTGCGTCTGGATACAGGAGCCCAACGATGCTGTGCCAGTATCACTTAGTTTTCCAGTTACTAGAATCTTATTCTGCTTTTGCAAATTTTGCCTTGTAACTTCTGGCTCTTTGCTTTTTTTTCTGCTTCATTCCTTTATCGATTCGATTGCTCTAAGATATGCTGTATGTATTGCCATAGGACGTTAAGTAAAATCAAGAACAAAGCAGTGTCTCTGAAACCTTGCTCTCCCCTGTGCTTCTGTTCACCCCGGTATTTCTTTTCGGGAGAGTAATTCAGTGTAGTGGCTTTGATTTATTTATTTTTTTTTAATTATTTCTTTCAGATAAACTAACCACACGATTTGTGACAACTTTTGTCCCTCGTGTTAGTGTGAAGGGGTGGTACCATCCCTGTGGAGCTCGGTTCCACGTCTTTTCTGCAGCTTTTGCCTATGAAAGCGTTGCTGTGTCTTGTGTTGGTGCCGTGAGCGTAAGCTGGAGTAAAGGACCGTGGAAAGGAGACGTGAGAGAATCCCTGGCGGTACTGGAAAGCCGGGCAGACGTGGTGCTGAGGGACATGGGTTAGTGGTGGGTTTTGTAAGCGTTGGGTTGATGGTTGGACTCGATGATCTGAAAGGTCCCTTCCAGCCCAGGCAATTCTATGGTTCTATGCGTGCGAATACCTGGGTCACTATGCTGGCACTACACCCACCTGTAGCAGGCAATCCCCGGTGGACTCCCGGTGAGTGCAGGAGGGTGCTGTGGTACTCCAGGGTGCGCGGGCACGGGTGGGCGCTGCGTGCCGAGGAGGTGCTCCTGAAGAGAGACACCCCCCCGAGACACGGAGGTGCTGAGCGTGGCCAGTGCCTGGCACGGGTGAAGCAACCACTCATGATCTTAACGCGCCCGGCAACCCAATTGGTGTGGCTGGGGACGCCCCGCGGCCAGCCGGCTCCCGGCGCACGCTGCAGCCGCACGGATGCGACCGCAGCATCTTCTGCTTTGGCTTTTCATTGAACAGCCTTCATTTTTCCTGAAAAGCGTTGATTTTTTCCTCCTGCAGTGCCGACCTCGCGGGGAGGCAGTTTGCAGCGCGGCAGCCGGAGCGGGCTGGGGTGGCACGCTCCGCTGCGAGTCACTGAAATACCAGCTTGTTATATTTTTACCCATGTCAGCATAAAAAAAGTGCTCTTTTTTTCCCCTTCCAATTTCTCACAGCAGCTGAATTTGACAATCTTGTTGTTGTTGTAGGGTGACTCTAATTTTTTGTCCTGTCTTAAGTGCAAGATGACCCAAGCTTTGCAGACTTTATACTTGAAATGAATACGCCTCTGCGCTTTCTTCAGCCTCAGCGATATGCTGTGTTAGAGAGTATCAGTTGCCATTGAAGAGCGTGGACTTTAGCTGTGTGGAAAAAGATTGCGACTAGCAAAGGGAAATACAAAATAGAAGAAAAAAGAATGTTCCTATTTTAAATACCATGAATGTCATTAGTTTGGTTTTGGGCGTTATTTGCATAACATGCTTCTGTAAAAAATAAATGTGACTTTATAACACTGAAAACATACGGCTCCTGCAACATGAAACACGATTTTGATACCCAAACTGCTCAAGTTTAAATTTTCGCTAGTCCTTTCCCAAGCAAATGATGGCAACGTACCCCAGCGTCGTGTCTTTGCATCGTTCCTATCTATTCTTTTACTGAGGTCCCAGGAAGGTCATTGCCCGTCTTCTGGAAGGAACCGGAATTTTTCGGTTGTCTCATCGGAGCGGGAATTGGTCCGTCCTTTCTCCGGGGTTTGTGTTGCTCTGGGGAGGAGCTGGCGGGGGTGCGGGGGGGGTGCCACTTCTTGCCTACCGTTAGCTTCCAGTCCCGCTTCTTCCCTCCGCTTCCTTTGCAACCAGTGGCAGGGTTCACTCCTCTGCTCCTTACCCCAGCGCAGGCCCACGCTCTTTCACGTTAATGAGCGAGCTTTCACTAATTAAGTACCCTTTCCCAACCTGGGTGCCGCAGAGCCACCCTGCCCATCCGCCTTGAATGACGCTGGATCGTTTGAGGACACGCTTTTATTTCAGTCTGAGGATAATGATTTCCCCCCCCCCTACAAAATCTTGCTTCCCCATCAAAAAGGGGGAGGCCGGCCGTTGCTTATCTCGCATGCCGATGAATAGTAAGAAGTTAAAAAAAAAATCATCCTCTGAGGCACTTAAAGTATTTAGCATGGGTTTTGTTATTATTATTTTTTTTTTGGACAGGAAGTTTCTTTGGTCCCTCAGATGTTTTTACGGTAACTTTTCTTTGGTTAAAAATATTACGAACATAATTTGAGAAAAATGCCGTTTCCCATGCATTTGAACTTCTGTAAGCCTTTCCTGTGTTCTCCTATTCAAAGGGAAAACAATAATTATATCATTAAAAATGGGAATTCAGCCACCAAACACCTTTTTAAGACGGAGGCATGTCAGGATATTTTACCCCGTCTGAGCCAACTTGAGCCAGGATTTTTGTTGTAAGCTGTTTGTAGTCGAATGCTTACACAGGGAAGAGTGATGCTAATTGACTTGTTAGGTTAACGGGTCTTTTTTTAGGGTTTGTAATAATTTGCCAGAGAGGAACATTTTGAAGCGAGTAGTGGCGGGACGTCCTCACTGAACCACGTTGAAGTGCTTACTGGAACTGAAAAAAAGCAGAGCCCGGCGAAGCAGCTCCTGCCAGCGAGGCTTTGGTATTTTTCTCAGGGAAAAATAGCGCAAAAATGTCGTCGTCTGCGCAGCGTTCGTTTCTGCACGTCATTAATCCTCCCTGTCTCCTATCCATCTTCTCCCCCCCCACCCCCCAGAAGTGACCGCGATGGTGATACCTACCAGATGGTATAGGATTGGAGATGTTTGAAAAAGTGGGCACTTATAGATGTTCTGAACTTCAGTGTTGCGTAGAAATACAGATATTTGTGTACTGGGAGGTACTGTGAAAATCAGGGACACTGGGACGTGTGCTTGGTAATTTAGTGAGCAGTTCCTATATATATATATGTATACACCAACAAATACGGGGTTTATCTGATTATTATTCAACCTTACCTAAGTTTTGGTGGTGCCCTTTTTTTCACCATACATTAATATTCTGATATTGTGCACTTTTTCATACCTGAAGCATCTGAGCGTATGTATTTAGCTTGCATTTTTGAGTGGAATAGGGAGGGAGGGAGGGATTTTGTGATAAATTGGAAAGATGTTGTAGATCAGCTGAACTCTGATGATGTGGCGAGCCCGTTTTCAGCAGCGCTGTAAAAATCCCGCAGACAATGAATGCCTCGCTATATTCAGCAATCCCCGCAAATCCAGCTGCTGTCCATGGGCCAAATTCTTCCCTCGTTAACACCCAGGAGGCCCCCGCTGACTTCAGAGGATTTATCCTGGGCTAAACCGAGGGCTGGTTTAATTCCGTACCAAATCTTCTGTCCTGGAAAATGACGTTCCCCGTGTGCTTCTGATAATATTCACGTTAAGCCAAACTGGCTCCATGTTTTTGTACAAGCCGAATAACTACAGTTGCTCTAGGCTTGCTTCGTTTTGTTGATTGCAAAGTCTTTTAAATGTTATCGCACCGCGTTACGGCACGCAAAGACGTGGGAGCGCTGTCAGGCTCCAAGGCTCTGGATGTTCCCGATGTTTGACACGCCTGCAGATCATTCTGGGGTGAATTTTCCCAGTTATGGGCTTGTATGGGGTTCGCCGCCTTGGCTCCGCGTGGTTCCTTTCCGACACGGTGCTGATAAAATCGGGGGGTGCACAGCACTCTCAGGGGGCTGTCGGTGCTGAAGTTGGGGTGGATCTCGGTATCCTCGGAGCATCCCTGGAGCAGTGGCTGGAGTGTGGCCGGCCCGGCGCGGGGATGATCCTGGCTGGGAGCCACACAGAGCAGCTTCAGCCACCCCAGTATTGGAGCTGGTACCGCAATATCGGGGCATTGCAAAAACCCCTAAAACCCCCAGAGCCAGCTCTTTTTGTGGGCGCGGGAGAACTTTCCAACCCTAAAACTGGGCTTTGACAGAAATCCCTCCCACAGCTCGGCCTCCTCTTCCCCGGCCACCCTCCCCAAATGCCAGCCCTTCTGGGCAGTGAGAAAACCAGCGGCTTTCTTAGTTTTTATGGGGTTTTTGAGGCCCTTGGAGGGCGAGGGCGATGGCACGTCCCCCCCCTTCCCCAGTCACCACGAGGACTTTCCCCTTTTTGTGTTTGTTCCTCACCGGGACATATTTATAGGAGTATTACCTGTATTTAAGCATGTGTTTTTAAACACTATAATCATCTGGCTCGGTTTCAGCCTGTAAATGAAAGCTATATCCGGAAAGATTAATAACAAAGCGGGGAGAAGGTCCTTAGCGCTGCCTGCGAGCGAGCACAAAGGAGCCGGATGGTGCTTTGCCGGGGAGCGGCTCGGGGCTGGGGGGTCCGTACGGAATTAAAACGTCCCGAAAAGTCCGGGAGTTGTGTGGGACAGCCAATTTTACGTGTGTGTGTGCGTTCGGGTGCGTATGCACCCCTACGTATACATTACACAGCAAATATAAGTATACATGACAGCACGTTTTGCTGATTTTTGCAGCAGTGACAGCACTAGGATTTTCCCGGGAACTGTAGGAAAGGAGGAATTTCCAGCTCCAAGGATTCAAGTGTGAACTGTTCAGCAGAAAATCATAAATTGAGCAAAGTCTGTATTTTACAAAACTCCTTAGTGGAGGAGAAAGTCCCATCTTCCCTTGGAAATTTTTGTGTCTTGGACTTGTTGAGGCACTTTTTATCCATTTTTCCCATCCACTAGGAAATGAAATATTTCCGTTATAGTAAAGCTCTAGAAAAACAGCAAAACCCGTGCAATTGCTGGTGAAATCGTTCACTGTAAATGTGAAAGATGGGGATCGTTAATGCAAACAAGTAACTAACCTTTAGTGATAATCAAGCAGCGGTGTAATAATCGGAGTCATCATGCCTAATGGTGAATGAAGGGATGGGAAGGAGCAAGCAAACACCAGGAGTAAATGGGGGGAAAATTAGGGAAGAAATAAAAATGATTTTTGCTCCTGCTCACCTGGAAGAGGTGAGGAAAAGGAGCAGAGGAACAAATTTGACGTCCTCAGAAGCAGTAAAGGAACTTTGGAAGTTGCTGCTGTCGTGCTGATATTACAGGCGGCGCTCAAAAAGCACGACAGGGGAAAAATGACTGCAGAAAGGTTTGAACTTAAAGAGCAATTTTAAATTATGCAGAGGAAGAGAGAGTGAAAAAATAAATAAATAAAAAAAAACCCCGACCTAGAGAACTAATACTGATGACATTAATGCACAAGGGTTGGTTGAACATGAAAAATTATTTGATAATACCTGCAAGCGTTTTTAATGGGAAAGGTCAAAGTCAAAAGGAAACTGCTGAGCGCTGTGCGCAGCATCTGAAGGTGCTGCCCTAGAAGGCAGAAGAACTGAAACAAAAGGTTGTTTGCCATCAGATGGAGATGGAGAAAATAAAATAAACATATTAAAATTTCCCTCGCTTCATACATGGGAGCGTTCTTGGGGGAAAAAAAAAAAATCTCTGTGAAAAATGAAATCTCTGGGAGATTTGGTTCCTTTGTTCTCCAAAAGTCACGATTTTTCTGCAAATACTTGTAAGAATTCTGGGTGGTTCAGTAAAAAAGGAAAACACTACCTTTGCTTGAAAACACGCTCGGCAAGACCCAGGGAAATTGTCTCGCCGTGTTTGCCGTCAATGGGTTGCAATTTACACTTGGCATTAGCGAGAAATACTGGACGTAAATGACACACAGAAGATTTTACAGAGAGCTGCCAAATTTCCAAAAGCCAAAGAAAAGAGTATTTGTAGGAATTGGGCAGATTATGAACAGATGCCCCGATAGTCACATGATAAGTGGAAATTTAGTTTCATAATTTGACTAAAAGCAGAGGATTGAAATCACAGAAGGAAATAACCAAGAAATGATTCAGATGTGTACGCGGCATGGCTTAGTTAACTTGACTTAAGTGAAAATTCATAAACTGAGGATAAAGCGTGTAAGAGCGGCTGAAATCTGGATGATGAGATATAATCCTGCATCCTGCGATTTTACTGAAGGAGAAGAAAACAGGACAGTTGCGGTTAGAAATTTGGTGTGTTGGTTTTTTTTTTTTTTAAAAAAAAGAAAACTACCTGCTATTCATCTGCTTCAGCAGAAATTAGATGCGATTTCAACAAATTCAAGTTGCTTCGTTTGCAAATTTGCGACGGGACGGATGTTGCAGGGTCAAAGGGGGACGGTGTGAGAGCAGGAGGAGAAGGGCAGGAATTTGGCAGGAGAAGGTCGGTGGCTGCTGCCGGAGCCGCCTTGCTGTGAGCCAGCGTCTGGGGGCCGGCAGCCCAAACTCCCGGTCGCGGCACACCTTCCTTTCTGCTCTTTTTCTGGGGGGAAAAACCCATAATTCAGCCCCAGATGGGCAGGTCGGGGGCTGTGGGACCACCGCCTCCCTCGCCTAGTTTGCCGGCCCACGGAGATGTCAGTGCCGGAGCAGAGGGAACAACGTGGCGCTCGCAGGGAGCGAGCCAAGAAGGTCTAAACACAAATAAAGCAAGCAAACGAGCTTTGAGCTTTAAAAGTATAAAGCATTTTAATTTAAGAAATGCAGCAACATGGTGCAAAATAGCAGGACTCTGGGTTTTAGGGAAAGGGTGTGAATCCTCATCATACGTGGGAAATTTAGTGCAAAGAAGGACTTGCTTTTAAAATGATAAATGCATCATTTTGCATTGTTTTGTATCTTTTTACATTGCTTATCAGTCAAGCTAGCTGATGAAGTTGTAGAAAATATGTAGACGTGCCCACGTGCATACCGGCCTTTGGGTGTGCGAATGCCAAGGGGACTGCCCAGAGCCCTGCTGCGTTTCGCCATCCGAGGGTGGATGTCCCATCCAGAGGATGGATAGCCCGTCCGGAGGGTGGATGTCCCATCCAGAGGATGGATAGCCCATCCGGAGGGTGGATGTCCCATCCAGAGGATGGATAGCCCGTCCGCAGGGCGGATGTCCCGTCCGCAGTGTGGATGGCCCCTCTCCGCAGGCACGCGGACCCCGGCCGTGCCGCCGCCCCGGCTGGGAGAGGGCTGGGAGAAGCCGGGGTGTCGTGCGGCGCTTCTCCTCCCGTCGTGCCCCCGCGATGCTTCGGGGCGGCTTCGGGCGCAGGGAACATATGTCCCGCCGTCACTATACATGAGGCAGGTCGGGAGCGGGAGTGCAGCTGTGCGCCCAGGAACGCTGCGGCGCGAGCGCGACCCACAAACGCTTGGCAATCGTTCAGAAAAGGAGCTTAATCTGGGCTCATCTAAACCCCTTTTTCTCTTTGCCTGCAACATCCCCGTGATGTCGCGTTTGATACCGGATTGCGGCGTAGCGTGAAGCTGTCAAAAAAATAAAAATAAAATATCCGGGTTGTCAGCATAAAAAAAAGGCCTTTTCTGAGGTATTTTTTCCCCAATCAGTGTTTTCAGAGGCTTTCGGATTACAGGCTTCAAGGCCGTTTTCCTTTAATCTGAACTAACGTTCTATTAGTAAAATGCAGTACTCTGTCATACTCTAATCTCACCTGTTTCAGTAATAAAGGAAAAAATATCTTTTTATAAATCTATTTCCAACCTGTTAGGTCTGAAACAAATATCTAAGTGAAATTCACCTGATTTCCATTTGAAAGGCAAAACTTCGGGATTGCAATAGAAACAACATTTGTTTTTTCCGGGAGGGGTGATATCAATTCCACATGGACATTACTTTGTCATCGCACGTGCGTATTTTCTCCCTCCCCAGCTTTAATTCTTTGTCTACTTATTCAGATTTCAGAGGCAGGATTCACTAGTCGGTGACTTCTTTTGCGAATCGCTCGAAAGAAGACAGGATTGCGGGCAGCAACGAGAAAAGCAAAACCATTGCAATTGCTAAGAAATCCGGCCGCGGGGCTCGGTGTGAAAACGGATTCTGCTACGTTGCCTTTTTTTTTTTCCTTCTGGGATTGTTTTTAGCTCAAATTCTAAACGTTCAACTGGCAAATTCAATATATTATTAGCTTTGTTGTGAAATACGGCGCATGGCTGTGCGAGTACAGTATATGCTGCCGTGTAAGAATGTGCCTGCGGGATTTATAGGGATGAGTTCGGAGATGTGCGTTGTACCCTGCCCTGCCTGCTCCCTGCCTGCTCCCTGCCTGCTCCCTGCCTGCTGCCTGCCTGCTCCCTTCCTGCTCTCTCTGCTCCCTGCCTGCTCTCTCTGCTCTCTGCCTGCTTCCTGCCTACTCTCTCTGCCTGCTCTCTGCCTGCTCCCTGCCTGCTCTCTCTGCTCTCTGCCTGCTCCCTGCCTGCTCTCTCTGCTCTCTGCCTGCTCCCTGCCTGCTCTCCCTGCCTCCTGCCCTGCCCACTTTCCCTGCCTCCTGCCCTGCCTGCCCCCTGCCTCGCCTGCTCCCTGCCCGCTCTCCCTGCCTGCTCCCCCTGCCTCCTGCCCTGCCTGCTCCCTGCCTGC
>VXBH01002808.1:526926-552841 GCA_013400035.1 Rynchops niger
CTGCCTGCTCCCTGCCTGCTCCCTGCCTGCTGCCTGCCTGCTCCCTTCCTGCTCTCTCTGCTCCCTGCCTGCTCTCTCTGCCTGCTCTCTCTGCCTGCTCCCTGCCTGCTCTCTGCCTGCTCCCTGCCTGCTCTCTCTGCCTGCTCCCTGCCTGCTCTCTCTGCTCCCTTCCTGCTCTCTGCCTGCTCCCTGCCTGCTCTCTCTGCTCTCTGCCTGCTTCCTGCCTACTCTCTCTGCCTGCTCTCTGCCTGCTCCCTGCCTGCTCTCTCTGCTCTCTGCCTGCTTCCTGCCTACTCTCTCTGCCTGCTCTCTGCCTGCTCCCTGCCTGCTCTCTCTGCTCTCTGCCTGCTTCCTGCCTACTCTCTCTGCCTGCTCTCTGCCTGCTCCCTGCCTGCTCTCTCTGCTCTCTGCCTGCTTCCTGCCTACTCTCTCTGCCTGCTCTCTGCCTGCTCCCTGCCTGCTCTCTCTGCTCTCTGCCTGCTTCCTGCCTACTCTCTCTGCCTGCTCTCTGCCTGCTCCCTGCCTGCTCTCTCTGCTCTCTGCCTGCTTCCTGCCTACTCTCTCTGCCTGCTCTCTGCCTGCTCCCTGCCTGCTCTCTCTGCTCTCTGCCTGCTTCCTGCCTACTCTCTCTGCCTGCTCTCTGCCTGCTCCCTGCCTGCTCTCTCTGCTCTCTGCCTGCTTCCTGCCTACTCTCTCTGCCTGCTCTCTGCCTGCTCCCTGCCTGCTCTCTCTGCTCTCTGCCTGCTCCCTGCCTGCTCTCCCTGCCTCCTGCCCTGCCCACTTTCCCTGCCTCCTGCCCTGCCTGCCCCCTGCCTCGCCTGCTCCCTGCCCGCTCTCCCTGCCTGCTCCCCCTGCCTCCTGCCCTGCCTGCCCCCTGCCTCGCCTGCTCCCTGCCCGCTCTCCCTGCCTGCTCCCCCTGCCTCCTGCCCTGCCTGCTCCCTGCCTGCACCTCAAAGAGCCCGGTGGGCACCGCAGACGGGCACACCCAAGGCTGGAGAGGAGTTTGACAAATGTAACACTTGGCTCTTACGCTCATCGGTTCTTAGTGGTAAATATTAACTCTGATGCCTAATAATTCACTGGGTTCCTAAGATCCGATTCGGAGCGCGTGCGAGCTGTGTAATCGATGGCGTTGTGGTTTGTAAACGTTTTATCTCTCTCTTTGTTGCAGGCCATTAGCAGTGTGACATGTAGGCTGAACAGTAATAAATGCCCATTGTTCCTTTTCCAAGCATCTCCAAATAACTACATATATATTTTTATCTTAGCGTGGGTGAGGTCCCCTTACCGCACAAACCCACCTCTTTTTTACCTTGGGAGAACATCTCTGTCCCGCAGCAGACAAAGGAGGGGGCTTTTCTCCACTTTGGGTTATCTGTTTGGGTTTTTTTTCCTTGAAGAGAGTGAAGAAAAGAGTCTGTGACAGTTGCGTGAAAATCGTTGAGCTCAGTTTTTCCCCCCAAAATTGATCTTTGTTGTGGGAACAGCTGTCGGTGAGACAGGACTTGGGTTGGATTTGTCGATGGGAGCCGTGTGGCAGCAACGAGGAGGGCACTTTGCAGACAAGGCTGGGGTCGGCGGGTGCCCCGGCCGCAGGGCGGGAGCCCAGGGGTGCCAAGCCTGGGCACCCAGCGGCCCCCCAGGCACAGAGCCTTGGGCAGGGGGTGTCCAACGCCCCCCAGAGCCCCGCGGCACCTGGTGGGGCCGGGGGAAGGAAGGGGCGTCAGAACGTGCAACTGGTGGCCAGGGGAAGCGCTCGGTGGCGAGCGGAACAAAAGCCTTGGAGACGGGCGCGTGTGTTTCCTTCTGATGTAACAAGACAAGTTTGGGATTTATTTTATTTTTTTTTTTCTGTAGAAACCTCTGCATCTTTTTATAGAGAAAAATGTTTGGATGAAAAAACAAAAACAACATAGGGTATGTGTATGTTTTCTGCTCCTAAAGTGAATCTTGTTTAATCTAAAATAGTTTGCAAACGCTGTCTTATATACGTTTGTGGGGTTTGGTTTTTTTGGTTTTTTTTTTTGAAGTCAAATGAAATGTAGTAGGCTGGGTATAGGAATTTATACAGCTGATGGCTCTAAGTCTTTCAGACTACCCGACATATGGATAAACCAGGCACAGATTTAGCAGGTCTGTCTTTATGTTAAAACGTATACGTGAGAAAAATATATGACTGAAGAGAATTTCTGTGGTTAGCGCTGTTTCATTCTGAAATGCTCCAAGACTTCCAAAAGAAAAATCCGTTTTATTTGCAGCGGGTTATTCACAATGAATCGATAACCCTTTTTTTCCGCGAGTTTCTTCCATCTATTTCTCTGCCATTATGCAATAGACTCGCAACCATTTTTGCCGGTGCAGGTGTTGTTTATTAAAAGGAGCATAGTCATTGCAGGTGTATATTAGACATTAGCTGAACGTAAAGATATTAGCAAAAAGCGCTTTCTGACTGGCATTTTTAGCTCTTTCCGTCTCGGAGCGGTGGGGAAAGGCAGACGCTGGGCTGAGCACCAGGAAGGGGGTTCGGCCCCAATCCATCCCAGCCCGTTTGTCCATCCCTCCTCCCCCATTCTCATTTAGCCTCGCCGGGAACAAAAAAAAAAAAAACAAAAAGAGGAATATAGTTTTCTAGAATCAAAAGTTATCTTGAAATGTTTTTAGAAGGTATAGTCAAGGAGTAAGGATGTTTTAATTTCTGATTTTCCAGCTCATGGCTCATATTTGACCAACTGCTTTCAGCAGAAGACATGCCACTTTGTTGAGCTATTTAGGAATCAAAAAGACTGTCTTAATTTAAAACAAGGAGCCTTTGTTTTAGTTGGTGACTGCCTTGTGAAATTTTTCAGTTCTCAGCGGGTTAACCAGGGAACAGGGGCAGAGTCATAATTGGCCTATTTAGAGTATTTTGCATGTGAATAGTGTGTTAGTGAAGCATTACTAAGTCTGTTGTGAGTGACATGGTGATTAGAATTTAGATTAGGGAAAACACATTCTGTACTTTATCAAGTACAGTAATTAGTTCAGTCAGTAAAAGTTGATTACAAGTAACGATAAAGTTAGATTTTTGGTACTTAATTTTAAAATTTCTTTATTAAATGGTAAATTTGTTCTTAATATAAATGGTGGTATCTACACCTGTTTTATTGCATATCAGAATAATTAAAAGAACAATGTGTTCAATGCAGAGTATAATCAGGGGATTTATATATTATGGGTAAGTTTCAACGTAGTTTATAGCAAATAGAACATTACTCAGGAAATTGTTCTTCTGCCATAGTCTCTTAAAGATTGATAATTTTTCTTACAGCACGGGTCAGATCGTGTTTTCTGCTGTTTCACGGAAAGCACAGTCCTCTCCTAGCTGAGAAAATGTTGGGTTTACTGGGATGCATCGTGTCAGTTAATGGTACAGGCATAAAATGGATATATCGAAAGTCCTTCGCTGCTGCTACTGCTGCTGCTATACAATAGCGTTAATTGTTTTTGGGTTTCCGAGGTGCTTTTTTGTCCCCGATGGCATTGCAAAAAATATTAATGACGTGTAATTTTATTTTCACGTTTTAATCCCGTATGAGGTACAGCCCGCTGTACGGATTTTTATAGTGTGAGATCCGATATATTTGATTCACAGCTATGAATTTTTCCTTGCACGGGGCTAGACAATGAAGCTGTTTCATGCGCACCGAACCAACCGCTCTATCGACAGCAGCAATTTGGAATATTTTTTTTTTTAAAGTTTTATTGTTGTTAAATCCGTGCAATTAACTAGTTTGCAGTGAAGAAAGTAAATTCCCTTCAAATACATTGACAGAGCTCCAAAAGTTTTAAAAACACTGATTGCATTTGAATGAGCCGGCAATAAGTCTCTTTTAAATGTAACTGTATTTTAAATTAATTAGTTTGTGCTTGCCCAGTAAAAATGCTCAACTGGAAATTGTTGTAATGTCTCCTTTAAAATTTTGGCAGGTTCTCGTTTCAGTGGCTCGCGAAGGTTTCTTTACCCTGTTGTTATTTTTAGGAATGAGAAACAGCTAATGATGAGGGAAGTCGGGTTTAACATGCACGCGCACACACGTCTATATTTTTAATCTTTTAGCAAAGTCTCCTCGGAGGTGAGATGGATATTGGCAACCCAGGAGCGCTCTCCCCCACTAAGCCTGGCTCCCAGTACTATCAGTATTCTAGCAATAACCCCCGCCGGAGGCCTCTCCACAGCACCTCTATGGGTGAGTGACTTTGTCTTCAACCTTTTTTTTTTTCCTCCTTCCCCCCATTGCACCAAATAATTGGAGTTTGGGCCTGTTTAGCAATACTTTGAAATAAATACAATAAGTGGCCGAGCGTACGCCGCCGGGACTCTCGGAGGGGTTTATTGAACGGTAGCTGATTGCTCCTCTCGCTCCTCTTTGTCGAGCAGGCGAGGAGCCTTAAAATACCGCTTTTTCAAAGCAAATCCGTGTCAGGCGAAAAGAAAGGCCCTAACACTCGAGATGAAAATATGAACAATTTTCCAGCCTTTTACTGCCGGGTTTAAGAGCGGTGGCATGTGCTCGGTGTTACCAAAAGTGCGGGAAGGCTGGCGCAAGGCGGCGGGCAGGGCGACGTAGAAAATCTCAGGGAAAAAGAAAAAAAAAATGGGGGGAGGGGGGGAAGGAAAGCCTGTCTTATGAAGACACCGTTTTGTCTTTTTTCAGAAGTACAAACAAAGAAAGTTCGAAAAGTTCCTCCAGGTTTGCCATCTTCAGTAAGTACCGCTCGTCTGCTCCTTGCTTGCGATCGCGGCGGCTTTGTTCGGTTGCAGGCAGATAGAGAGGAGCCCGCGCCCGGGCTCGCTGGGGGCTGAGGGCGAGGTAAGGGGAGGCAAAAAACCTCCCCCCCGTCCCCACTTCTAGTGATTAATTGCCCGCTGGGGACGAGCGTGGGTTGCTCATGTGGCTTTTGGGCGGCGGATGCTGCAGAGCGGGCGGCGGTACCTGCGCGGGGCGAGCATCCCTTCCACGTGCCGCACTTCTGCGTCGGGCTGATGGGGATGTATGGATTTGTGTGTTCGGAGAGAGAGGATTTCTGAGGGATTTCCCCGGGTCTCAGCCCGGGATACGGGGCAAACATCGTTTGGCCAGGAGGTCTCTGCGCTGCGGTACCTGCGGCAGAAGCTGGGCTGAGCCCAGGTGCCAACCGCTGGGACCCAGCTGGTGCCAGGGCACCGGGGGCCGGGCGTCACCCAGCGCCTCCCCCGCGGCTCGGAAAGCATCCCTGACGCCTCTTTGTGAGGAGGGTTATGGATGCCATCCAGCTACACATTTTTCAGTGTTTATCACCAAATCTTCGTGTCCCGCAGTCAGAAGTTGGTGTTTCCCTTTGGTTCGGTGAAGTCCTTTGTTTCGGCATCCAAATAATTATTCTCTTGGTTTTCGTTGTCTCATCATTTGTTAATAATCTTCGTGTTTTTTTCCTGAAAAAGCTGTACCAAGGTGCATTACATCTTTTAAATCCATTAAAATATATAGAAAATGGCAGTTTTAAAAGAAATTACACGACACTTCAGTAAATGCAGCATAAAGAATAGTACGGCTAAAGAGTACATTTTATTCTAGTATTTTTATTCTATTTTTTTCTCCGCCCTGACTTTAGAAATACATATTTTCATATCAATATCTGCAAACAGAAAATAAACCACTGAAGAGGGGAGAGCTTCCCTTTCATACCTGGTAACTCAATGTGGTTTATCTCTAAATCTGGTTATTAGGAGGAGCTGAGTGGCAATCAATCTGGCGCGAGGTGTAATGAATTGGCATGTTAATCTCAGCTGGGCTTTATGTTTTTACCATAAATCCAGGTAAATTTGCAAACTTGCATACTTTTAAAGCTTCAGTTATTGTAGTGACTGTGCTAAGCAGTAGTATTGTTGCCGGTCGCTTTATAAATAACAAAATTTTAATCTGAAAGAGAAAAACACGGATTTAATCGCACGGATTATTGTCGTCTTTATAATATTAAACAAATACAAACATAAATCTTTTTTCTAAGTTGTTGAAATAGGGAAATTCTCCAATGCAAGTTTCCAGCAAAGTAATAATACTTTTTTTTTTTTTTAATTAAAAGTAAATTCCCACAGGTGTGTTTTAAATTTATTTCACTATGTGTTTTTTGGTGCTGGATTTTATTGGACTCCTTTACAGCAATAGCTAATATCCTTCCCAAAGGTTTTTATGAGTACTATTATGCTTGAAGTTAGAGGTGGATTTAATTGCCATGAAACTTTAGCTTTTAATAGTTTTTCTGACAGCTTCCCATGATGTCTCCCTCCCAGTTCTGTCCAGCCGGAGGCGCGGGATGCTCCTGGCACCAGCCGGCAGCCGGTTTGTCCACAGGGATTGTGCTGGGACTCTCTTTAGGGGACTCTCTTTTTTCCGGGGGCGGGGGGAAAAATAACCCACCCCAAACCTGCATGTTTTGCTGATTGACACTATTGCTCTGCGGGCAGGTGACCATCTCAGGGCATTCACCGGGCTATTTTTGCCTCCGTGTCATAAAAGATGCCCTCGGTAGAACGGTACCCGCCGTCCGCGTGGGCAGCGGCGGGGATGGAAATGGCAGCGGGCAGGGATTTAGAACTGCCGCAAAAGTTTTTTTATGGCTTGCTTCTTGCTCCGAAAGAATGAAAGGCAATTTATGTTTGTCGCAGATTAGTCTCAAATGTGTGCTTCCTTTAATTTTTCCTGAATGCGGGTGTTGTACAGAATGGAAATACTTCTACAGCTCAATACTCTCAACTATTTTAACGGTATTTTTATTTTCAAGTCAAATTATCTCAAAGTAGAACCTGCACTTTAAATGCTTTGAATTATTTTAATGAGCTGTACAACTTACTAGAAAATAAAATACAAAAAGGTATTCCTGAATATTTTAATCACCCATAGCTCTTTCTTCCGAGAATAAGTGAATTAAAATACAAGTCCGGTAATGGGAATAGAAGACTAACGTGGTTCTGAAGGAAATGCAGCCTTTTAAAAGTGAATACACAGACAGGTCTTTGGGGCTTGTTGTCTCCCTGTGTCGTGGACCATAGATTTCATTTGAAATGATGCTGCTTTAGGAAAGGCACCCGCGTCTCTCGAACAGAGCAAATCTCCTCTGCGAGGTCGGGTGATACGTAGGTTGTGTCACACTGAACTGCCAGGATTTATGATGCTGAATGAAGTATGTTCATTTGTAAATTGACTAACTACATTATAAATACTTAGTTGATAGGGTGGAAATATTGCTGTATTTCTCTTAAAATATGTATATTAACCTGTTCTCAATGTGATTTATGCAGTGGATATGGAGATTAATGCAGCAGCGTTTGTGAAAGCAGTTATTGTTGATTAATTCATAAGTAGCCTTATAAAAATTGCAATGATAAATGGTAATAACTATGTTGTATCAGCTCCCCTTTATTGTAAGAAATGGCTAAGAGTTTGGAAAACAAAGTAAATTGAACTATGGAAACAATCAGAGTTTAAAAAATAATGAAGATTTGAACTAAATTTGGTGTGGGGAAGGTGGAGCTCCTCTGTGGAGCTTCTCCCATCTGAGATTTCAGGAGAATTCCCTAATTCCAGGTGTCGTGGCCTAAAGGTGGGATCCGTCCTTGCGGGCAGCGGGGTGGGGGGCCGGGTCCCCCCAACTCTGCCCGCTCCTTGGGCACACATGGCCTCACCATGTCCTGGGCTCCTCTCCGTGGTGTGATGCAGCCTAAGATACTTCCTTGGACTTACAGACTCCATATACAGTCTCTCTGGGGAAAAGGGTTTTACTGGGACCATTCCATACTGGAGTGTTCTGCCTTCAGTCGAGCGCCTGGAGAGCTCTGCTCCCACTTGAGTGGTGCAATGAGGGGCAGCGTATTTTGGATTGAGCCAGCTGAAGATGAGACATGGGCTTGACTATATTGGGAAAAGTGGGATTTTTCTGTTAAAACTTGTTTTCCTTGTTGAGTACCCACCCTCATACCGAGCTATGACACGGTAACGTTTTGTCCCCAGCCTGGTGCATCGTGCAATCCAGGTGGCTTCTCTGTGCGATCACCTCCTCACCCTTAACTTCATCCTAAGGCTTTGCTGTTCTTTTACTCTTTAACCTGAAGCCTTCATCCCTTTTGGCTGCTGATGGTTTAATGACGTCTGGCCTTTTACATGAAGTGTTTGCCAAGTGATGCGACATTTTCTGCCTTTCTTATCTTGACCAGTAAGGGTCAGGAATGAGCAAGCTGTGCTGGTATGTATGGTTGGAAGCGGCTGGGAAGGAATGGGGCTTGGAACGGGAAGCCTTTGGGGGAAAAAGGGGGCAAAGAGGGAAGGGCTTAGGTTGTAGAGGCCATGTTTGAGTGGTGTTTTGCCAGGAACTTATGTCATGCTGACTTCAGTAAGTCCACCACAGTGGCACTGCGGCGGGGAAGTGTTGATGTCCAACAGGTAGGACCTGTAATATGAAGCAATATATTGAGGACAAAAAGAAAGCTCAGAAATAAAGCCTTCGTGGAAAGCTTAGGATGTCAGTCAGCTGGGCCGTGGTCCGAGTGCTTCTTTGGCTTTCTTGGGGCAGCTGGAGGACTTACTGAGAAGGAGCTCAAGCGGTGACGTTGCCTTTGAGCCCCCTGCGTGCCCACGGCAGGCTTTCCGCCTCTGAGGATGCAGATGGGTGGGTGAGCCCAGCCTGGGCTGTCTGCAGGCTTTCTGCATCTCAAGTTGCTCTTCCTTGCGGCCCAGCTTTCCAGGAGCGTGCCTGGATCTCATAAATTGCTCAACTCTTGCGTTTCCTCCATCGTCAGTGCTTTTTCTTTCAGCAGGATTGTCATCTAGTAAACATGCTATCAAGTACAGCTGTTATGGCACAGTATGGTCCATTTTCCTTCTCCGTGGACACTCTTTGCTTTAGGATTGCACTGAGGCCTCCTGCTCCCTTAGCACCACGGGAAGAGTGGATGGTTGCAGTTGTTTGATCCCAGTTTATGGAAGACCCAAAGTGAAACCCCACATCCTGGAGAAGCTGAGCTCCTGGATTGTCCCCCATCCTGGTGCTGGAGGGTGTCAGCAGCACCCACGGCTCAGCAGCCGCATGAGAACAGCCCCCCCACCTCTGCCTTGTCTACCACTGGAGCATCTAAAGGAGCTCGGTGATGGAACTGCATGCTCTGGAGGGGAGTCGCAGTCATAAACGCCAGGTTTTGCTGTCACAGCTCCATCGCCGCCACGCAGCAGAGCTAATGCGGGGCTGGGTTTGGGGGGCCTTAAGGTGGGGGGTCCTGTCGGCATCTAGCGAAACAGGAGAATGGTGGTGGAGTTATTCTAGCTTGCTGATATTAAACCCCGAGAGGGTGATGGCATGGTTCTTGTTCCACAACTGTACATCCAGCTGTTTTGAGCAGTGTTTCCTGACCCCTGCTTGCCGACCACCATAGGGCAGCAGCAAGGGTGGGTGACGTCCAGCGGGTCCAGCCTTCCCCAGAGGATGGCTTTCCTGGCGTTCCACTGCTGCGACCCCACAGAGGTGTTTCACCCGCTGCTTGTTTCCTCATGTCTCCTTGAGAAGAGGTGGAGTGTCCCTGAGCATCCCCCATCCCGGGACTGGATACAGCGAAATGGAGAAAGCGCAAAAGCCATGCCCATAAAAGCAGTGGTGGCCCAGCCCTGGTGTGACACAGACCGTGGCTTCAGCCAGTGACCACGGTCACCTCTTTCTGGTTTCCAAGGTTAATTTACTCTTAATAGAACCAACAGCTTTAAAATACGTAAAGGCTTAAAAGCAGAAGAAAGAGGAGGAGGTGATGGCTCCTCACTTTGGACCATCTCCTTGGAAGCTGCATCTGTAGGAGCCCTTGGGGAAGATGGGTGACCTCCTGCTTGGGAAGGGGGCTTGGGGCTCAGCTCCCGCCTCTGCCAGGGGCTTCATCTCTGCCCGTGGCACGCACTTCGCTCTTCCTTCGTCAAATAGATGCGAGTGGGCTCGGGGTGGAGGAAAAGGGTCTGGCAGTAGGAGCGGCACTGCACCGAGGAGCGGGATTGCAACCAAGGCCTGGATGGTTGTCACACATCGTTTTGAATTTGGGTAACGAGAGAGTTCTTGTGGGAAAGATTTTGCAGCCAGAATAAAAAGTGGGAGAAGTCAAATGTCATCCCAGTTGTGTTAAAGAGAAGAGAGGAACTGAAAAATTAATTGATTTTGTTGAGGGATCAGCAGGTAAAATCTCCCGAGCCTCAGTTTTAATGGCAAGAGCCTCTTTTTTCATCTTAATTTAAGGTGTCCCCTCTTAGGCTGGAGCCATCTATCCGCCCTCGCGGCTGTGTGTACGTACCGGTGCACCAGCTCTGGCCTTGCTCGCCAGACAGATAAGGAAGTGTATGACTCAGTTGTACATCCTAAGGAAACACCTGCTTGGTTCCAAAAATCAAGAAAAGAGAAATACTACTGAGATGCCACCTGGATTTTTTCCACAGCTTTATTCTCATTTCCACGGGAGAAGCCTTGATAGTTTTGCTGGGAGGTGAGGAAGCACTGCTTGTGCTTTTTGTGCAGGCTTTGCAGACTTCCTACCTCAAGTGAAAAAACACAACCGTTTGTATTTCCCTTCAAACAGTCGACTTAAATGGGAGTTTTCCAAAACA
The DNA here is from genome assembly GCA_013400035.1 of Rynchops niger. Taxonomy (NCBI): domain Eukaryota; kingdom Metazoa; phylum Chordata; class Aves; order Charadriiformes; family Laridae; genus Rynchops; species Rynchops niger. The sequence goes on from VXBH01002808.1 coordinate 537,573, forward strand.
AATACGGTGTCCCCGTCTTTCCCTGTGACACCCCTCAGATCAGAACGTCGGCCGGTCCTGGGATGATGGCGTTGCTGTTGCTAGCATCTTCGGGGATGGTTCTCCACACTGGACCTGTTGGCTGCTTTGGAGCTTCCTGGGGTTCAGCGGTGGGTTGTGGGTTGTCCCTCACTGGAAACATGCTGGAGCACTCCAGCTGCCAAACTGGGGCAGTGGTATGGTGCCTGCTTGGGGGGCGGAACCTGGTCTGGGTGTCTTTTGAGGACCAGTGATGTGGGTTGGAGCCTCCTTGGGACCTTCCTGGAGAGAGGCATCCAAGCGGGGTAGGATGGGGGGGAAAGCTTGGAGGCACCTCACTGGGACCTGGCTAACGATCGCACCAAGTGAGAGGGAGCGAGGTAGGAGCTGGATTAAGGAGGGGATAACAGGATTATGATTTTATTATAATATTTTAATAGAATTCGTTGCCTTCTGAGGTCTGAGAGCCCACGGAGGTGAGGCTGGACCTGTGTGATGCACCGCAGCACGCTTGCCGGAGGCTACTTGGCGCTCCCTCGCCTCGCAGCAGCCGTACGTTCTCCCCAGTCCAATCCAGGACTGCCCAGGTCCCCGCTGGCGACCGGGCGCTCGGCTCCCCGCCTTATCGGGCTGACATGGTCCTCTTCATCCGGTGGCCCCAGGGCAAGCAGCCTGGCTCGCATCCCTCCTCCCCTTCTGGCCAGCCACGTAACTCCTACTGCATTAGCATTCGGGGGTTTTCCATAATAAAATTAGAACCTTATGAAACTCCATGCAGCTTTTTTTTTTTTTTTTTTCAGTTATAACCAAGCTCTGCTTTTTTGCTTTAAAATAAATAAATAAAATTGGAAACGCAGCTTTAGCATATATGACATGAAGTCGAACCAAGGAAATGCTAAAATCTGCTGTACACCGGTGAGGCGATGGGTTAAAAGACCAATCCGAAACGAAGAAGTCGTTTTGCAGAAAAAATGTTTTGAAATAGATCAAAAGGCAGAGATTAAAATGTCTTAATTTTTAGTTTTTAGCGAATTTGACGGGGTATCTTCAACACAAAAAATCAGTTGGAGAGCGATGGTCCGATACGTGTGTTTTTCTTTGTCCTTACTTTAAAGGTAAAACCTTCACTGCAGAAATTAACGCGCTTCTGAATGTTTAAGTGTTTTGGACTCAAAGAAAGAAAAAAAACAAAAACCAAACGATCCAGGTCTGAAGAGTTGTGGCCCGTTCTTAGCAGCCGGTGGGAGAGGTGTGGGACTCGGGGGGTTCTTTGTTTAGCTTGAGCAGAGACTCCCTCTTCAGAGGACCGCAGGTAGTGCACCGCGCGCCGCGGCCCCCCCGCCTCCAGGTTTGGGCCACCAAACCCCCAGGATGTCGGCGGGCGGGCTAAAAAGGGCGAAAGGAGAGGCGGGAGGTACTGGCCCGCGTTTTTAAGGCCGTTCTTTTCGAATGGCTTTTGAGGCAGAGCGGTGCTGAGCCCTCCGCCGCGGCTGGGCTGGCGCCCGAGGGGCAGAGAGAGTTCGGTTTGGTCTTCGGGCTGAAACCTGCCCTGCCCGCCTGAGCCCGGCGCCGTTTATCCCCTCTAAACCCGACACGCGTTCTTTATTTAAACTTTTCGTCGAGCTGTATATTCAGACATAGCGAGCATCAGCGTTGTACGGCTCCCGGTAGAACAAAAGAAAATCCCGTGCTGGGCGACGCGGCGGCCGGAGGAGCCCTGGGGAGCGGGGGAGCTGCCCTCTGCTCCCTCCTGCCAGCATCCCTCCAAAACAGGGTTTATTCAGGAAATAAGTGTGAAAATGCACGGCCATGTCAGGTCCAGCCTTCAGCCATTTCCAGTTCTTTTTTTCATTTGGGAATTAAAAGCTGAGTTTCACAAGTGTAAAACTCGGCTCTTGCATTTTTCTGTTTGAACTTGGGGATGATTGTTAGGAAAAGGCATTTAAAGATTAAAAAAAATAATAATTCTCTGTGCAGTTAATTCGATTTTGTAGCTTTTCTTTAAATGTTAACTGTAGATTGTATTCAGTACAAGCGGTGCAGCGCCTTCAGATCTCTGATTAGCACAGTTCAGCGTTTAAGATACAAGCATTTAAATCCTATCTTGTATCAGGCCTCTGCGACGTGGTTTTAGGAAAGGGTGGCTTCTGGGGCTGGGGATTTATTTACTTCATCTCTTTCGTTTGAAGTTTTTCTTCCGTTTCCGAACGGATTGGACGCAGGGTCGGGGTGGGGAGAGCGCTGCAGTGTGCGGAGGACGTCAGTGAAGAAGTTTATCTGTGGAAGTTAAAGATACTCTGGCAAGATTGATACGCCTGCACTCTGACTGCACCACGTTTGTTAACAGAGTCTCTGCCTTTTATCAGAGGAACATTAATTTGTGCTCTGAAGTTGTCGGTTTGGGGTTTTTTTTGCCTTTACACTGAAGCGGTAAATGAGCAGAAAAAAAAATCAGCATAGCAAAAATATATAGAAAAAAAAAATTGCATAAAGAGCCCCAATAACTATTAACGTTGTTAAATGCATAGCAAAGCTCCCCTGACAGTTTCTTGGCACAAAACCTCGGAGGCCGACAATGGCTGGTTGTTTTTTTATTGTTATTTTATTTTCGATGGCATACAGCGCCTTTCGACAGGCCAAACAAGCGGTTAAAGCCAGCGCCCGGGCAGAGGGGACACCGCAGCGGCCCCGGCGTGCTTTGACACCCGTAAACGCGTCTTGCGTTTTGTTTCCCAACGCTTCGGCCCCACGGGCCCCTCCAGGAGAAGGGGACGGGTTGTCCTGCCCGCCCCCCTCCCCGGGCTTCTGCTGGGCCGTGGTCACCCGCTCTTCTGATGGAAATCTTGAGAAATTCCTCGGGAATACCCTTGTCTCAGCTCCTGGGAGAGCTCCTTCCAGCCGTGCCGATGCTCGGCGATGTTCCACGCTCACGTTTGTCGGCGACGCATATTTAAGGCATGAGGATGTGATACATACGGGTTTAATCTATGGCTCTGCCACGGGGCGCGCAGGTGCCCGGGGTGGCTCCCGGGGGTCAGCAGCTGGCCACGGGCACGGCTCCCTCCGCACCCAGAGCCCACCCGCCGGCTTTAAGGGCCAGGATGGCTCAGCGCTGGGCGTTTTACCCCTGCCGTCCTCGCTACGCCGTAAATTTAAAGGTTTAAAGGCTCCCTTATGTGCTGCTTTTTTAGCAAATAATAAAGACGTGGATGTTTTAGGTACCTCAAAGCCCTGTGCCGTGGTAGCCGTCGTGCATCGCCGGCGCTGCAGCGAGACCCCCAGGCAGGGAATGGCCCAGCTCTGCTCCGCAGTGAGAGGGGCTTCAGCAAGCCGGATATTTGGAGCTGGATTTGCATCTTACGGCCGATTTGACTAGGTTTCCAGATGGGAACATCTTTTCCCTGCCAAATGCAAGCCACAAAGTGAGGAGGCAAAGTTAAATCGCGTGGTCCCAGTCCAGCGTGGCGGAGCCTGCCCTGCCCGGCGCGGCGGGCACTGGGCTGGCACCGGCACCGGCACCGGGCAGGACCGCAGCCCTCCCTTGTTGTCATTGCCACCTGGTGGAGTACCAAGGATATTGGTTTTCAGCAAACTCGCCTTTAATTTTGGCTCTTTTATTGCAACCACACTTTGGCAATAGTGTGCGAGAGTCCTTAACCAAAAAGATCCTCTCGTTTGCTCTGCAACACCTCATTTCTCCGCTCACAGTTCATTTATGATTCTGATGAGAGTGTTTTTTCAGGAAACACACATTTCACTTTTTGACCTAGGAGCATCTGTTAGAATTTTTTTTAATACTACTTTGGCATTCTGGAAGTGTTAATGTCTTTCATATCTGTTTAATGCTATTTAGGGATATTTATGATCACCTCTTGGTTACTTGGGGTAAAGTGTGTTGCAATTTTTTTCAAACAGACAGGAAAGCATTCATATGAGGAAACAGATTGCTTTAAACATGTGCTTCCTGTGACAGTAAAAAGAACAAATTAGATTTAACACTGTGTAATGAATGCATAAATGTGTACGTTTAAGCTTTTAAAAGCCTTACATTTGGTTCTGGCCTAAACAAAAATCAAGAATCACCTATCGAGGCGCAACGAAGTAGATTTAAATATGTGCAACCGAGCCTGTTTGTATTTTCAAAGCAATTTTGCTGCAGCTTTCCATTCCGGTCTCGACTTTTCCCCCTTAAATTGGGCAAATTTGATCTTTAGCTGCTTTTTCCTGACCCTAAAAGGGCTCTGCAGCAGCGATCCGCGAGAGAAGGAAGGGCTCGTACGCCCGTAGTGATTAAAATCGAAGCAGAGTTCATCGTTGCTGTAAGGAGGAATGTCACTGGGGTGGTGGCACTACCTGTGGTCCCACCCAGCAGATGAAGCTGCTCTTGTGGGGACCTGTCTCCGGGGTCCCCCCCGTGTCCCATCCCCGTGGGTGGTCGGTGGAAGGCAGGACACCCCTGGGACAGCCTGGCCACACCGGGGACAGGGGTCGGGGTGAGGGACCGCGCTGTCCCAGCATGGCCACGGCACCGGGGGCCAAACCAGTCCAGTGCCACCCTCCTCCTCTGGCATGGCCTGCAGCAGGGATGGTGGCTTTTATACTTTAGGAGGGGGGAAAAAAAGGAAATAGTGAGAGCTCACCGGCCCGGGAAAGAGCCTGGAAGTACTTACTGTGCGCTGCTCCGCGCTCGACCCGCGCCTCGAGTTTTGGCGTCGCTGGCTGCTCCGGCGCAGCCTCAGCGCCACGGCCCGAGCTCAGAATAGAGCGGAACTCTCCCTGGAAATACCTCTGCGAGGAAATGCTGGCACGTTAAACCTTCCCAGTTCTCTTCAAAACGCAAACAGTGGTATAATACATACTTAATTATTGTTCTTTGCTTACCTACTAGGGGGTAGAAAGTACTCTGAATCAGAGCTGTAGCAATTCTCCGGGCAATATCCTAAATGTCTGCTTCTTGTTTGCATCCCTGTATTTCTTTCAAGATGCGGCTGGAAAAAAATTAAAGGCAGTTTCTGTCTGCCTTCAGCCAATTAGTTCCCTCGCACCTCTTATTTTCCAGCGTTCCAGAAGATTTCTGGAACATAGAGCCTACTCAGGTGGAAAGGGAGCGTGGGTTTTGTGTCACTGACCGTCAAAGGGCTTCCAAGAGCAGCGTGGGGATGGGGGGGCGGATCGGCTGGTGTTAAAATGGACTTGGATTCGCGTCCACAAATGCAGCAAAATGCCAGAAAGACGCCGGGGTTGTGCCCAGCCGGAATTTTTTTGCAGGCTGTGGGAGTTGGGTCTAGAATACAGTTTGTTTGATAATTAGTGCACATCTCCTAAGACTTTCAGAGATCCGTGTTTAACCTTTCTGCCACTGCGTTCCGACATAAAATTAACGCGCCTTTTATCATTCTGCGGTATTTAAGTAAATATTTTTGAACCATCTCCGTGCAACAGGTTTCCAAAGATTAAAAGTATGCCGCAGGTTTCAAAAAAACTTCTTTTTTTCTTATATTTTAAATGTTCTGTTTGTGCAAAATTTTGAGAATCACCATAAGGGCTTCTTTGCATTTTTAATTTAGTAACTAACATATGAATAAATTTGCATATTAATTAGTTGCAGATTAAATCATGCATACATAATTGCCTCCTTACTGTGTTTAATGTTTGTCAAAATCTCCAGCCTGGTTTGATGGATGTCGTATGAAAGATTACAATTTGATGTACCCTTGGAAGTATTTACACCAATAATGCAGGATTCTTAATAGCAGAATTCTCTAGTTATATCCAGTTTCTAATAAACATGTAAGATAGGTGCATGTCCCTTTTGACTAGATTTTTTTCCTTGCACCAAGTCATTTACTATTCATAATCATTAATGCATCTCCTAATTATACAGCATATGTCTGTTAACCACTTCATTGCCAGTCGTGGGGCTGCGGCGCCTGAGTTTTTAGCACAAACTTGTGTTATTTGCGAGGCTATTCCCGGTTTGGTTTGCCTCTGCCGATAGCCATCCCTTCAGCTTTTCCTGGCGTGTGATGTTTGGAGGAAGAGTTTCAAACGCGAGGGCCATTTTCTGGGTTGTTATGGAGGCTGAAGAAACGAGCTGCGCTTAATTCATGGCTGAAGGCTGCTCTGCTGCGGCTACTGCAGTAAATAACCAAGGACGTTCCAAGTGCAAAAATAATATCTACCAAAATTACCGGTGATGCAGCACCTAAAACCAGGCGGGGGTGGCAGGCGAGGGATGGCATCGTCCCTCGGCTCCTTGGCACCAGGGATGGCCTGGGGACTGTCGCTTCCCATTTCCACCCGGCTTGGACGGCACCTGGAGGCCATGCCCAGCCTCCGGGAACACGTTAAACATCTGGGCTCGGGTTCCGGAGAGGCGAGCTCCCAAAATCCAGCAGACTTTGGGAAACGTATGAATGGTTGTGTTTGATATTTTCGGAACTGTTAGCTGTGCTCTGATCACAATTTCACGTTTTGGCCACAGCTAAGAGGGCCTGAAATTGCTATTTTTAATGAAATCTAGATTTGTGTGTAATTACTGATTATTTTTTTTAGAACAAAATAAGACCCGAAAAGAACAGGAAATACTGCCAGACTCCTGATAAAATCCCAAGAGTTGGCTTGACTGAATTTATCAGCAAGCGGCTGATTTCCTTCTTAATCTGGTTACACCTTAACTCCTTTTCGAGCAAAAGCGGTGTTAGAGGACTTCCAAAATAACCATATTTTGTTACACAAGTTGGCACTGACACGTGTTAGGCATTTAAGTGTGAATTTGAGCAGTCGAGGGGAATATGGCACAGTGTTAGGAAGCAGCACCGGGGAGGCTGGACCTTGTTTCCCAGGCTTGCTGCCTACCTGGGAGAGGATTTTCTGGCGACTGACGTCACCTCTGGGAGCCTTTTTTTGGCTCTGGGTGCCTTTTTTTGGCTGCCGTTGTCCAGCCAGGCTGTAACCCCTTCAGGTCCGGCTCCGCGGGATGACAGAGGTTTCTAGGAATGGCTGCGGTATAAAAATACGTATTTTAATATAGCATCTGGATTCGGATAATTGGAAAATGTGCTTTTGGGGTATTCATTAGGATCGCTGAAAGGAAAAGTTCATGGGAAAGTGTAAGCGTGTCATTTCAGTGAGAGGGCTCTGCTGTAAAACGTGTGTGTTTACAGTTGGTTTGCTGAGGATTTTAAGTGCGTGCGTTTTGTATCTAAATAAAAAATATGCATAATTGATATAATATAAAATACACGGTGAAACCACTGCGCGGCCCTAATTACTCACAAAATCATATACTTCCTATCAGAGGAGGCAGCAGCCGGACACCTTTAGTCCAACCAGCCAGGTTGCAAGATACGTTTTGGCACATCGTTCACCGCGAAAAGCCCAATGAAATCAAAGGTACAAACGCCCTTTTCTCCTGAAGGATTTTACGTAGTAAAAATAAAACATTGTGGAACTAGTGCCCGAAGACCTCACAGACTTATTCTCTAATCACAGAAGGACATAAACTGCTTAATACTTACCACTAATTATCCTCCTGTACTGTGCAATTCGGTATTAAACCACAAAAGCGTGTTCAAACACCATTAAGGGACAAATCTACAAAAGCAAGAAAATCGTAAGGCCAAATTCCGGGGGTGTTCACCGCGCGCAGGAACACCCCCGGCCCCGCTTCAGTCCCGCCGCGTGCACTGCACATCACACACAGACACGTCGCGTCAGGAGGCGCTTAATTAACGTGACTTGGGCCCGTATTTAGAGAAGCGTCCACGGCTTGGCGCCGTTTGGCTGTAAACCCCCACTTTGGCCGTCGGGGAGGGCCCGTGCGTAGCGCCCATGGGTGCGGGAGCACGTCTCTGCGTTCGCTGCGTGCGATCCTCTCATCCCTCCTGGCTGCCCGATCTACCCCTTCTCCTGTTCTTACCCAGTTTTACTATCCGAAGGGTTAAAATTCACTCCGAAAGCTCAATTCTTCATCTTTAATGGGAAAATTGACAAATGTTGCACAGAACATCTTTTGTTCGAAGATCTCCAAGGAAAGATAGATACCCGACAGTTTCCCTCCTCCGGGCAATATTCCTGGAGAACTAGAGACAAAAAGATTTTATGCAAAGAGAGGGAAAAAAGACTGTAAGAAGCAAAAATGGTAACGTTGGTACGGCCCAGTCGGGCACGGCATCCGGGAGCTGGGACTTCGGTAAGATCTGATGCTTTTCATGCACCCCAGCCCTAGCCTGGATTTAGCTCCTCTCTCCGTGTGCCAGAATGAGATTTCAGCAAAATTTCAGATCCTGATTTCTTGGAAAGTGAGCAGGACTTTTTTTGCAATGAGCAGAAATTTTTGCAATGTGCTGGAGGTTTAAAGGGCAACTGGGTGTAAGCAGCAAAAGGGAAGAGAAATGATGTGGTTTAGCAGAGGAGGAGAGGAAACTGTGAAGAGGGAGACACGAATAAACCAAAAAGGCGCTGGCAGAACATCAGGTGAAGCTTTCTGTGGCAGGACACAGAGTTTTGGCTTGGGAAGAATCTCCCCTATTTCTTAATGTAGAGATAAAACCGATAAAATATCAAGACACGTGCTAGAGGCCTCCCCTGCTGCGGCTCAGCTGAGCTGCTCTCGCGCACCCAGAGCCGGGACAGCAGAAACCTTTCCGTTTTTGCGAAACCCTTTTAATTCCATCCTTCCTTCTCAGGTGACGCGAGTGGTACCCCAGTCAGGAACACAACCCCAGCAGTCGGGGCTGGGAGCACACAGTGCTTCGTCTGGTGGGACGCCCAAGCCCTTATTTTCCCTGTGGTCTGGGGACACTCTCTTGCAGGGTCTGGAATCCCCAAGCAGTATTTTCTGTTCATTAAGTACCCATTATTCCAGATTCTTTTGTCTTTCTTTGAGCAGTATCCTTAAAGAAAGCCTCGCGCAGGGCCCTCCCTTCTTTCTTCCGGCAGCATCCCAGTTTTGTCACCTCCGCCTCGACCAGACCTCGCACTGTGCCATTTCCCTCTGCCCTGCCCGTCTCCGGGGCTGCTCTCCCACCGTGACGGGGTTCGGATTTGCCTGTGTCCTCCCTAGTTCTTTGAGGTCTTCAGGACCGGCCACCCCATCTTTCTGTGTGCTACCCATCCTTGCACCCCGCAGCAAAACCAAACCGTACGCTTGGTACCAAGGCTGATGTGCATGGGTGGGCAATGCAAAAGGAATTTACCCCGTTTTCCAGTTTTTCCCAGAATGCACTATCTCTGCCCCTACTTTTGCCTGGCTCTCTGAGGTTGGGGGTTATTTTCAAATACAAATAATTACGAAGTATGGAGTTCATCTTTGGAGCGAGTTACGCAGGTGTAAACATGCCCTCCTCACCCCGAGCACCCCGGGAGCTCAGAGCCGCGGTGGCAGCCCAGTCTCCTCTGCTGCAGGCACCTACTCGTCCCCAACGCCTTGTGCATCGCCACCCGGCCAGGTCACGGCTCACCGCGACCGGGGTGACCGTATTTCATATTTCCCTTGGAGTCGGGGCCGAGAGCCCGAGCGTTGCCCTGGCAGACCCGTGCCAGAGGAGCATATTTGGGGAGCCCCAACGTCTAATCCCCTCGGCACCATTGACTCAATGGAACTGCCACCCCGACGTCGTGCCCGTGGCCTCTCCGAGCTTCGGTTTCTCCGTCTACACAAAGGGAAACAGTGACAGAATAATATTTAACTGCTAGATAGAGGGGCTGCGAGGCCTAACTATGTAACAGCTGAAAAGTCTTCCATATGGCAATGTGCAATAAATGAGGAGCAGCGTTCCTCTCCCGCTCCCTCCCCGGATTCTTGTGGCAGAGTGGGAAGGAATCTGAGTTTGCAGGATCCCACATCTATGTTCAGTCCTGCAGATCATTTAGCAGAGAGGAGGGTGGTGAGAAACACTTTGGAGTGCTTTGATCAGCGCTGCTAACGGTTTACTATGTAGACAAATTGCTGCATGTGACTGGAAAAAAGGCCACGTTTTGGTTCTTAACATTAGCTGTGTGTCCGTTTGCATGGCGTCCACAACTTTTTCTTACCTTTTCCGCATTTTTTTCTTTTTTTCATGTATTGTTTTAAAAAATAATTGCGTAACAGCATAATTTATTTTTTTTTTTTTAAGTTCTGGTGCAAGTAGGTATTTATCATTTTGTAAAACACTGAACTCACTTGGGAGAATATATATTATTACTAATGAAAATCATTATATTAGAGTGTGATTTTTTTTTTTCCTAAAGACTGAACGTAAAATCAGGTCCTTGATTGCTTTATGCTTCCAAAGCCATTTATTTGTTCTGTAATGGCAGCTATCGCTAATGGAGAACGATTGACCAGGAATGTGTGGAAATCTCTCAGTGACACAAAACGAGCAGTGATCACTCTAGAGTGTACTTCAACCGCAAAAGCAAAGATAATCTGATACTATAACCTGAAATTACTTGTTTATTGTGAGGTGTGGACAGTCGGTGAGCTGCTCGGCGCTGTATGAAACACTAAAAATTCTCTCTGGTTACTTATTTTACCAAATACTTCTCCAGTGGACTCTAAGCGACGGTACAATGTCCGTAGGTTCGTACTGGCACTGTAATTTCCAGAGGTAGGAACCTCCCGTCGCTTCACCATCTGTGCCTTGGGAACAGAGACAAAATGTCAGAAATGAACCTTAAACCCAATTTCCTGTCCTTTTCCATAGTGAATCACAAACTGGGATGGTCAGGCCCATAGTCTGGCCAGCTGAATTCCCGACTTCGGGCTGGAAAGCCCGATGCCACCTTGCAGTCGTTGTAGGGCCTGTTTATGATGCCAGGGCAATGTGGAGAAGCCGTCGTCGTATCGCTAACCTCAAAGGTTCAAATATCATGAGTCAGCCGCCCTCCCATCCACAAAAGAAGAAATCATGAGATTTTAAAAATAGTCAAGATTGGGTTGGCTTTATTAGCCTTTGGGGTTTTCTGCCTCAGAGTTCCCATTTCCCAGCTCTCCTCCACGCTTCCCAGAGTTAGAAGCTCGGTCTTCAAAATGCGAAATCCGAGATCATCCTGTAATCAATGACTACGGCAGCTCTGACTTTCCAGAAAAGAAAGCCCACCAAACCCTCTGATACTCAAGATAAAATGGTAAAAATTGGCAATAGCGCCTTCGTGCAAGAAGAAATCCCGGCCCATGTGGTTTAGCTTTCTCTCTTGGCTTTTCACAAGCAGCGTAGTCAAAAATAAACCTAGTGGCAAATGGATATTTTAGATAGACAGTTTTGTTTAAAATAGATTAACTGTAAAGTACGTTTCTATGCTCTTTTTGGGGTTTTTTTCGGTAAGAGAAGTTTTATGGAAGGCGATGGGTAAGTCCCCTGTGCCCTGCCCAGCTCCTAGTGCAGCTGAGGGGATGCGCTCAACCCCATCGTGCCTTAAAATTGGCTTATCTGTAAAGCAACCATTGGATGCCGCTTTGGTTTTCAAGAGCTAGTTTTGATCTAGGGCTTTAATACGTCATTAACTTCGTGTGCTGGCTAGTAAATACAGTCTGGGTAGCATTTGAGGTAAAAGAAGTTTGTTGATTTACAGATTAAACTTGGCGGATGCTTGCAGAGATTGTCCCCTGGTTTGTAACACCTACGGATGCGCCCATCTAATGTGTTCGATATGTACAAACGTACAAGAATTCAGTGGAATTGGCGCTGGTCATGACACCCCCGAGTCATAGCTGGCCAACCATTTCCCTTCAGAAAAAAACCTGCAAAAGTACTTCTATTGAAATTATTTTGAAATTTAGTCTAGGTACTGTCACGACGACCAGACTCGGGCACAAAGAAACCGTGGGGACAAGGACTGTGGTAGTGGCGTGGCTGTGGATGCTCTCGGGGTTCAGACGCAGGCTGGGGCGGCACTGCCGGCCCTCCCGGCTCTTCAGTCCTGGCTTCTGCTGGGATAACCACCCCTCAGGGCCACTCCACGAGCTGCGCCCGCTTAAAACATCTGCTGGAGAGTTTGTCCCCTTAACGAGAACGAGAGGAGGTAGCTCAGTGCCGGGGAAAAGGCTGGCTTCCTCCTGGCAGGGAAGCCTGGAAAGCAGGCGTGGGATTATTGGGTTGATGAGGATCACCATCAATAGGTAGTCTGTAATATTAAAGCAGATGTATCCACATTTGGCTGCTTTAAAGTAGCTTTTTAGAGACTGTGGCTTTTAGGATCTGATTTATTCATATAGCATCTGTATAATTAGGTATTTATACTGCATTCAGTCTATGGTGCACAAGTATCTGAATGCGAACCTCTTCCTGGAGAGAGAGGAGGGAGAATATTAATGTACAAAACTGCAGGAAAATAAGTGTTACCTTTAGTTGCAAGAGTTACAAAAAGAGATGATTACAAATGGCATCGCCTAGTGTTCAGCAGGTTAATCTCTAACGCAGGTTGGGGTCTTCCAAAACCAGAAACTGGCCAAGATCATGCCCCATCTGCGTGTCTGTATAAGGCAGATGATGGTGCAACTTGGTCTTGGTTTGCCCAACATCTGGATGAGCTTTCCACAGGTCGGTTTGTGTCCCCTCTGGACAAACCTTTAGCTCAGCTCTAGAGTCTCCTAACGCAGACCTGGCTTTGGGGAACGGAGCTGGGCTTTGCTTCTCTCCGGTTTGTTTTGCTTAAATAGGAGAGAAGCTGGTCGGAAAAGGCTGGGGGGGGCGCGTGATGGGGCTTGTCTTCATGGGACCTCTGAGTGGAGGTCCTGGTCACGCAGCTGGGGCAAAAAGCTAGAGCTGGGTAAAATTCTTCACATCTGGGCATTCAGAGCCACTTCTCCACCCATGGCGGGTATGTTTTAATAACTACACTCAAGGATTTGTGTAAGAAGGATGAGATTACCCAAGTGACCCAGACTTAGAGGAATACTGGCTATTTTAGTCGTCTCACTTGATATTTTACCGTAATCCGTTTCAATTTGTGACTGCAAGCTTGTCGTCCAGCACATAGCCTCCCTTTCTTAGCTCCTCTTCTGAGGACCTCAGGTACAGTAGCGTTGGGAACGTGACTGCTCTCTCTTCCTTCCAGCATCCTTTTTCTGTGGCTTTCTGGAAGGGCTGATTCCAGGCACAAAGTGTGCCGGTGGTGTAGACGCTCCGTTGGGGTGAGAGGGCGCCACCCATTGCAGGTGAGTGAGGAGGGTGCTCAGCAGCTCACAGGATGAGGCCCTTTCCAAATTCTCTGTCTTGAAAATCCTGCTGGAAAAGCAGGGACCTGTTCCCTCCTTCCTCCCCTCCTGGGCCAGAAGAGGTGGCAGAACCCTCCTTCCTCCTCCTCCTTTCTTCTCCTTCTCCTTCTCCTCCTCCTTCGCCTTCTCCTTCTTTCTCTTTCTCCTTTCTTCCCCTTTGCCTTCTCCTTCTTTCTCCTTTCTTCTCCTTCACCTTCACCTTCTTTCTCCTTCTCCCTTCTTCTCCTTCTTCTTCTCCTCTTCTCCTTCTTCTTCTTCTTAGATTTCTCCAATATTTCCTCACCATCTTTTGGAATTTGCCGCTGGGATCTGACGAAAGAGAAGCAAGGAGAGAATGGAAGCGAGTAAATATATACCAAAGTATTGAAATTCTATCACAGAAGTTACAGCACTGGTGATTTCTAGGCAGCCCCACCCGGTTTCTCGCCCCGTTCACCAGTTGGCCATACCTTGCCTGGGTGGCTGGTCCGGGGTGACCTGCGGTGCAAGCGGAAAATGGAACAGGAGGGCTGTAAAAGAAATTATTAAATTAGATAACGCTAAAGCAACTGGATTCTGACAACATGGTCATGTACCATGGCACCCCACACGTGACAGTAGGTGCCATATCCACCTGAATTTGTCCCTACTTGTGTTGCGTTCAGGGAATCTGTTTATACCGTAAGCACACGGCTAAGTTACACCTGATCAGCCTTGTTCTGTTATCGGGGACCTAGAAGATGCTGAAAGAATGATGCGTAACGCAGAAAGTGCTGAAATAATGCAATATTGGAGCATTTTCTGCATCTCTTCGGTTGTATGTATTTTGAAGTCCCCTGCCCTTTGGTGGCATTCCCTCTGGGTTCAACGTAACACCGTTTTTACCAAACCAAAGGTTTAAATACTCATCCTTGACCCTTTGTGTGGAAACCAAGTATCTCTTGGGCGATGGAGAGGACCCTTGAGTCAGGCAGACCCGCGGGGAAGCTGCTGCTCCTCACCGGTGCAGTGCTGGTAGTGGCGCGGGGCGGTGGGACATGTTGTCCCCACCGTCACTCCTCCCGCCTGCGCCTCAGTGTCACCACACCGCCAACCTCTCGTTAAGACGAAGGACGTAATTGCAGCGTTGCCGGCATCACTAAGGGCTGGAAGGTTCCCCACACCTGCCAGGTGTGGGGGTAGATGCTCGGCAGCACGGACGCTGGCGCGGGGGCTGCAGGGGGTCCTGCACAGCTGCACCCTCACACCGGCGTGGCCGGCGCCCAGTCCCGGTGGCAAATCCTCGCCTTTGCTGGTGCCGAGTCCTGCTGGGGAGCTTGGCTCTGCAGCAGCCCCTGTCAAACACAAAACCCAGTGCACAACAACCGCTTTTGCCTGGTTCAGCGAAAATCCCCACCGTGGCTACGCCGCGGCCAGATGCAAATTCATCGAGCGCTGCATTTGGAGATTAAAACACCAACAAAGATTTAATTTTTTAAAAAGGCTGCTTCTCCTCAGATAATTCCCCTTATATTTTTAGAGGTTTGCTCTTTTAATCAGTGGGCTCCCGTTAGCCCAGCTCCGGCCCTGGAGGTGCGTCCCCGTCTGTGCCAGCGGCAGACCCGCACTCCCGAAAGCTGGACAATGCCATGGGGGGGCTGGACAATGCTCTGGGGAGGCTAGACGATGCCGTGGGGCAGCTGGATGATGCCATTGGGCGATGGGATGATGCTGTGGGGTGGCCGGATGATGCTGTTGGGCAGATGGACAATACCAAGTGGCAGCTGGACAATGCCTTGAGGGCTGGATGATGCCTTGGGGGGTGGATGATGCCATGGGGGGTCTGGACAATGCCATGGGGTAGCTGAATGGTGCCTCGGGGGCTGAACAGTGCTACGGGGAGGCTGGACGATGCCGTGGGGTGGCTGGACGATGCCATGGGGTGGCTAGATAATGCCATGGGATGGCTGGACGATGCCTTGGGGGCTGGATGGTGCTATGCGGGGGCTGGACAATGCTGTGGGGTGGCTGGATGATGCCATGGGGCAGCTGCATGATGCCATTGGGCAACTGGACGATGCTGGGGGGG
>VXBH01002809.1:10934-31539 GCA_013400035.1 Rynchops niger
TTCCCTTTTTGATAACATTAGAAAGTGCAGATTTAACCAAAACGTGGCCGTATTCTACAGCGCCCAGCCCGGCCCCAGGAGCCCCTGGCCTGGGAAGGGGCAACACACGCTGAGACAAAACACCCGAAATACAGAGGGGAAAAAGGGAAACAGCACCTCGGTCAAGTCGCGACAGGGGGAGGCATTCAAGACTAGAAGCTCCATGTTAAAACACCGTCATTTCATTAAAATTAAGCCACAGCGTTATTTACTACTTCAGTTATTGACCGGAGACAGTCCCAAAGCCAAGCGGGAGGGAGCGAGGCAGGGCTTGGCGACTCTAAAGAAGGTGAGGCCTGGGGAGGAAGAAGCATCTATTGTTAAAAAAAAAATAAAAAAAAAAAACAACTCTTTTTGTCCTTGGCCAGGGCAGGTCTCCTCCGGGGTATTTTAAATGCTGCGGTGACAGCGGGGGAGCGCGGTGACGCCCGGGGGGCTGGGCAGCCCTGCCGGCACCCCCGCCAGACCGACCCGAGGACCAACGACCCCGCTTGCACCACCGGGAAACGGAAAGTTGTCAGGGAGGTAATAAATTAAACTGCCAACTTTTTGTTTGGTTGGGGTTTTGGTTTTTTTGGGTTTTTTTTTTTGTTTAAATTGTAGTTTCGCTCAGCCTTCGGGCAGGCCAGCGAAGAGCTTGCTGGAGCGGCTAAAACAGAAAGAGAGAACCGAAAAGTCCACGTTAACTGCTGTCAGTTTGGGGATGGCATGTTATATTCATACACATAAAGTAGACAACCACATCACCCTCCATAGAAAACTAGTGCATGCAAATAACTCTTCCATATCATAAAACCCAAGGGCTAATGCAGGAGAGAGAAGAGATACTAGTGAACCGACATCGGCTAGAGGGAAATTAGTAGGTATCCTCAACATTTTTTTTTTTTACCTTGAAAGCTAAAAATCAGTGCTTTGTATTAAAGTTTTTGGCAAACATACCACGTTGCCATCCTTTTAATTAACACATCACACCATGAAGAAATGCAAATAAAAGCAGCATGCAGGCAAAAAGGAAAGAGCCGCAAGTGAGGAGGGGGGGGAAATGGCAGCGGGAACAGTTCTGAATGGCTAGATCACCAAAAAGGAGACACAGCAGAGTAAATGTAATATTTTTTTTTTTTTTTTCGCACCACCCTTTGTCCTCGATGCGTTACACCAACGATTACAGAAAGCAATCACAAAAGAGTTCAGTAATTTAAAATGGTCAAGTACGGATGGTATGTCTCCTGCACATGCTTCCACCAGAAGAAAAGAAATTTAAAGAAAAAAAAAAAAAAAAGAAAAAGAGCGAAAACAAGAAGTTCCTTTCCACATAAGGCACAGGACAAAATAAACCCCGTTCACATACTCAAGGCGAAAATGAGTGTTTTCCTGGCTCTTTTGCTGATGCATCTAGAGAGTGTGGTGACTCAAGCACATTATCCATGACAGAAGATTCCACTGTTGTACAAAATAAAGTGTTAATTCTAACTTTTATTCTTATACAATTTGCAGAAGAGAGTTGAATATGATTGCTATATGTTTTAATGTCAGGAGGGACGGGACTATAATACAACCAAAACATAGTGGTAAGTTGAGCAGGTACATGAAAAAAAAAATGAACTCACGGAGATGATTTTCCTACACATGGTGTTGAGAAAAATTATAGTAGGCAAGCTGTCCTAAACGGAAAAACAAAGGGAGACAGGAGCTTGTTAAGATGAGGAACAAAAACATTGGTTTAAGGTTAAAAACGGGCAGAGTGGTTTGTTTTGCAGCGAGAAAAAAGGGGCGGTGGATGGCGATTGGTGATACAGGAGAAGGTTCAGCAACACTTGCTCTTCCAGCCCGTCACCCCACCTCCACTGCTGATATCTACATTTTCACTGTTGGGCTCTTTTACAGGGGTCTGCAATGAAACAAGGGAAAAAGACGACGTTAGAGGACTCTCGAGACATTCTGAAATAAAGTCTTCAGAGCTGGAGAGAGAGCGGCCTCCAGAAAGACTTCACCACCAAAATAATATCACGAATAAACTAAGGGCAAAGAGCTCCCCAGAAATGGAGGGAACCCTCCTCCCCCTCCAGCAGAAGTATGCCAAACCAATTTACGGTTGGGTTTTTCTTGTTTTGTTTTAAATAAACTGGGAAAAAGCTGGGAAAAACACCCAGCTTCTTGACTCGGGCCACCCCGAAGTAAACTCAAACCACTTCTAGGTGTTGCTCTTGGAGCCGACACTCGGGTAACGTCACTCACAGCGTACAACACCACAAGCTGGAGTTAAATTATGTGAACTAATGACCTTAAAAACCCACAGAGTAATTTAGGGATAAAGAGGGGTTGTTCAAAAGCGTCTGCCTTCCAGTTAACCAGGGCGCCCATTTCCGAGGCAGCGGACAAAACAGGCTCGTCTGCGTCACGGGACGGAAACTCGGTTGGACCAAAGCAAAAACCCAAGTCGAGGGGTTTTGATCAGCTGCTAACATCTGCTGCCAGCCGGCTAGAAACGAACCTAAACATCCATCAGAACACTGCAGTTTAGTCCCCATATTCCTTTTCTGATGCCCTCCGGCACAGCCTTGCAAAAGCAACCCCCCTCCCTTCTTCAGGTAAATACACTGAGGCCCAAAATAAAAATGTAAAGGTCAAAAGAGTCAGTAAGACTCGCTCGCCCGAGCTCCTGTTTACTGAAGGCTAAAAACTGGATTTTCATCCAGTTTCTCACACAAAGCTTGCCAAAAAGCTCAACAACCTGGGCTGGTGGGAGGTGTCCCTGCCCAGGGCAGGGGGTGGCACTGGATGATCTTTAAAGTGGATCTGGATGATCTTGGGTGATCCCACCCAAACCATTCTGTGACTCTATTCTATGAAAAACTGGTTAATAAACAAGTCCGAAGCACAATGGCGAACCAGACACTGTTGAGCAGATGCGCGTTTAAAGGGTTGTGAAAAGATTCAGCTTTGACCTTGCACTGAATTTCCAACCGACTAACCGGGATGCCGTTATCAACCGTGTTCAGAAGAAGTAGTGATGAAGGGGGAGGTCTCGATACGGGGCTGGGGCACAGAAAAACCACGTACGGTCCCTCGATTAGGAGCAAAGCACGCATGCTATGGTTGGCCAACCCATGTCTCTTGAGATCCGTGGAGTTCCAGTGGTGGAGAGGGACGACCTGGTTGTAAGCAGGAATGTGCCCCCATGGGGGTTACTGGGTACAGCAAGTCCTTGGCTACGGGAGCACATCAACTAACTGGAACCAGCCCTGGAGCCACCCATGTATCCAGCCCAGCTCAATCAACAAGAGTGGCAGCTACGGGAAGCCAATGCATTTTCTGCTCATGAAAGGCATCAGGGATGCACGTCTAGCGGTACCTCGTAGCTCTGGGCATACACGGATTTGGGTGCAGGCCGCAGGAATTGCGGCTGTCTATGGGACGCTCTACGATTCAGGAGGGGGAGCCAAGCAGCAGCAAGAACTGGTGATCCACGTTCTCTCAGTTTGATATAACTTTCCAACAAAGCCTCCACTGAAACGCGGAAGCCAAGAGGGCTAATCATCGGAAACAAAGCAGAAGTGACAGATCTCGTTCATCTGTTGTCAACCACATCTAAACCCTTCCCAACAGGCGCTTAGCAGTTCTTAGACAGTGTTGTGTATCAATGGAGGTGGTGGCAGGGAAGGACAATTCTCTTCCATGCCAAATGAAATGTTTTAACTCCAAGCACACGCACAACACAACCACGAGTTTAAGGGCCAAATAACCCCGAGTTTACATTCCTTGGCTCTTTGATGTCTATTAGTCTCTCTAGATAATAGCCCGCCAATAACAAAACATCAAACAAGCTTTAGAAGCTTCAGATGTACAACAGTCCTCCTTCAGTGACTCCTTTGTCTTAGCTTGCCCAAGTCAAAAGCTGCAACAATTCACGTGAACATCAAAAGCAACAGGAGCTGAAATTTCAGGATGTTGTTTTCCAAAGGGAACCTGTAAGCACCTACCTTTCGAAGAATGTCTTCTGCTAATGTGAGGAATGCCTTCTCAATGTTTATATTTGCTTTTGCACTAGTTTCGAAAAACCTAATACCATGCTCCCTAGCAATCTAAACCAAAAAAAGAAAGAAAGAAGGTTAGCATTACTGTGAAGTAATTCCACTGGTGCCACCATAACTTCGGGATTAGCGGCATTTATAAGCATGTGATATTCTTTCGGCCATAGCAGGTGTCAGAAGTACTAGCGAGACAAAGTGTCACAAAGGAATATTTGGAACATAATGATTCAGAAACAGCAATTAAAGTGTATTAAATCACAAGTCAATGTCTGAACGTAAGACGACAGAGACCGTACAAGCCTGTCGCACAGTAAGTAACCTCAAGGATGCTTCAAAAATCTTAGTTATCAAAGGAAGCAGAAACTGCAGCTGAACTTGTTCCATTCGTGGCAGTTCTTTGCAACTTCTGAGAAAACGTTCCCTAGACTTACAAACCATGAGCAAATCCAGCCACCTTGTTCGTTCCCTGGCACATCCCCTTGTGGCATCTCAAGCACCTGGAGAGGTGGAAGCCTTGGCACTGATGTGCTTACTTTGATAAGCAAGTTTTTGCCCGACGCTTACCTGTTCGCCTTTTGCTTTAGGGACAACTCTTTTATCTTCCATGTCACACTTGTTTCCTAACAGCATCCTCTCCACGTCTTCATTGGCATGCTGAAACGAGACAAGAGACAGCCTTACAATCTCCACCAAGAGGCAGTAAATATCTGCTTCACTGTTGTGGAGCGTCTGAAGTCCAGGCTAACGTTTACAGGTCTTGGTGTCCTGCACTTTCCCAAGTCCTAACAAAGACTGCTAGAAACCAGTCTTCAGACAGTGCCTTTGGACTAAGCTGCTCATATACCCTGGGAGTGGAATGAGACAACAGCTATGGGCTTGACACAGCTCTATCACCACCCCAGTGCCAGTTATTTTCCCCCTTCCTTTTCATTTCTGTAATTTAAGGGTGAAGTCTTCCTTTCCGAAAAAGGCAACGTGCTGTTCTGCAGCCCAGACCCTTCTTACAGAAATGCTGCTACAAAACATTGCAGGACAAGAGCAGCCCCATGTCTATAGCTGCCAACGACCAAGCT
Source organism: Rynchops niger (assembly GCA_013400035.1). Lineage (NCBI taxonomy): Eukaryota > Metazoa > Chordata > Aves > Charadriiformes > Laridae > Rynchops > Rynchops niger. The sequence continues at coordinate 16,078 of VXBH01002809.1, forward strand.
TCATGCACTCGAGTGGCTCCAGCCGATGCTACCATTTTTTTGGTGTTTGAGGTGTCCTTTGCATAGTTTTATTGTAGACAGATAAGTCTCCTTAACAATCGCAACCGTGCTTTCAACCACCACAAAGCCAAATAACCAGGAAGTTAGTTAAAAACCCTTTTTGCCTGTAATTTCATGTAGAGGAGTTACCAAGTTCACTTAACAAATGGAAATTACAGCCCTCTAGCATCACGCTGTTCCTCTGATGTCACCAGGACCTCACAGAGAAGTTGAGAAACTCAAGCAGTGAAGTGGCGCGCAGACTATACCAGGCAAACGCACAACAGGACAACACACAGGGAAAGCTGGAGCGAGCACCACACTAATGCTCAGGACCCAAAGAAAAGCAGGACCACGTACACAGGGCAACAGCTCTGTAAGGCAAAAGCGAGTGCCAATGCTTTCCTAAGGAATGCCGAACGAGCAGAAAAGCCTGGGCTGTTCAGTTGTTGTCGTCCTGCCAATATCCGTCAAAGCAAGGAAAGAACACGCCAAAGATATCCACCGGATTAGCAGAAAAGTTCCAGCAGCCACAGCACAAAGCATCACTTAAGTGGATAACTGAAGCACTTTGCAGCCTGCCATGAGAAGCTTCTTGGAAAGTCTAATCTGAATTTACTTTCACTTCAACAGTCTTAATACTACTTTACGGTAGCGTTATTAATAGAACTACAGAGGCACGAGATCCACGTACCAGTACTCCTGCTTACAGTAATAACCCGTTTCACATTCCCCAGGAGAACCACCCCCAGTTTCTTCCTTCAGCTCACAAGGAGGAAGAGCAACCAGACAGCAAAGGTAGATTAAGATATCCCGGAGAGTAAGACTCTGAAAACGTTAACTTTTCATGCACACACACAACACTGCTTACGCAGCAACAGACTTTTCAAATACAGCCAGCCCCAACGTACAAAACCCCGCACTTGAGCAACTTAACTAATTCCTACTAGCCCAAAGCGAAAGTGCGCAGCATCCCACACCTCTGCAGAACGTGTCAGCTTTAAATAATTACGTATTTAGCAAGGATGAAGGTGTAACACCTCTAGCGGTCTTGGCTATTTCTAAATTAAGGCTTAAAGTATCCTGTATCAGAGACGCCTTGCATGCATTCAGGCTTGCTTATTGAAAACTCTCCTCTTTGAGAGAATACCCTTGGCAATATCAACTTGTAAAACCACAGCACTTAGTTACTTCATTCACAACTATCACTTGCAATAATCCATACAAGAGCAGGTAACACCCGCACACATTTTAGCGAGAAGCCCCAGCACTGCACTGGAACCTCAGAGGATGACCTCACCCGTCAATTCTGCAGATGCACTCCGTTAGTGAGCTTTTTCCCTAATAAAAAAAAAGCTTCCTAAGGTGTCACATATCCCTTATAAAACTGCAGTAACCACGCAGCCTTCACAACGCACCCGAAATCCGCTGCAGAGGTTTGTGTGACACAGATTTGAAAACACGAGGTCAGCAAAACCACTCACTTCTCGGACACAATGGTATGAATGACATTACTCAACTTCCTGGATACTACTGAATTTTTTAAACAAAGCAACGGCAGCATCTAAAGGCCTTGGTTTCAAGTTTACATTCAACTCATCACTGAGTCTCTTCCTGTGCTCCCTTACTTCCTCCCCTTCGGTACCCACCACAATGCGTATCTTTCCATGAACAGTATAGTTCCCCATTTCTCATGCTGGGAAATTAAAGTCCCAGTATCACATTTTGGCTCTGTAATAACCTTTCGCCAGCCTCGGTGCTTCAGCTAGCGATGCCTGACAGCACCCATCTGCTGACGCTCACTTCTACAGGGCCATCTTCATGCTCTCTAGCAAAACAACAAAGCTGGAAAATCCAAACAATTATTCCATTTGGGAACAGCATAATGAAAGCAAGAACTAACAGTTGTGCTGCTCTCCAACATCTCAGAACTCCCGGACAATGAACTCCTGGGGATGCAGGCACTGAATGTTTCCACATCGGTTTCTACTGCTTCACTTGACCTTGCTGAAATTTTACCAAGCTCCGTGTTTGGTTCTCCTTTAACAAGGACAAACATCAGCTGGGCAGCTTTGAGTCATTTGCTAAATCCAACAACAGCAGTTTGCCACACTACCCACAACGGCCACGACAAACTTGCAAATATTTCATGACGTCGATTTTGAGGGAGCGGAGGCGATCAGATTTAGTTATCTCCAAGGATTTGCATAGCTGTCCTTATCAAATAGGCTAGTACTAGAAGTGACATATTCTACAGCTACTCTACAGCTTACGGCTTTGCGCTGCTCCTCTGCACACCCCCTTGTGGCGGCAGCTCCTCCTGAAAACTGCAGCTCACAGTTCCTACAAGATGTATTCCTTACCTCCAAGTATTCTCCAGCCAGAAACAAACTCTGCTCATGTATGACTCTGACATTTTAGGACGCCTGCATAGCGTTGTGATCCTTCATGATGCCATTGCTGAAGGCAGAGTTGAGGGAGGGACTGAGGAGAGCCGAGGAACAGCACTCAAACCCTTGTGCTAATTTACACCTTCTGCCAGGATAGACGCAGAAGCTGCAATCCAGAAGCTGAGTTCTGCGGGATTCATCACGTGCTCTACGGGTCACAACAAACAGCCGGATGGTGGGATCTTACAGACATTACTCACCTCATCTATGTTTCTGAGCCACTTGCTGATGTTTTCAAAGCTCTTGGCATTGGTGATGTCATAAACTAGCATGATCCCCATGGCACCTCTGTAGTAGGAGGTGGTGATGGTGTGAAATCGCTCCTGCCCCGCTGTGTCCCTGCAGAAAACAGACAAGAGTACACATCAGAGGCAAGCTCTAAAGAAACCAGCACGGTATATCTATTAGACAAGCGTATGGCCCAGTACACTGGGACGCGCAATGTTTTGAAGAACTGTAGGAGACACTCCAACGTGCACCAGCAGCAGCTTCAAAGAAGGTCCACTCCGTCCCAGATGCAGCTGAACACTCAGAGAAGAAAGGACAAGCTGCAGTAAGCCAGGCTCAAAAGGGTACAGAAACTGAGGCTTTGAAGTTTCTCTTTGTGATTTTACTTTAAATGGGACTGTTTTTTAAAAACACATTTCAGAGTCAACTATGACAGAGACAGAAGACACTGGGCTGCTCATCTGGGCTTACGCGACTAAGACGGCAGAAGATGAAGCCATCTGTTGGATGGCAAAGCGGTGAGATGCAGTAGGTCTTCTGGTATCTTACCACAATAAACAAACCCAGTATCAAGTCACGGTAGAAATCTGTTAATTTTAAACTTCATATTTTTTATTGACAACTTGAAACGTGCACCCAAAAGGAGAAACTTTTATTTCCAAGTCCCATATCTCAGGGGAGTGTCTCGGACGTCTGAGCTTCGGTGGAACCCAGAAACAGGCAGGACAAAAACAGGAGCAAGAAATGCTCTACCAACGCTTCGAAAGCACTGTGAGCTCCAGCAGCGGGAGGGTCTGAACAAGCCCAGAAACATCGTTGTCCCAGACACTCTCTCCTGTTACTGACCAGTTCTTCCCAAATGAACATAAAAATAAGGCACTTTAGAAGTTCACCTGCAAGGTTTAAGGTACGTACCGTAACCACTGACCAGCCTGACGAGACACCGCACAAACCCAGCTGACCCCGTACTCTTCTGTAGGAAGTTCTCAACACGTACGTTGATCAGCAGTGCTGCTGCCAAAGTCAGGAGAGACTGGAACTGTGACCAGCCATGACCCGACCCAACTGTCCAGTCGACACCACCACCATGCCCAAGAACATCCCCTTCCACTTCAGCAGCTGCTGAGCAGCCATGAAGACAATCGCTCACCATTTTCTGGAACTCAAGACTTAAAACTGAGAAGAATTTTGTTTTCAGATCAATTTGATAGAGCTTTAACGTGATCTTACACGTTCATGTTCCTGAAATTTTAGGCCACAGTACATAACAAGTAAATCTAGAAGATGTACTGTAACGTTAAGCCGTTGATTTCTATAAGCAATATCCTGAAAATCGATCATGCAAGATTAACGTCAGTATGTATTTTCCCATCTAATTTTGAGATCTTTCATGGAACACGTGAGATTTGGTTAAACAAACTTGCATGCCATTAAGTTGAGAATTAAGAGTTAAGAGAATACGCAGTTGTCCTTCAGAGGACATACAGCTAACAGATTACAAGTTTGCAGGCACTTTTCAGTGACGCTATTCAACTATCAACAGTGTCTCTGAATTTAAACTGGTCTAAACTGAGATTAAACCTCCCCTAACCGCCTTCAGAGAGACACAGCATTCCCCCCTGACCCACATTTCCTCGCTCACAAACCAGTAACCTCAGAAAACATCACGGACTGGAGCTGAACTAGTTCAACTCCTTTCCCTCTCAGCTGTTCCTGAGGTCACAGCAAATGCCCTGGCAGGACACGGACACCACCAGGCACCGACTCCTGTGAAAACTCAGCTCTCCCCACTGTCCCATCACCTACAGTTGACCCAACGAACGCTGACTGCAGTTGCCAAATCAATTTGTTTAAACACACGTCAGATTTCTGGCCAAGTATCAGTTGGCAAATGGGGAGTAAGTGAAAAGCCTCGAAATCCAAAGATGCCACGGAGGAAAAGTTCCTGAGATGCAGGGAAATGCTCTACAAAGTTTCTTCTCAAAGTGTCTTATCGGCTCGGTTCGGCTCAGACCTCACATCAGGGTTTTGAGACCAATTGCTCCCAAGATTTCATCTCCTCCCAGGAGCTGGCAAACACCAGGACAAGGGCAAAGAGCAGAGGAGGGAGAATACGGGCAGGTCCTAAACCCAAGCACCGCTTTGTTCAGAGATGTTCTACCAGGCCATACTGTGCAGAGGTCTGCCTCGCTGGCAGCAGCCTCGAGAGGCAATCCAGCACATTCCCCGGCTCTACAAAACGTTGAGGGATACCCACGTCATGCTTCAAAGATGCTTGATGTTCTACTGAAGACCTCTGACGGTTGCTGGCTTGAATCCCACTCTCTCATTTCCTTTCTGTCCCATTTGGAAGTCTCTCCTGATGGCACACTTGGGTTTTCCTTAGTGCAAATTAAGGCCATCAATCTTTGCCTTACTTTTCATAGGTAGCGGAGTTCATTTCCCTTCTTTCTACAACTACTTTTTGCATACTCAAACACAGCTCTTGCACCTTCTCCGCCTTTTCTCAAGCCACCTAAAGTTCTTTAGACCTTACTCGCAGGCCAAAGGGCTAAGATACACAGCCTCACCTATTACTCCCTCCGGACTCCCTCCAACTTGCCCAAGTCTGAGGAAAAACGCAGACCCTGCTCCAGATGAAGTCGTCTTCCTCACACAGGAATATTTTCTAGAAGACTTGGGCATGCCTGTTGACGCACCCCCCTCCCTTTCCTCATGACTGAGCAGATTTTTCTGACATTTGAGTAACTGATCACACAGACTGAACATGACAACTTCCCATTTGCCTGTGCTGAATTCCACTGGGCTTTTTCTCAACGACATTTCTCCAAAAGCAACTTGAATTATAATCCAGTCCTCTATACAATTTATACTTTGCAACTTCATCTTTTCCTGCTTAGCTAAAGTGCAATAACCATACCTTCTACATTCCCTTATCTCAACCATTAAAGAAAACATTGCCTATCATGAAACTCGGGACAGACTCCTGCAAAATATCTCGACAGAACTCTTAATCACACATCATTTATCTTCTCTCGCCACGAGTTCTGTACCCACTTAATAGCATCTTCACCCCAGACATTCCTCCTAACTTGCTTCTACCAAGCAGGACAGCGTCAGAAAAGCCTCACCAAGAATATCAAGCCATACGACAGCTGCGATTTCTCCCCTCCTGACAAGGCCAGTAGCCGTCACAGCAAGAACCGAGATAGATTTTACACAACTTGGCGTTGGCCACACTCAGTTGTTAGTCAGCCCTTGTCACATCCTACGCGCCTACAACTAACTTGCTTCATTAACTCCTCCAGTGGTTCTTCTGGCAACTGAAGCAAATGGATGAAAAGAAAGCCAGGGAGGGAAAAAGCAGAGAACCTGGAGTGTTTCTTTTTTTTTTTTTTTAATAGGTACTATATTTGCCCTTTCCCCCTTTCCCCTTCTTAATGGATTCCCCATTCATTATTCAGAGATAACTCTTAATGGATGCCAGATCAGAGACCTGACTGGAGCAAACAGAGGAAATGAGTTATGGTTTTCAAACTGCCCACGACTGATGAATCCACCCTGAGCAAACGGCAGGAGACAAGAGGAGACCGCATGCCTTGTTTACTGTCCTGGCCTTCCATTCTTTTGTTCAAACCTCTGGGACGTAAGAATACGCTCCAAAGCTATGGGCATGCAATAAATCCTTCATGTAGGCAACAACGTTTGTGGAAGCTCTCCAAGCTAAAATAAACGTAGACAAGGACTATTACGACAGCCAAGGAAAACGGAGCCCTACTGCAGAGGAGGGAAGCGAGAGAACTTGGTTTCTTTAGCTGCAAAATGGAGACAAAGAAGGTCGTCCTGTGGGACTAGGGAAAGAAGCACGGGGAAAGCGAAAAATCTATTTGAATTATTCTCATGCCAACATTAAAGTATGCATAAGCGGTATCATCTTAGAGGTTTAACCAACAGAGAAAGGAGTTTCTGGGACAGCTTTCCGGTTGACCTAGCAGAGACTAAAGAAACCTTAAAATGCACTATGATTTGCTTATGAAATATTTACACGGGTGCAACAAGAAGAGATTACATCCGATGATTTGTGAAGATCCTTCCAGTCCACATCGCTCAAAAGAAAGGTCTTTGACGTATTAAACCAAATAATTCCTAGCAAAATAATCCTAAGAATTTTATTACTGTCCCACTGTTTCATCTTATAATATTTTTTTAAACTACACAGCAGAATACTGCACTGCTGACAACAGGCACGCTCTGGAAGCTTTAGCAACTGGGTCCAAGACTTTCCTTCACAAAGGAGTGTCTGTAAGGTATTTTCGTGACCAGCAAATTTCAGCTTTTTTGAATAAATATTCATCCAGGAAAAAAACAAATCTGTAATGAGTGAAGTATCTAATTGTTTTCTAGGAAGTCAAAGTGATGGGCCAAGAGTCTCTTCCACCTGGAGCCAGGCACGTGGTGAATGGCCGCCAAAGCTCTCGGCAGCAAGAGTTAACTTTTAGCCATTCCTAGGGTAATTGCAAAAATTAACGAGACCGACCGTACCCTAGTCAGTGGTGTGTCTGCAGCTTCGGCTGTTCACCGCCATACTTCTTAAATCCAAGAATTTGCATGTAACAGGGAATTCCCACAGGTGTAACTGCTTCAGGCAGCTATGCCGCTGCACATTCCTTTCACCTGGACGGGCGTTCCAGCTCAGACGATTCTTTTTGCAACAAGCTCATTGCGGAACAGAACAAAAGCCTGAGGACGCATTTCTAGCCATGTAAGAGTATTCCCAGCAGAGACACACTCATAGAAAAATGTTAGCTTATGGTCTTCTATCCTGTTAAGAGCTGCATACTGAAAAATATAAGGCTGTTTCTAAAATTTTGGAATCAGTCAACAAGATTGTAGGAAAATAGGGTGACACGCAAATTTAATGTAAATGCAGGAGGGTGAGAGTAGCAGCTAAATAGGAAAAAAGAGAAACAATTTAGATGTCTTTGAATCTCTGAGTTACATATTTTTCGGTTTACTACAGAAGCAATTTTGTCGTCACACTGTTTCCATATTAATACAAGATTATCAAGTATGATTGTTCCATGCACAACCGAAGAGAACTGCCCCGTTAAGAGAAACGGATCGTTTGTCTTAGCCAGCTCCGGATCCAGCCTTTTAGATCCCAACTTTCTGGCATTAATGATGCAAATCAGCGCCTTGCAACAAGCCTGCAGACACTGCCGGGGCAGCAGTCCTGCACACAAGCCCGCCCCGGGCACAGAAGAATCGTGCACTCTCTACTGTCTACCTACTGACATTCACCTCCGTCCCTCAGAGCTCCTGGTCTGGCGGGACAACGTGCACAGCCACCAACAGGCTGCTGGGAAAGCACAAAAACTGGTACATGGGAGATTCACCAGACAGGTATCATAGAATCATAGAATGGTTTGGGTGGGAAGGGACCTTAAAGGACACCCAGTGCCACCCCCTGCCCTGGGCAGGGACACCTCCCACCAGCCCAGGTGGCTCCAAGCCCCGTCCAACCTGGCCTTGAACCCCTCCAGGGATGGGGCAGCCACAGCTTCTCTGGGCAACCTGGGCCAGGGGCTCACCCCCCTCACACCAAAGAAGTTCTTGCCAATATCTCACCTAAATCTCCCCTCTTCCAGTTCAAAACCCTTCCCCTCATCCCACGGCTCCCCTCCCTGCTCCAGAGTCCCTCCCCAGGTGTCCTGGAGCCCCTTGAGGGACTGGCAGGGACTGGAAGGTCTCCGCGGAGCCTTCTCTTCTCCAGGCTGACCCCCCCCAGCTCTCTCAGCCTGTCCTCCCAGCAGAGGGGCTCCAGCCCTCCCAGCATCTCCGCGGCCTCCTCTGGCCCCGCTCTGACAGGTCCATCAACAACTGTTGGTCCTCATGAACCCCTGCAAAACTCACTCTTCATACAGCTCCACACCTAGATTTTGATTACTCCTTAAGATCGGTTTAAGACTAGTTTAAGACTAGACATGTATACACCATGTGGCTGTTTAAGGAAACTTGGAATTACTTACTACCCTGACTTGGAAAAGCAAATACGGACCTCTTGAAAAGGCTAATCACTCACCCCTGCTCACATAACCCCGCTCTGTTTACAATCCCTGGAAACCTATTTCTAAATACTGCAGTTATTCTTTGACAGCTTTCTACCCTACCCCATCCCTCCAGCATTCCAGTGTCGGCATCAGAGCATTTAGGGCTTGGGGTTTTTTGGTTGTTTTGGATTCGCTCTCCCAATACCAACACCCTGTAAACCCGCCTTCAGGATCACCCTCTTACAGTTCCCAGTTGTCTTCCCAGACGGCACAGTCTGTGAGAGACCAGGAAGTGGCTGTATTTTCTGCAACCAATTTTCTCAGAATATTCTTGAATGAATGGAAAAAGGGCTCCTGGGGTAAGTTCTTCTGCAATAACAGAACAGGATACATCATGATCCTTATTTGTCAAGCTCTGTTCTGAAATACCTGGCTGATCTGTGTTTTTTTCCCCTCCATGTTGTCCTTTATTTCGTTTCCATTACACTGAATAGAGCTTCTCTCAGAGACTCACACTCCTGCTAGTGGATTTCCAGCAACTTTGATTTCCACCGTCCTTGACCTTAAAGAGTCCTTCCTTCTCTTCCGTGCCTGCTTCCACTACATATTTTTTAGATGACAGTAGCATTTCCTTTCAGCCTTTGCATCACCAGCATGAAAAACCTACCTTTGATTTCCGTGCATTCTCACAAGCACATAAGAGTCAGGCCAGAGGTTTTCCAGCTTCCATTTATGGGTAGTTCAAGGACTTCTGGAGCCAGAGCTTCCACCTGTGTATTTAACAGTCCAAAGCTGACTGTTCCTTTGTGAACCCCCTTGCAAACCCCCGTACATATGCAGCTACCACCACCACAGCTTGGGATGTGAAGAGCTGTTCCACAGCTTAACTTCATTTCTAGCAGGAGGTGTCCCTGCCCAGGACAGGGGGTTGGAACTAGATGAGCTTTAAGGTCCCTTCTAACCCAAATCATTCCATGATTCAATGATTTCCTGTGTTTTGCATGTGCCACCTTCTAGCTTCATGCTAGAGCTAACGTTTTGGTACTGGAAAAGGAAATGAGTTATATCAACCCCTACCTACCTTTTCCAGCGTACTCATGATTTAAAGAAAATGTGCTTTGGTCACTTCTGACATCCAGGAGAATCCTAATATTTCCAGTTTTTCTTCTTAAAATAGCTATTACACCCCTCTGACCATCCTACTTGCCCCTTTATTTCTAGGGCACGCTAATCAGAATCGTTACTATGTCAGACAGTGACACTTCCCTGCCCACTGCAAATGACCGCACCCACGGTATACGAAAAATCACAGTTTCCCAATTGCTACCCTATGCTAGTAACTTCAGAGAATTACAGGATGCCTAAACCTTTTGGTTTCCATTTCAAAGCAATTCTGAGTTCCTGGACTGTATGATCTGAATTAGCTGAACTTTTAGCTCTACTGCTCTATTCCTCTAGAGCGTTTCATCACTTTCACTGTGATAACACATCTTTTCCTGGAGCAGTCACCTCTCATGTTGGTTCTTTTATTCTCCCTCCCTTCTCTATAGCATGAGCATTGCTGTATTTGTCAGGGCACTTGTCAGGACATTTATCAGTGTCAACCCGCCCAGGTCACACCCTTCATAACTATTTGTACTCCCAAATCCTACACTAAGCCCATCATTGGTGACTTTCCATCTGGCATCATACCATATACTGTCACATCAACAATTTTTCTTAATGGAGAAGTAATACAATAACATAACCATGAAGACACTTGATTCTTCTACATCCTTCCACCCAGAATTTGACACAGCAGTAGTCCTCCTGATGGACCTGCCCTGAACAAGCTCATTCAGCACAGGAGAGACACGGAGCTGCTGGAGCGGGGCCAGAGGAGGCCGCGGAGATGCTGGGAGGGCTGGAGCCCCTCTGCTGGGAGGACAGGCTGAGAGAGCTGGGGGGGGTCAGCCTGGAGAAGAGAAGGCAACGCGGAGACCTTCCAGCCCCTGCCAGTCCCTCCAGGGGCTCCAGGACACCTGGGGAGGGACTCTGGAGCAGGGAGGGGAGCCGTGGGACGAGGGGGAAGGGTTTTACACTGGAAGAGGGGAGACTGAGGTGAGATCTGGGGAAGAACTTCTTTGGTGTGAGGGGGGTGAGCCCCTGGCCCAGGTTGCCCAGAGAAGCTGTGGCTGCCCCATCCCTGGAGGGGTTCAAGGCCAGGTTGGACGGGGCTTGGAGCAACCTGGGCTGGTGGGAGGTGTCCCTGCCCAGGGCACTGGGTGGGCTTTGAGGTCCTTCCCACCCAAACCTTTCTCTGATTCTATGATTCCTTCAGATGGCCAGTCCCTAGAGCTCCTCCTCGCTGGCAGCCCATGCGCCCACAGGCTGGCTCAGCCTAGCTGAGGCTCTCCAGAACCTCCCTGCACACCAACGTAGTCCCACTTGGGACCCAAAACCACTACTCTCCATCTCCTCTTGTCCCAACCTCCCCCCTCCCCGTTTCAACATCGTTTTGCAACAGGCACATTTACATTTGGAGCAGTATGAAAACACTTTAATCCTAGCTCAATCCTTACCGACCAGCAACCCCACTTTTTAATAGCTATGAAGTATCAAGTTGCTTATCACCTCTGGCAAGGTTTAACTCAGCTTGACCTTTGTATTCTTGCTTTACTCCTATATATATTTTAGAGATCAAGGCATGACTGAGACGCTGCCACGTCTGCTCATCTTCCATGCCCAGGAAGAGCGGTGGGTAGCCATCCCGCTGTGCAGAAAGGAGCAGCACTCTGTTAGAAAGTGCGGGTTTTACCTGTTTTCTGTAAAACTAATTGCCCACTGAGACTGCACCCCCAGCCCAAGGAGTACAAAAGCCAGTACCGGCCACAGTAAACCAGTGACAGTTTTGCAGGCAGCCAGAGAGCAACAACTAACCAGGACAACAGCATGAGAAAGATTTAACGTGTGGGTGATGGAGGATTACATGGATCAGCAAGAGGCAGGTCAATATAGTAATTTTAAACTGAGGAACAGATTATTTCTATTGCCTTCTGCATGTGAACAGAAATATTCTGTATACCTACGTAAATAACAAATGCTACATAATCAAACCCATAACCATTCCCACTGATGTAGAAACCTTATTCTGTACGGGACGGGCTCGTTCAGCTGCCACTTCTGCCAGCGATAGCTGATTGAACGCAGCTCCTTTGTAAACGCTGAGCAACTCTTATGTAAAGAAACTCCATCATACTTGGGAAATGGATAATAAATACTAAGTCCTTAACAGTACAAAACTCTGTCACCATCCATCATTTCACAAACAGCTGAATGCCACTACTCTGGGGGGGGGGGGGTGGGGGGGAAGAGGTTTCAATCTGAATAAGCACTAATAATGATGATGATGATAACAGCAACAATGATAACAAAACTGCCTTTGCTTCTAACAATAAAAGGGACTGTTAGGAAGCAAGAAAGCAGCATTATGGAGGGCTGGACAAAGATTTGGTGGCACTTTGGAGAGCCGTGGCTGGACTTCTCGTGGACGGGAGAGTGGAGTCTCGTGGACTGGCCCAGTGCCATCGCAGCCAGTCTCCTGTCTCTGTCAGCGACCAGAAGCAGCTTAGAGGCGTGTACAAGAAACCGGGCAAACCGACAGCAATCCCACAGCCGGGACGACAGTTTTCAAATGGGGAGAAACCCCACAAGTGAAGGAGCAGTCACTCCTCCTCTCCGTTCTGAGCAGGGAGCTGCTGCACTGGTACAAGCCCACCTGCAACGCAATGCCAACTGAAGAAGGGCCAAGGGTCCCACCTCCTGACCTTAAACTCTCTTTTCTCTTCGCCATCAGCCTTTTGGTATCAGGTTAACCAAGTACGGAGCTGCATCCCAGTGGAAGTGCTACCTACGACTCAGATGATGTGTTTTGTTGATCTGCCTATATTTGCCCCTGTGTATTTACTTCAGTTATAAAAGCACGAGCCATACTCTGGACACAAGAAAAGCTACAAGAACAGCCTTGGGTTCACAAGGGAAACTAAAGTGTCCCTTCTTACTGAGCTGCCACAGTGGGAGCGAAGGGTAACTCCGGCAACGTGTTACACAACTCCTAGAAGTGCAGGGTGAGTTTAAGTGCAGGAAGCGGTGGTTAAATATAGACGCTTTGCACAAAACATCTTCACCAAAGACACTACTGTTCTAGCCACCAAACCACTGCTGGGCAAAACGCCTTGTACAGGAAGAGTTGGAAACTACAAAGCCTAGATACTTTGGGTTTCCCCCCCCCCCCCATCAAAAGTGCATGTCATAGGAACTTCATTTTCTGCTTTCCAAGTTTCATCTCAAATGCGAAATTTTAAACTGGCAGGAACAAGAAGCAGATTCAGACAACGGTCTCCCAACTTTGCAACGTTTAAAAATTGCAAATTCATAGAACTCAGCGCACCCAAACCCCTCTTCATTTCCCTAGGCCACTAAAAACATGTACAGCTTCGTTATGGCTTGCTTCTTTGGCTATATGCACATTAAACATCCTCAGTATTCCGTATTTTAAGTTTCTACACTTCATTGTGACTTTTTCCACTGTTGAATCTAACACTTCCTTTAAGTCACTGCAATGTTTTGTTCTGCCTTTCTACCCCAGGGGGACTCGCAGCAGCTGCCCTGTTGGGGTAAAAAACACGCCACGAAATGATTGTTAGATGTTAGGGTTTGCTCTGGGTTGAAAAGCTGAACGTTAACGGTCTGGTGAACTCCTCCTGCAAGCGCTGCCCAGCGAGTCACTCAAGGAAGCTGCGTTCCAGCTGGCTGCCTCCAGCTCACGCCCTCGGTTCCTTCCTTTCCGCCGCTCTGCCCTCGCTCCCCAGCTGATCTACACCCATCCTTCCTCACACGGCTCCGCCGGTTACCCTTTGTGGCTCCGCGCTGAAGCACCCCAGCGCGCCGAGTTACTTCAGCATCCAAGCGCTTCCTCGTCGACCGGCTGCGCAGTTTATACAACAAAACCAGCTTCGACAACTCTTTCCCTTGCAGGGCACAAACCAAAATAAGTAAGTCGGCTGACTTCTGCTAAGGAGGTGCTCACGGGAGTGGGACATGAGAAAGAGCTAGGGGACAAGGTGCACACTCCGAGTGATGGTAACAAGGACTCAGAATACACTCGTTAGGAAGGATAATCATTCAGCCAGTCCTACAGCATTGGAATGACTACCTGGATAGAGGAAGACCAATGCCACCTCCTAACCAGACTCCATCCATCTGCATCTACAAAGGTCAACATTATCCAGACATACAAGAATTCTTAGTAGTAGGGGCCAAAATGGGCAAATGCAAGGTCCAAACAAATTCAAGTTGTGAACTCTTGGTAGAGCCGGAGAACGCACCAGCAATGCGTACAGGGCTGAGGAGGGAGCGCCAAACGAAAACAGAGGCTAGGAGAAGCCGTCGGCTTTCCTGACCTGACTTGTTACAGGGATATTAAAATAGGAGAAAAGTCTCGAGTTAGACAGGCACAGCAAGCTAAAAGGAAAGAGTTTTGCCTCTTGCCTCACATTAGACTTTCCTACAGAAAAGCAGTCATGTTTTCAGCCAGCTCAGAAACTCTCCAGTTCACTATGGCAAAACATAAAATTTAAATGCAGATGTGGATCGCGCTTTCTTGCAAAGCAAGGCTACCACTCAGTTTACAATCATAAACTCAAGGCAGCTCCTAATTTAAAAATCCCAGTTTTCAAACACTTCCCACTAAATCACAGACTGCGAGGATCCCGTCCTCCCAAACAGGAGACTCGCCAGCAGCCTGTCCAAGGGAGCAGTCAGTAACAGCGGTTATAAACGTAACACACACATCTCTTCCCCAGTTCCCAAAGAATGTTTAGGGAAAAATACAAAACAGTTACACAATTAGACACCTGAACGTAAACTCTTCTCACAAAAACCTGCCCCTGCAAGCAGCCATCCAGCAGGATGCCACCCCGCAGCTTCTCGGGCACATTACTCACCATATCTGTAGCTTGATCTTCTTTCCTTGTAGTTCAACGGTTTTAATCTTGAAGTCTATCCCTAAAATAAATAAACACATAAATAAGTAATTAGTATCTACTTACAAAAAAAAAAAAAAAAAGCAATTCCACATCAACTCACAACTGCTCTAGACAGAAGGGCTTTTCTTCTTCTTTTACATGAATAATCAGGTAAAGCCGGGACGCCTGAGGAAGCCAGAGCGGAAGAGGAACATGCCAACCAAACGGGGCCTCAAAGTCTACAATCGGGCAACAGTCACCTTCAGGTAACACTGATGAGATAATCTGGCTTGTAAAAACTTTTAAGTGTCTTGCTTATTTTTAAGCAAGAAAAAGATCGGGTTTTGGCAATTTTTCTGGACAACTTCCACAAAGGAGAAATTTGGGAGTTTGGGTATAAACTTCAACATCCTAAACAAAATAGCAAGCTTCCTTCTTGGTTTTTTAAAAAGATTCTTTCCCCAAAATGATTAAACCATAAAATTTTGCACATGCTGACAAATTACGTGAATCACGGTGAAATTTTTTTTTTTTTTCTTTTTTTTTTTTACACTTATCACAGAATCTTCAGAGTTGGAAGGGCCCTCTAGAGATCATCCAGTCCCACTCCCCTGCCAGAGCAGGATTGCCCAGAGCACATCACTCAGGACTGCATCCAGGCGGGTCTTGAAAATCTCCAGAGAAGGGACT
>VXBH01002809.1:32200-59987 GCA_013400035.1 Rynchops niger
AAAAGCCTTGCTAAAGTCAAGGTAGATGACATCTACGGCTCTCCCCTCATCCAGCCAACCCGTTACAACATCATAGAAAGCTATCAGATTGGTCAAGCGTGATTTACCCTTGGTAAATCCAGTTGACCACTTCCAATAACTTCCTGTTCCTAAATGTGTTTGGAGATGACATCCAGAACGAGTCGCTCCATTACCTTCCCAGGGACAGAGGTGAGACTAACTGGTCTGTAGTTCCCCGGGTCCTCCTCCTTGCCTTTTTTGAAGATTGGAGTGATATTGGCCTTCCTCCAGTCCTCAGGCACCTCTCCTGTTCCCCATGACCTTGCAAAGACGATGGAGAGTGGTCTGGCAATAACATCTGCCAGCTCTCTCAGCACTCGCGGGTGCATCCCGTCAGGGCCCATGGACTTATGGATGTCCAGCTTGGCCGAGTGGTCTCTGACCTGGTCGATTATACCTAATCCTTGTGATACCACCAATTTCAGAAACCTCTCAAAACCCCTACTTTTTCCCCCCAAAAGAATTTCTCCTTTCCATTAATCTTGTTCAAGTAATCTACTTGTAAGAATAACATCAACTACAGAAATCCTGATTCTTATTACCTGTTTAGCATAACTCGAGGTGGGCAGCGTGAGAGCCTACGCCAGAGCATGTGACACGACTCCAGACCATTAAAAATAGTTATCTGGCTTTTTACACCCTTGAAACGAGCAGCAGAAGCCCTGAACTGTCTCTCGAGCTAAACACCCGCGCGTGGTTCACAGACAGCCAAGCTCCAGCAACGGGAGCAGAAGGGTTTGGGCAACACGAAGCTCTCACCCAGCAATAAAAGGCAGATGATCAGCACAAGCCGGCACCCGACTGCCACATCTCCTCCTCCGCGTCCAGCCCCGCTCCAGCCGCTGACGTATGTCAACATGCAAAGTGTGTCACCACCCCTCTCAAAACCCAGAGTAAGCAGAAACCCTCCTGAGAGGGCATGAGTAAGGTTTTTTCACTTTTAATACCAACTAATACAAAATAATTCACATCTTAATTTGGGGCACAGCTGAAGTGGTATCACAAGGAAGTTCGTTATCCCCGGGATTTGCAAGGAAGGACTGAAGGAGAACTGTCCTGAAAAGGCTTAGGGAAGAAGGAACCATCAAACCGATGACAGATCCTTAGCTGAGACCCATACTGAAACCAGCATTTAATATTGCCCTTATTAATTCTGGTGTAATAATCGCTCTATCTGAAGCCTCCTGCTTACAAGAGGGAGAGGCACTGTACGAAGGACAATTAAAATAAGAAACTGATGACTTGAAGGCAGAGTAAAAACCAGGGATGGGTGTCAGCAGTACAAAACCCAACATTACATGCCCATTACCCGAGAATTTAGTTTCTTCTGGGAACCAGCAACTGTTTTCAGATGCCGAGGACAGACGGAAGGCCGAGACGTTACCATTTCACTTTCAGGGAGCAGCTCTAATCCAAGGGAGAGGCAACCCCAGAATAGGCAAATACAGTCTCGCCGGCACCTGGTGAGACATTCCCATCCGAGGCAGGGAAATCCCAACACAGTTGTTCCAGCCCTTGGTGAAAGCTCATTTGCACAGTGGGTACAGACTAATTGCTCTTCCCCAGAAGAGACGGGCTCGGGGCGGATGCCGTGCAGGCCGAGCCAGGACAAGGACCTCTTCCCAAGCACGAGAGGCTTGAGGACCACGTCTTCTTTCAAGCTTCTCTTCCCCAAACTGCCCACACGAATGATGAGCAGCGAGTACAGCCAGCGGAGCAGGAAGACCGCAAGCCATCTCCCCAAAATGCCCTGGCAGTAATTACCTGCCAGACTTCTGACTTTCAATTCAAATCGGAGAAACACCACTGATAATTTTTCATGCTTTCCAAAAATCTGGTTATATTTAGACTTTTTAAAAGGCAGCAGCTGCAATCACAAACTTCCCTCCTAAATCTACGAGGTCATTTCATACCAATTAAGATTAAATAGAATTTATGAAACACGCTATTATGTAAAAAGTCTACATGGGAAGTCTGCTTTAAACCCCACCAAGTCCAGCTCCTTTTACTCTCTATACTGCACACGCACTACTTCATTTTAACATTGAAGTATTACATTAGTGGAGTCTTTTCACATAAAAATGAGGATGCCAGAGCCCCTCTGGGAAAGGCTGCAAGTTTTAGGTGGTGGAGGATGAGAATCCCCCTCCCACAGGCCCGTGTCGTGCAGGGGCAGGAACAGGGACTGCACCAGGAGATGGACACCTACCGCATACACGGACAGAGAGGAAAACAGAGAATAACCCTTAAATGAACACCAACTGCAGCTCCTCACAGAGCTTCTCAGTTACCAAGTATTTCATAAACATGAACCAGAGTGTAAAGGGGCAAAATTCCCCATTTCTAAGGATTTAAAGCTGTACAGTGACTAAAGGCGGAGGTCATCCACTAACTCCAGGGTGTCAGCTTGGGACCGTCAGTGCTTCAGGTCAGTGCTCCGATTCTTTCCAATTAGCCAAAGCAGTACTTCATCACTTAAATTTACAATCAACATAGTTTGTATCATATGTATGTGGTTTGAAAAATAAACCCGCTGAATAATTAATAGCCAACATACAAAGCTGCCCCAAATACACTTAACTATCCCCACATTTTGTAGCATTTAACCAAGCTGTGTGCTAGGATGCCGTGCTCCACAGCAACGCTAGCAAACAAGCAAACACAGCATTTGCCAAGAGATCATAAATAAAAGTATTTTATACGGTGACACTAACTTTTAGGTTCTGCCCAGATAAAGCAGGAAGTTTGACAGCCACTTTCTATGCGTTAAGATAAAGTAAGCTATTAACCCAGCCAAGGAAGTTAACTCTTCTCTGCACTGAGAGGGATTTAGCTAACTCTAGTATTTGGGGATAAAATAAATCTCTAATCCCATGTTATACTCAGCTTCCATTCCAATTACAATATAGTTCTAGTTCAGCCTTCAGAACAGAAAGACTGTTACAAATAGCAACGACTATTTGCCTCTAAACACTTTGAAAGTAGTTTTAGCAGACTGGAAAAGGTAGGCTTCTGCACGGCTCTAATGCCCGTTTGGTTTGAAGTTGCCAGCGACATTGTGGCGGCAGAAACACAAAGGCTTCAGAGAGAAGAGATTACAGGTACAGGGAGTTTCCAGTAACATTAAGCTCAGGCAGGAGTTTAAGAGGGTAAGGGGGATAAAAATTGAATGTCATGCAGCACGGACATGTTACTATCACAGGAGAATAATGACAGAACCAATGAATTAACGATGAGCATGAAATTACTCCCTCATTAAGTGTTGACAAGATAGTCATCAACTTCAACAGGGCAAACTAGAATTCACAGAAAAACCTGGAAGTATACCGCCAGATTATTAAACACTTAACGTAACACCATACTTCCAAATAAATATGTGGAAGTATCTGTTACTCTTCAGCACAGCTCACACCATTTAACAACGTCTCCTCCTTACAGACAGATCATCCCAGGTTTCCGGCTCACTCGTGAGTTTCCTTCGATTTCAAGTCTTCTACCACTTGCTTATAGCAATATATCAGAGAATGGTTCGGGTGGGAAGGGACCTTAAAGGCCACCCAGTGCCACCCCCTGCCCTGGGCAGGGACACCTCCCACCAGCCCAGGTGGCTCCAAGCCCCGTCCAACCTGGCCTTGAACCCCTCCAGGGATGGGGCAGCCACAGCTTCTCTGGGCAACCTGGGCCACTGAAGTTAAGCTCCTCCACCCCTACACCAGCAGAGGTTATCATCGACGACTCCCAACAAAGCGTTCCAGCTTTATTTGCGCAAGTTTAAATATCTGTCTTGGTGAATACAGAACTATTTGCTGAACAGTTTTGAGTTTCCATTGCTCTCGGACAAAAGACATTAATGAAGACCCAGGACTTGCGTCAGCAGAACAGTGTTTTAAATCCATAATCGCTGCATCCAAACAGTTATATATCACTTTACACCCTCTCGAGCCCCCGCCAAGGTTTTGTAAAGATCACTTATGTTGCTAAATTGCAAACTAACTGTTCTTGAAAAGTGAAATACAGAATTACATCAGTATGAGGTCGGGGGAAGGGAGGGAGAAAAAGTTATTTTCCACTCCATTTCAGAGCTACAAATGATGAGCTGGCCCTTTTCAGACAGCCCGAATTTTGTTTGCATTCTTTCCAAACAAAGAGAGCATTCAGCTCGGTGAGGACGCGGGGCGGTGGGAAGCGGAATGTAGGGCAGGAGAGGGGCAAGGCCACGGTGCCAGGAGCCCGACAGCCAACCTGCACCTCGCACCCGCGCAGCCTTTACGCGGCACGTGAAGAAGTGCGGTTTGAATTTCATTTGTTAGTAATTGCTTTGCAAATATACTTTAACAGCACTATGTGTTTTCAACTCGGGGAAGGAAAGCAGACGTGCACAAATTCCTACTCGAGTCTCGTGTCTTCAAGCTGCGCACCTTTGTGCTGCTACAGGCTCTGGCAACGGCCAGTTACTCTTCTTACCAGCGTACTGGAACTGCGGCTTCAACACCCGAATTAGCACAGCAGGATTCGGGCCACATTCACCTTTTCTGACAAGCACCAGGAGCCACTGGGCTGGCCCATTCCGTCTGCAGCCCTCCCCGCGGTCACGGGCTCCGGAGCATGAGCGATAGCACTTTCTCCCGGGGTCTAGAGGTGACATCCCCCCACTAATCCGCTCCAAACAACTAAAGCAAGGCGTAGCTCTTGCTAGTGATGCCATAGCCACAAAAGGACATAAACCTTATCTTTACTGCCTAGCTTTTTAGAAATTCCACTGTTAAGTAAAGAAAGAGACAGCCCAGGCAGAAAGAAATCTATCTGCTATCTTTCTTTGAATTAACAACTACAAATTCACAAAGTCAGAAGGAACGCGGCCGCATGACTTACGGCACATTAACACACCGATCAGCAGAAGAGCAGCGTCTCAGACGCAGAGAAAATCAGCATCCTTCAGGTACGTCTGCAGCTTACAGGAGGGCCCAATAAACAGCCCCGAAATGTTTTTATTTAAAAAGCAAAAATGCAATAAAACAAAAGTTACCAACAGCAGAAAGATACAACAAGAACTAAGCCTGGAAGCTTTTAAGATTAAACTGTAAGTTGTAAGGCTTTGTTTAGTCTTTTTATACGACTATCTGATTAAGAGATCTCTCAATTCTCAAGACAGATTTATAGTATTGCAAGACTTTCTTAAGCTTAACACCTTAATGCAGAAGACGACTTCTGAAACAAACTCCTAAGCCACATACTGCTTTATCGAGTTCATTGAAGTTTTGGGCACAGCACTAATAAAAAGGCAATTCCTCTAATCCCTCCCAGCAACAACCTTTCCAAACACATCAAGTCCAGAATTACAAACGCCCCAAAGCCCATGTCAGTCCTGCATACAAGCTTTAATAATTCTGAATGTTATTTTACTAAGAACATGCAGACATTAACATTTGTTATCAATGTAGCAGTTAAGATCAAATATTTTGTAAGAAAGCTTCTGGTGTAAATGTACTTTCTCCTTCCAAAGTAAGCCCAACACAAGCACATCAGGCAGGAGGGGAGAGTTCTGGTTTTAATTAAGCTGTTAGTAATCTCGGTTACCACTTAGGTCTTTCAAAATATTTATTCTACAAGGTATTCATACCTACACAGTATGAATATACAACATTCCCAAGCACACTCAACATTTTAAGTACAAATACTATTTGACGTGAATTAGCTTCCTATAGCTTCTCTCCTTTACACCTTCAGCACAGAACGGAGTCCCAGCCGCGCGTTTTCCAGGTGTCGCACTCGAGACAGGGAGCTGGGGCTTTGCTGGGACACTGCTTTGCACAAGCACAAGATTCAGACAGAAGAGTTAATTTCGGAGGAGCAATGGCAAACCCCAGGGCAGGTGACTGCTTTGTGCCTAGGCACGCTGCCACCACTTGATGCCAGCTCCAGAGAGACCTGTGCAAGCACACACGGAGTACACAACATACACCAACCTGTTTTAAAGAACCTTAACTCCTCATCTTATTAAAAACAAACAAAAAAACCAAAACAAAACAAACCCCCCCCCCCCCCCCCCCCCAAACTCACTTCTTAGCAAAACTTCAATTGAACTCTGTTTTGATACTGCAGTGACTTCTTAAAAGCAGTTCATTTATAGCTGGCAAACTTACAGATTACATTACCCAGTACCAATCTCAATTCTCGTTCCTCAGAAGGAAATGCCTTATCCCAGTACTTAAAGGGGGCTGTAAGAAAGATAGGGTCACACTTTTTAGCAGGGCCTGTTGTGATAGGACAAAGGGGAATGGTTTTAAACCAAAAGAGAGGAGGATTGAGATAAGATATGGGGAAGAAATTCTTTGGTGTGAGGGGGGTGAGCCCCTGGCCCAGGTTGCCCAGAGAAGCTGTGGCTGCCCCATCCCTGGAGGGGTTCAAGGCCAGGTTGGACGGGGCTTGGAGCAACCTGGGCTGGTGGGAGGTGTCCCTGCCCAGGGCAGGGGGTGGCACTGGGTGGCCTTTAAGGTCCCTTCCCACCCAAACCATTCCATGACTCGATGACATCAAAGGACCAGGTTTCCCAGGTGGTCTCTGGCCCAGCCTGTGGCGGGGCTTCCCCCGGTGCTGCAGGTCTCGCTCTCAGCAAGGGCCGCGGGAAGGCAGCCGCAGGAACAGCCTCTCCGCAGCTCCCGGGGACGGCTCCTTCCACCTGGCTGGGAGAGATAAGGAGGGAACAGGCATCCACCACAAAGTGCCACTTGTAAGACTCACAACTTTCTGTGAGAGTATTTTGGAATACTTTGCAAACTCATCCCCATTCAGACTCTTCTGGAAGAGAAACTCAGACTCATCCTTTGGCAAAAGCTTGTGCAAAAGTGTAAGTTTTATAAGAGAGAGCAAAATTCAGCTGACATGGTAAGGAACAGGAGGAAGCACCAGGCTAGCTGGGACAAGCCTCTACAGTCACGGCAACTCTTTCTGAAACACAGATTTGCTCCCTTTGGCAAAAAGCACGGCATTCAGCTACAGGAGAGAAAACCCTTAATAACTGGTCTTTAAAAAGAAGTTGGAACCCACGTCACCCTCCCCTACTGCTTGTGGCTTACATCTCACATTAACTTCTAACAGCTGGATCTCTGTGGCTATTAGTTCTTTGTGAAGTCTTCTTGCTCGGGAGAAAATGGCAATAAAACAATAAAAGGAGTAACTAGACAAAGTCTCAAACTCTTGCTCACTAAGGCAAGTCTGAAGGAGATTTTCAGAGAGATGGAGACAAGGAGGAAACCTGAAAACCTGGACTTCCTGGCTTCTTTTAAGCAGTATTGAGAATTTGTAGATGTGGGTAAGGAATTGATACTTTAGGTCGCAAGTACTTTCTCTAACAAGACGTTTATTCATCCAGAGCGAGGGATTACGTTGTGCTTGAACTCTTCCTTGTCCTTAGCCCCGATCACATGTAGCACGGTCAGCTACTTGGGAAGGAGCAGGGAAGAGGGGAAGGCAGTGGGACCAGCAACAAAAAACCAAGCGATCGAATTAAACCGAGAAGGCTATCGATGCTTCAGAGCCTGACAAGATGCAAACACGCTGCGCCCTCAGTCTAAACTCAACAGGCAATACTAATTTTGTTCATACTTTTATAGGAGGACATGCAAACAGTCATCACGGCAGCTCCACACCTCTTGGTTTTACAGTACTGAATCCGCCCTCCTCTCCAGCTTTCAAATACATTTAATCTCATGAGTAAACAAGATAGCGACTAAGTAAATAAGACAGCTAGACTTCCTTTTTCAGGAGAAAGCTCACGTCGCATGCACTGCTGCTTTTCTTTCATTTATGTGTACACATACATGCAACACAGATGTATCTCCAGGCTCCAATATGTACACACTTGTACGTCTGTCAGTACTTGTATGTACCTTTTCTACACTTAGGTATGGCAATGAATTCATTGAAGAAATAAAGAAATAGCGTTATTTAACACAAACTTCCATGTAAAACAAACAGCTCCCCTCTTGCTTTGAAAAGGTGAGAACCAAGAGGACTGAATGCAAGTTGTGCCAAAATCACGTGAGTCCTTGGGGCCCCCTTCGCGTCCCAGCCCCACCGACCTCTCTCGGAGAGCTGTGGTCAGTCTGGGATCGCGCACCACCACCCCAACCCACTGCAGGATGAACGATTGGGTCAGACACATCAGGCCATGGAGGCCTCGGGTCGGGACTGTCTTTAGGTGGCTCATTTCGGAGCCAGGGACATCAGGTTTCTCCCCGGTGCCCAGCTGTGCCGTGTTCTCCACCTGCAGGTGGGGTGCTAGGGAAGAGCATCATGGCCAGGAGCAAGGCTCTACGCAGACAGACACAGGTTCAACTGCAACCCCACCTGCAGTTCCTCCCCTTACTAAATCAGGGCAAATTACTTACGTGTCTCAAGCCCATTTTATCACTTCAATAAAAGCAGCTAAGACAACAACTCAAGACTGACACATGGAGCAAGCTACGCTCCCCAGCAAGACTCTTTTGTCTCATTCTTCTTGCCCTCACACTAAAACCTGCCAATGTACCAACTACTGCAGGCGACCCCAAAAGCTGAAGGGACATTACCCACTGCAAGCAAACACTGCTGCAAGACAAAGCAAAAACGAGGCACCTATATGAAAGAAAATTAATAAGCAATTAAATAATTAATAGACTAATAGAACTGTTTTCAAACACTAACAAGAAGTTTCTGAACTTGCCTGTTCTGGTTAGCAGAGGGGAATAGGTGGGAGTGGAAAAACAAAAAGAGAAGACGACTGTACCAGGCAGCAACCACCAGTCAGTGACCCAGGCGTTATTCTGTCCTCAAGGTAATTTTAGTTTCACTGCAAAACCAGAATTCTATATCCTACGGCAGCGAGCAGCTTGTAAGTTGCTTTCCAGCACCTGAAGGTAAGCAGTGGAGTCAAACACGCAGCCAGATGCGGATGGGGAACAGAGGCGGCAAACGGGTATCACTCACCAGCTGAACACACGGAGCCAGGCAACAGATTGCTGCTATGAGCCTACAATAACTCCATACGAACTGCTGCAAAACAAAATAAGCTACAAATAACGGAGGGTACCCATTGTAGATAGATGACAGACAACGCTTAGCAGTTATGCCAGACCACGCTGCAGATTCCCGTTCATTTTAACTAAATGCCTCTACCACGCTGGTCAGACCTAAAATAAAAGCTTACCAAAAAAAAAAAAAAAAAAAGACTACAATAATTCACAATACAAATTTACACGAGAGAATCTCCCTGCAGTCTCTGGAGATGCCATGACTCAGGACACTATTCAGCTGCAGGCGAGGGAGCACCCACAGAACTTCTCCAGCCAGAGCAGCCCAGCGCCAGGACCTGCAGAGCTCCGGCAGCCCAAGCAAAGGGGCCCCAGGCAATGAACCAAGGCAGTGCAGGACTCCCCTGGCCACCACAGCTATGGGGAGAGCCAGCAGCAGCCCCCCAGGACCAACACAGAGGGTAACAGCAATCACAGAGCGGTGACACTGAAAGAGCCTCTTGCCTGTCTTTGCTGGCCTCTTCTAAACCTTTAATTCCATCATTTTTGACGTTTGATGCCCAGGAGCGTAACCAAGTTCTGGAGATACGAGCAGACTATGTATTTATGCGGTAGAAAACCAGAAATTCAGTGGATTCGTGTGTTTCATCATCTCTGCACTAAGTTTTTCCTAGTGCAGCGCGCAAACCAGAGCAGCCACACGAACTCACTCTTCCTGCTCCGCAAGGTTTCAAGTCGTGACAATTCAGCATTTACGGAGCACCAGAAGTTGCATCTAAATAAAGGAACACATCCCTTATGTGAAACCCTAGGAAAGGTACACTTAGTTAACTCTAGCAGCCTAAGAAAGTTCCACAATAAGAGACAACAGGAAGGTCAGAGTACTGTTTGCGACCCTGGTTTGATCGAGCTACGCATGGGAGGACAAGGGTAAGAGAAACATGTGACTCAATTACTTTAATTCCACCAGCCGCAAACGATGATGCGATCAGTGTTACATTTTATTTCCTTCTCTTTCCCACACATCCAGTCCCTGGTGTCGATCCTCCCATCCTCAGACTGAGTCCAGCACCCAGAGGCCTCTCCTTTCCCCATGGAAGCTCAGATGCTCTACTGGTCACCCATTCACTCGACAACTCGACATACTTTGTTTTAGCACCCTCAAGAACTGTCACTCGGATAAACACTCGCTCCTTTACCTCGAGGCCACCAGCCTCAGCCCACGCCACCTTACCAGCGACACAGAACCGTTTGCCTTAGTAGCATTTGTAGTAACACAAGCAGAGAAACTACCGGGGGGAATAGCTGTATCTTCCACTGCTAGGGATCCACACTACCTGAAGTATCCCAAAACCTGACATTTTTGTAGAGCTGGTATCAAGAGAAAGAATTATGACCATACCTCTCTCCCCGTAAAGATAAGCTAAAAGTTTTTAACCGGTGGTATTTGCTAGTGTGATAGTGTGTATCTTAATAACCACTAATTTCCTTAGAGCATCTACCTTTAGGAATGTGTCAGATTCTCCAAACAATCACCTTACTTTTAGCTTTTAACACAAGAGATTAAACTAGAGAGTCTTTTAAAAAAAGTATCTTTCCTCTTCAATAGACTGATCAAGTCCTAGCAGCCCCTCCAAACCATCCCCATGGCTCTGCCCTCAATCTTCCGTTTTTCAGTAGGATTTTATAGTATCTTGGTAAAACTATCTTTACGGGCTAAGTTTCACTAATACCCTACCAATACAGATAAATTCCAGAGCTGGTCACGTTAAGGGAAAACACGGGACATTAGCAGTAGCACTGTTGCCAGATCATCTCCTACCAATTAATCTATTCTTAACGAAGCAGATGACGATCCTGCGAGCCGGCAGCTTCTCACGGTGACCTACATTCTTCCATTCTGGATGCCTGCATTTGTTGTGCTTTCAAATGCTGTCACACACCACGAACAAACAAGCGACTGCAATAAGGCTCAGCGTTGCAGGGATATTTGATTTATGCAAATCACCACTAACTGATACAGGGGACTCAGCTGAATATTCATTTCGGTGACAAATCCAGGCCTGTGGCTTATATCCCCCCAAATATCTGGCTTAATCCCCCCCAAAACAATAGAAGGCCATTGTTATCCAATGACCTCTTATCTGGGAAAGGCCACATACTGGGAATTCATTCACATCTTCCCTGTTCACAGAAGCGGGGGATCCTCACGCCGCACCGCTGCTTCCCCATCTGCAATTGCCTCCCCAGAGCTTTCCCGTTCCTTCCTCAAATTCCAGCCGTAGCCACCAGCCAGTTCAGAGACAACCAACCACCTTCAGAATTACCCGACTCAGAACTGCGGGAGTGAAGGGCACCTTCCCAACCCGAAATTCTTTTTGAAGTGTTCCTGTTTCCCTTCAAAGTGGCAGACAAGCCGTAAGCACGCAAAGCTTTCTTTGTGCATCAGTTCGTTTGAAGGATTTATATTAAATCTAGGTCAAGACTACAGCCTTCCAGCACACCAAAAATTTTCTCTCATGACTAGCCTCGCTTGAAACCTCAACGAACATCCTTCAGAGATTTATATTAAAAACACAAGTTAACACCTACATATTAATTCTGGAGTAAATCATCACAGAAGTCAATATTGCTACCACAAATTCCTTAAGATCACTTGGGTGCAGTATTAAAAAAAAATAATCAAATTATCACAGAGACAGAGGTGTTGCAAGTTGTCTGCTCTCCATATGCCAGGCTGCTGCACCTCCATAGCAACTGTGACCTTCCACAATTCTTGTCACCTATGTTTAAAAAATTAATAATTTTCAGAAACAAATTGTGATACATCTTTTGTTCCACTTTATAGAATCATTTAGGTTGGAAGAGACCTTTAAGATCATCAAGTCCAACCATCAACCCAACACTGCCAAGGCCACCACTACCCCATGTCCCTCAGCACCGCGTCTGCCCGGCTTTTCCATCCCTCCAGGGATGGCGACTCCACCACTGCCCTGGGCAGCCTCTTCCAACGCTTCACAACCCTTTCGGGGAAGAAATTTTTCCTTTTTAAATATAGGTTGTGTCTATGCATTTAGGCCTCAGACACCACAAGGCTGTAAGGAAGCGAACAGTATCAACACGTCAAGAATTCCATGAAGCTGCTTCTCCTCAAGAGGCATTGTTCAGATGTTTAAGAGATTGGTTACAACGTGAAGTGCTGTTCATCCCCATACCTGGAACTGAAACAGCAAATCCAAACAATCAGGAGGTAAGAAAGGCACAATTACCAAGCAGCACACCATCGCAGCTGAGGTCCCATCACACGCACCCGCTCGGAAGGCACTTTAAAATGGCACTGCCTCATTCAGTGATGACGCAGACAGTGATTAACTAAGAACTTTACATATATCTCAAGTTCCAGCTCCCTTACTCCACGTACTGCATACATTTAAATACTCATCTGTAAACGAAAAAGGCAGTAATTAAGTTTCTTTGCAAAGACTATTAGAAAATACAACTCTCCCGTAAAGTGAAAATAATTACTCTTCCAAGGGATGAATTACGATACATGAGCTTAAAAACATTAATGAAGAGGTGCCTGACTGGAGGTCTGTAAGGAAAGGTGTTTTAACGAACTACAGCTACATCCACAAGAGCTCACAACAACCCAGTTTCTAGTAACCTTTCCTCAAGGGGCATCATGTCCTCCTCCGTGTCCGGAGGGAGTGACAACAGCACAGGCGTTCATGCTTCAGCAACTCGAGCCACACTTTCGGGTGACTAACAGATGCCCCACTGGCGATTTGAATTGACGGAGACGGCTAAGGCAACACAAAAGAACAACACGGTTTTCTACCTCTGCCAAAGCAAGAGGGTAGGGGACTTTGGGCGAGCTCTTTACCTGCCGCAGCTAT
Organism: Rynchops niger; assembly: GCA_013400035.1. NCBI lineage: Eukaryota > Metazoa > Chordata > Aves > Charadriiformes > Laridae > Rynchops > Rynchops niger. The sequence continues at coordinate 45,168 of VXBH01002809.1, forward strand.
GCCCGTGAACCCTCCGGGGCATTAAACAGCACACGACGGCCGCATCCAGCCACGGGTCAGCTGGTGACGAGGGAAGATCCCAGGACCAGAACTTCAGCCAGTGGGCAACGCGTTCGTGGCACAGGTTTGATCTCATGGGTTTGATTCAAGAGCTAGTACTCTCCATATCAGGGCCTGGGCAAAGTTCAGGAGATAACCAGAACAAGGAACATTTCACAATAAAATGGATGCAGACACCGGGTTCTGGGTATCAAACGACAGCCATTTCCAACAGCTCAGAATCTGGCATGTTTAACAAGCATCAATTCAGTAGATGTGTTCAAAGCACAGCTGGGTGCAGTCTCCTGGGCGAGTCTACTCCACATTCACGCCAAGCAGACTAAAATTGACATCCCAATGACAAAAGTTCAGAGTCTCACTTCGGGCACGTACGACATGGACAGAAGCCATTTCTCAGGCCAGAACCAGTTACGAAATCCTCTCATCCTCCCCTCCCCAGCCGCCTTCATCTCATTTATAAGCACTTTTGTCTAATGAGGTCTAACTACATACAGCCTGTAACACTGAGGGGTAAGCACCCTCGATACAGCGTGCTGTGCGGGGAGATCCGAGGCGGCCACAGAAAGCAGGCAGATCAGCCGGTGAGGGTCCCGTAGGATTTCTCTCCACTCAACCGTATCCCTTCCAGGGGAGGAGTTTCAGAAGCCATGTGAAAGTACAGCTCAAATTTACATGTAAAAAAAAAAAATCTCTGCTCAGAAAGAAAACTAAAGCTTCCTGTTGACACCACCTACGCTGCCACCGAGCTCTACGAAACCACGCACGGTTTCAACACAAGCAGTTACTTCTTCCAGAAAAAAGAAACTTTATCATCTTGTTACTCCAGCAGCTAAACCTTACACAAGGCTCCCACAAACAAAACAAAAGAAAATGAACAAAGGAACTATTTTAGTGGTGTTTTATGCATACCAAGAGACAAAAGACACAATAAGGTTTTTATTCACAAGGTAATACAGGGGAAAAAAAAAAAAAGGAAATGAAGCTCTAGCAAGAAGCAGCTCTCACTTCAGAGTTCTTCCCATGCGGCAATAATCTCTGCTTAGTGTCAGTTAATTCCAGGTTTGTGGGCTGATTTAATTCTCTGCCATTACATCTTTAATTTTCCAATATACTCAATAAACTTCTGGCCCAGGTAGCAGAGCTGTGCCAGGACCTCCACCACGCGTGTCTTCCGAGAGGGCGTCACGTGAAGCAGCCATACCTCCCCCTCTGAACCCTCTGGCACCAAAGCCCATTAGATCGCCCACCTAGAGTCACCGCAGGGAAAGGTCTGGACGCCAGCAATCCGACAGTCCACATAAAAATTCCCAACTAATTGGAATTCTACTCTAAACCAACAAGCATGTGCACCAAGTACGTTCAAGTTCAATTACAGCTGATTAAATTGGTTTTTCGTGCATGTCAGCCTACTTACGTTTCCCAGATAGAAAATAAATACGGGACACGAATCTGCTTTCGCACAAACTGCTGCTATTTATGAAACAGAAAATTTGTCACTACTTTCTGTAGCAGTAATTTTGTCCTCAAGCTACATAAAAATAAAATTCAAGTTAGCACTTACCCTGGCGATTTTATACTCAGCAGATTGACAAGACAGAAAACACAAACGAAGGGAAGTAGATTAATTCAGGAAAAGCGTTAGCTTTGTCAGAGGCGGGTACTGTGTCTTGGAGGTCATGAAAAAGATTCAGGCAGTCAATAAATAGAAGCTGAAGAAGAGCCCAGCAGCTCTCTGCCTTCCCAACTTCCGTAAGGACGACTTACTGCAGCGCAGAAACTCAGAGCACGCACTTCGTTTCAATACTCCTTACGCTGGAGCTACCAGAAAAACAGAGAGCCCATCACTTACGTTTTCAGACCAGACACCTTGCTGGAACGTACACTTTCAGCTGAACCCACAGACCTACTTTTGATTGTTTTCACCTACGCCAGCAGATGAGAGGTAAAATGCCCTGAAACACCCCCCAGGTCCAACACAGGATTTCAGACTCCCAACAGCAAAACCGAGCAGCCAGAGATTCCCCAAGTGTTTCCGAACAGACGCTGACAATTGTGGCAACAATCAATATCTGAAAAATCAAAGCTTGTAATGCCTTACAGGCTTCACTGTAGGTCTTAAGTTTTTCAGAGATGTTAAGTCGGTGCGGCTTTAGGAGGGCCAGGTATTTACTGCATTTGAAGGTTTAAATGTTTTCTCTGGTGGAACAGTCTACCAGCCGCCTTTTCCAATTCACAGAGAAGAAGGCACATGCTTTTAGGTGACTACTTATTGCTGGAAAACCAGGTTTCTTTCATGAGAAACAAAAAATATTGCCATTATTTATGAAAGAACCCTAACTTGAGCTACCTAGACTACAGCACGGCAGCAAGTGAAGCTCTAATTGCACTGACACACACTGCAGCAGAGGCATCACTCCCGGTTACCAGAGGGCTGGAGATAAGCTTTGGCCCTGCCCTTTCTGTGCGAAATTTTCACTGCGGAATTGCTGGTTAAGGACACACCTATTATTTCCTACCCAGACTCCAAAGAATGGCATTGTGTCGAGTGTTAAATATAGTACGTGCAACTCTGAAGCTCCATTGCTTGCGCTACTCAATACGGGTTTAACTGAAGCAGTCGCCATGTGATTTCGCATGTTTTCAGTTCCTGAATATCAACTCATACATATACTCCAATACCCAAGTTTCAGAAAAAGCTTTAATTTATGAACCCTTCAGCATCAAGAAACACGGAGACTTTCACAGAGTCAAAGCACCGCAGCAGGTACTTCTCTTGGGTTTAAACCCAGCTCTAGGAATAAGACAATTTCCACACCTGGAGCTACACGGCACACTATGACCATGACACTTCCCCCAACTCCCCACTGTTGGAGATCAAGTATTTTAACACCAGATGTTTCCACCCAAGCTCTTTACATTCTCCAGCAAGGGAGAAGATGAATGGCAGTGTTCTCAAGCTAATTAGCAGGAAAAAAAAAAATTGATGTAAAAATAAATAAATTAAAAAATGGCCTATTGCTACAACATTGCCCAGAAGCATCACATTTGTCAGTAAGTCTTGACACCTTTTTTAGCTATTACCGGTACTGAGACACTCAAACACATTAAAAGAGCCTGAGAAACAGGAATTATGTACCTTTGGAAGGGTGGTAAAAATTGGAAGTGTCAAAGACATGCCTAGAATCAAAATTATTGCTGCCCCAAAACCCCGGCCTGTCCCCAGGGGGCACTGGAGGTCATAAGACTTGTTTGGATTCTTTTGCTTGCTGTACGCTGCAGCCAGGTTCGCTGCACCACACCTGCAAGGAGAAAAAAAGCCTCAAGCCGGCACCTTGCCAACTCGCAACCCCCATGAAAAGTCACTCTGCCTCAAGACGATAACAACCCGTACTCACTTGCAAGGCAACCACAGAGACTCCTGGTCTCAGTCCTCGTGGAATAAAGCCATTTCTCTTCGCACTGCAGAGCCAGGAGTGGGCACAGCCGTCCCACCTCCGCAAAGGACCTGCTCCAGCTCCCTGTATCCCACATCGCTTCTGCGGCAAAGCATCTGACTACGACACCGAAAGGGACTAGGGTCAGAAAATGACATCAGGGTTTATGCAGAAAGAACTGAGGTTAAAGATGAGTTTTACCACTAGCTGGACGAGCAGCACTGTGAGTTACAGGGTGAGAAACCACAATGCTGACAGCAGCTCTGCCCAAAGAGGCGCCTGCTTGGAGCTGTGCTGAAGCTCCTGCAAAAGCTCAGTGAGGAGCACCTGAACTTGCTCCGAGCAAGACATCACATGCCTTCTTTATCAGTCGTTTCTTCTACCTCTTCAGAAACCACTTTGTTAGAAGCTCTTTACAAAGCTCGTTGCCATTATCTAACACTCTGAAGATCAAAAGGAGACTTCCAGCAGGAATCTCGCCAGACTGCAGTGCTTTTGATCCCATCCAGAAGCACCTCTGACACACACTGGGAACTGGGACCCCCAGCCCAGGTCCTGTCCTGGCACCCAGGGCCAACAGCGAGACTAGGGCAGGCTGCAGAGCATGGAACATGCGCTGTAGCACCCCACAGCAGGGCCACATAACTCGGGTTGCCTTGGGTCCCTTCCAGAAACACTTTCATTACCCCAAGGATGGCAATCCCATCATCTCCTGCATTTCTGTTCCAGCCGCAGACCACCTTCAGCACGGTATTTCCCCAATACTCAGGTTGAGTCTTCCATGTTGTGACTTGTGTCCACTGCTTCTCGTCCTCAGCAGCAGCCTCCAGCAGCACCACAGCGATTGCCTGGGACCAGAACCTGGGCAGCCGCATCCTCCTGGTTCTCCAGGTGGGTCATGGTCTCAGGCACGGTGGGACACGTGTCCTGTGGCACATGGCCACCACGACTGAGCAGACGCTAGAGGCCTAACACTCACAGGTGGAGTTTCTGAGCCCCCTTGCACACAAACCACCAGCATTTCTGTTCACCAGTCCTGCTCACTGACCTAGGAATGAGAAGCACCAGACTCTCCAGAGAACTCCGATTTCTGGTCCATGCTGTCCCTGACATACCAACATTAAGAACAAAACCCAAAGAATTAGCCAGTAGGATCTTTGTTTTTGCCAGAAACTTGAGCAGCTAAAAAAACATTTAAAAATCATTTTGTTGTTTACTGCCAAGATCAAAAAGTTACGTTGAGATGAAAGCATTTCACAGCATGCTTAATCCAACAGGAGCGTTGGTGGGATTCACTTAACCAACAATTAGACAGCTATATTTAAGCTGCACATCTAAGCTTCCTCCAAAGTGACAGAGGTGTGTGTACGTACTGCCACATTCAGATGGATGGAGTTTCTTATTTTCCTTTGCCCCAGTTACAGCAGGAGCCTCAACAGCTAGCCCGTGCTGACAGCTCAGCTTTTAACGAGCTACTTCAGCTGGAGGAACGCTGTTTCAGAAGAGGAAGGGAAGGGGATAAGACACAGACTGCAGCAAGCCTTGGGAGGCGTGAAATTAAGATTGCTACCTAAGGAACTGGAAACACCTAGATACTTACACAAACATTTTCAACTTTCTTTAATTATCAAAGTTCAGACATTTACTATAAATCTGCAATAGCAAGAGAGTTTAACTGCAATCAAGTTAGTTACCCGCAGGGAAGTCAGCTGCCAGGGAGATTTGGTGGTGAGAAAGAACAGGTACCATGCCTAGGGTTAGAAGGGCAGGAGAGACAACACCTGGCACATCAATAGGTTCATTCATACATCCAGATGCCTGAAGTTAGTAACCGAACATCTGAACCAAAATGTCAAATCACCTTTACTCTAGAAGACTAAAATGATGGTGAGACCAAGTTAAGACACAACCATCCCAGAGGGCAGAACAACTTTTTCTTGGGGACCAGTTGCATACCATTCAGTGTGCGTTGCCATGAAACAGACACAAGAGTTTGATCTCATAAGCCACAGATGACACAATTTGACAAGAGGAGCTTTAATGACTCTTCTGATAGCCTCGTAAATCAAAAGACAGGAAAGTAAGTGCTACCCCTGACCTAAAATGGGTAAACACATGAAGTTATTACAGTACTACCCATCTTCATAACCACATCTATTAAGGGTTTTGAAGCTCAGATCTTGGTCCAAGACAGCCTCCCACTGAGGATGACATCTTCATCAATGACCCCGACAGTGGGATCAAGGGCACCCTCAGCAGATTTCCAGACAACACCATGCGGAGTGGGGTGGTGACACACCTGAGGGACGGGATGCCATCCAGAGGGACCCAGACAGGCTGGAGAAGTGGGTCCCTGTGAACCTCATGGGGTCCAACCAGGCCAAGTGCAGGGTCCTGCCCCCGAGTCAGGGCAGCCCCCGGTGCCAGCCCAGGCTGGGGATGGAGGGATGGAGAGCAGCCCTGAGAGAAGGGCTTGGGGGTGCTGGGGGGGGAAAAGCTGGCCATGAGCCAGCACCGTGCGCTGGCAGCCCAGAACCCCCCCGCAGCCTGGGCTGCATCCCCAGCAGCGTGGGCAGGGGGGCGAGGGGGGGATTCTGCCCCTCTGCTCCGCTCGGGGGAGACCCCCCTGCAGTGCTGCCTCCAGCGCTGGGGCCTCGGCACAGGAGAGACACGGAGCTGTTGGAGCGGGGCCAGAGGAGGCCGCGGAGATGCTGGGAGGGCTGGAGCCCCTCTGCTGGGAGGACAGGCTGAGAGAGCTGGGGGGGGTCAGCCTGGAGAAGAGAAGGCTCCGCGGAGACCTTCCAGCCCCTTCCAGTCCCTCAAGGGGCTCCAGGAAAGCTGGGGAGGGACTCTGGAGCAGGGAGGGGAGCCATGGGACGAGGGGAAGGGTTTTATACTGGAAGAGGGGAGATTTAAATGATATATTGGGAAGAACTTCTTTGGTGTGAGGGGGGTGAGCCCCTGGCCCAGGCTGCCCAGAGAAGCTGTGGCTGCCCCATCCCTGGAGGGGTTCAAGGCCAGGTTGGACGGGGCTTGGAACAACCTGGTCCAGTTGAAGATGTGCCTGCTCATGGCCTGGCATTGGACTAGATGGCTTTTAAAGTCCCTTCCCACCCAAACCATTCTATGATGTTGATCACAGCCCTGCTGGACTGCAGTATTAAACAAATTCGCAGTTCATAAAGCATCATGCCACACCAGACCCACATTATTGGGAAGATGCTGTTTCCAGAGCTGTCCCCAATCCAAAATCTGCTTCAGCGTATCTGGTATCTGTAGAGCTAATCATTAGTCAAAATATGAAAGAACACCAGTTTGAAAAGCATCCTTGAGGAAAAAGCTGTACAGGTATGGATGTCAGCATAGGTATTCCATACATAATGGTAATCAAGAAAGCAGATCTCTCTCAGGGAGCATTAAGTCAGATTTTGGAAATACAAGACACAAACAGGTACTTCTCCAGGTTACACAGTATAAGACAGTCAAAATTCCAGTGGGAAAGAAAGCCTCGAGTTGTTTTAGCTACAGAAAAGAACAAAAACATGCAGAGACTTCTAGTTAAACCCACACAAGACTTCTAGTTAAACCCACGCAGAAAAGAAAAGGCCACACAGTTAAGCCGTACCGAAACACGGAACTTGCAGCAGCAGCTCTGGTCTCTTTACTGTTTCCCCAGGGCCAGACAAGGAATTCCCAAAGCACCGGGAATTTGGCAAGCCTGTTTTTCACAAAGCGTTTCTGAAGAACCTTCCCCCCTCAGCAAGGGTTACACAAAACCAACACCAGCTGAAATCCTTCTCCACATGTCATCAGAAGGTCACGCAGCAAAACAGGCGCCGGCCGCCGCTGCCAGGGGAATCCGTGCAACCTGCTCTCATCCAATGTCTTTCACAGGCATTATTCAACCCCAGGCAGGATGAAGTTTCCTGGCAGGAGCCGCCATCCTTCCCAAGATTCTCCTGCCCTTCCCTCCACGACACCGCTAACAAGCAAGAACACGCTGCCCTTCCACCACTCCTCAGAGGAGGAGGAGGATGACAAGAGCAAGCCGTTGCCACTCGAGCAGTGGAAGTGGCCCACGCCCTGGTCCCGAGGGCTGCGGGAGCAGGTACAGCCAGCGTGGCCTGCTAAGACACAACCCCACACTTGCAGCACCACTGGACTAGAGGTAGCTACATCTGCTTAGCACACACTAAAAAGCCCTCTTCAAGTTAGGATTACTTCTTTTCTATCTCCTGATGAAGTATTTATGAACAGGCTCTCAATCGATTCTCTACTTAAATACCAATATTAACTTTATGGGTAGAAAAGATTAAAAGTTTTCTCAGGATAGAGAGAGAGGAGTGACAGATACTCTTTCTAAAGAGGTAAATCAAGAAGTCAGGAGGAAACCAATTCTCTGCACCACACACCTCTAAAATCATAGAATGGTTTAGGTTGGAAGGGACTTCCTTAAAGCCCCCCCAGTGCCACCCCCTGCCCTGGGCAGGGACACCTCCCACCAGCCCACGTTGCTCCAAGCCCCGTCCAACCTGGCCTTGAACCCCTCCAGGGATGGGGCAGCCACAGCTTCTCTGGGCAACCTGGGCCAGGGGCTCACCACCCTCAGAATAAACAATTTCTTCCTTGTATCTTGTCTAAATCTCCCCTCTGCCAGTTTAAAACGCTTCCCCTTCATCCCATGGCTCCCCTCCCTGCTCCAGAGTCCCTCCCCAGCTTTCCTGGAGCCCCCTGAGGGACTGGCAGGGGCTGGAAGGTCTCCGCGGAGCCTTCTCTTCTCCAGGCTGACCCCCCCCAGCTCTCTCAGCCTGTCCTCCCAGCAGAGGGGCTCCAGCCCTCCCAGCATCTCTGTGGCCCTCAAAGGAAGGCTCCATCCCTGCTTAGCGGTTCCCAAGCAAGTTTTCTACCAACGTCAACAGGCATTTCATTTGGTCTTGTAAAATTGAAGAACAGAGCACAGATTACACAGACAGCCTGTCACAAGAAGCTACAGGCCTGCGCTCCAAAGCGGGAACACACTTTACCCTAGAAAACGTTAGCAACTTCACCCGCCCTTTATCCTTGCCACTTACTGTTGAAGTGACAGTTCAGTCTCCTCCTGGACACAGCGCTGGCTTAATTGCAGCAGCCAACCTCCACATGCTCCTTCCCATTCCTCTCCGTGTCTTCTGATCATACTTAGCACATTTAGGCAACAGCTGCCTATTAGTTACAGCTGAACAGAAATAGCATGTCAGTGCAAGGACAAACAGAAAAGGGAGCAGCAGGGCTACGTGTCCTGTGCAGCCACCGCACAGGTATGTGCCTGAGGAAGGAGTTCAGCAACGTTGTCAGCCTGCACCAATTGTTTTTGCCCTGAGGCAGCAACAGCAGCAGCACAGGGAGAGGAGTAAGCCCAGTTTACGGTTTGTTTCATACTGGGGGCAGGGAGAAGGGAACACCAGGCACTGGCAGTGCTGCCAAGCGCTTTCTATCATGGAACCACAACCCTAAAAGTGGATTTTCGGTACGAGTGCCACCTATTCCAGTGTTTCCACGTCCCGAGATGCCCTACGCGCTCTGCCAGTACCGATTTATACAGTAACATAAGAAGCCAGATCGGGGAACTGATTCAGCTCAGCTGAAAAAATAGCTATGCTTAAAAAAAAGTTTCCACCTGGCTCAGTTCCTCAGCTCTTCTCCATACAGCCATCCACGCGCTCCTCATCAGCGCTGCGAGGCACACACAGGCAGAACTGCTGCTCACTATCCATGGCCCTTGATTAACAAAACCCAAAACACCCTCAATCACGTATCACGCTGTAAATCCAGTTCGCTCTATAACCCCTCTCCTGGGCGTCCCAGCAGCCAGGGGCGAGGAGAACCACTCCCTCCAGGCACCAAGAGCTGAGGGGATTCCCAAGACCACCTCCAGAGCATCAGTCCAACAGCCACCGATGAATGCACTTCAATTTTCTACTTTCATTCTGAAACCACTTATATTTTCCCCTCCAGAACTTCCCACGACAGGAAGTTTTACAGCTCGGAAGTTTTACCTATGTGTACCAACGATTTCTGCATCTCTTGCTGCCTGATGATTTCTGGACCTCATGTCATGGAACGGCTGAGCAGGAGTTGGGGTGGGGTTTTTGTTGGAGGGACGATTTGTTGGGATTTTTTTTTCCTAACTCACCTGCTCCCTGCCAGGAATCAGATACGGACTGAACTCACTGCCCAGGCACAATACAAACAGAACTCAAAGTTGTTTGCTGCTCCCACAAGCCAGCAAGCTATAGATGAGACAGAAAAGGTATGTAAGGAAAAAGCAAATCATGAACTGCTGCAGTAATGCTCTTCTTTTCGACCCCAGAAACTACTTGTTTTTCAAACTTCACTGCAACCGCCAAACATCTAAAAGCATTTTGAGAATTCAAAACTTAATTTCTGCCTAGTTTGTTTTCCTACAATCTACTGAGTTCTTCCCCATTCTCTATGTGGGGCTCCTTTCTTCCCAATACCAATATATCACAATCACAGGCAAACAAATCCTCCTAAGATGTACGAACACACTTGTTATATTTACTATTTTTGATATCCAAGGACTGATTTTAAAAAATTTTACTGCTGAAATGTACCCATACGCAATGATTCTGAAGCAAGTGCTTAGCAACTCAAAATCACTTCTAATTAAGGCCAAGGAAATAAATAAAAAAAAAACCAACCTGGGAAAAAAATAATTTCATCAGAAATTAGTTTTCATCTACCTTTGCATTTAAAACAGTACAATTTTGCACACTCCTAGCACAGCTTTGGCATCAAGACATTGCTGTGTTCAGAATAAAATGATAAAGAACAAAATGATAAAGGTGATCAAACCTCAAAAATCTTACTGCTTTTTCTCCCTCCCTCCGGATTTTAGAGTTGCAGTCAGTGTGACCAGAAGACCAGAAATACAGAACACAACTGCATCTGCGCTATGGGTTAAGAGCCATGAAACTTTACCTGCATCAACAGCATTTAGAGGGAATCTCACAACAATTACATACGCTCTGTTCTCCTGAGCGCATTACTAGAGGTAGTCAGATTTCACGGGAAAACATTTTTTGTGACTCATCTTAATTTGCATTTTACTTAGTCAAACAATAGCAATTATATGCTTGAGTTCAGTTTTGACATTCAAATGTTTTAGACAGACATCCTCACACGAACAGCCCTCCCTACCACCTCCTGACCAGGCAGCAAAGGCCAGCGCTTTATCTGCTGACCGCGAACAGCTTCGCAAAGCGCACCCGCACAGTCCCACACATCGTTTTTCGATGGTTCACTTCAAGCTGTCATCAACTTGACATGTTGAATACCGATAAAAAAAATTACTATGGAAAATTAAGATCTCAAGTGTGCATTGACTGGAAGCTACTTACACTAACATTTTTAACATTAAAGAAAATTTGCTGGTAGCGTGAGTGGCGGCAGAGAAGCTACCAAAGTCAGCAGTGTTTGGGGAGAGGGGAGACAGGCAGCAGCCCGTTAACAGAAGCCCCCGGTACTCGGTGCTTAAGAGCCCCAGGGAGTAACACCAGTGCCCAGAGGAACAGCTACTGCCGACAGACCCGACCCAACTGCCGAGTAACCATAGACTAACTGAAAAGTCACCACAATTTCTCCAAAAAAAAAAAAAAAAAAACACCCCATAAAAATTATTTCTGCACCAGAGGATTACTGAAGAGCTATTAAAAATAAAAACGGTTTGTGATAAGACTAAGTCTTCTATAGTTTATTCCCTTTCTACCTGAAAACAGCAACACAGCATTTGAGGACAAGGCCCCTGCTCCCTCCAGGGAGGTTACGATGACTTAGGGATTCTTGCAGAACAGCCATCTGGATTATTTATAGTACCTCTAGACAGGGTAATGAAATCATTCACCCGGGCACCTCATCACATCCAAAGACTTAACTGCTGTTTTAGCAGGAAATATTAGATTGAAGTGATTCAAAGTCAAATGTTAAAGAGAGTATACCAAATTACACATACAGTAAATTATATCCAAACTGCCATCATGGATCATGCCTAATCAGTCCTTAAAATGTGTAAAGATGAAAGTAAGTGAATGTAAGTTACTAATGTGAAGTGGAAATGCATTATTATTGTATCTTCACTTACATATGCAGACAAGCCTTTGATTTTATAGCATTAAAACACTTCCCCCCCCACTCATCTTTTACACGCACGGGCCAGTTTCAGTACTGAGACCCATCCTTTCCTATAAAGACTAGAAAGATCAAACCAGTGCCCGCTGACAGCCACCAGTACTACGGTACATTTCTCATGCTTGGCTATCTCAGGTTCTTGGTGGAGCTCAGTGTAAACACAGAAACATGAATCAGAGCTAACAACCCACCAAGCACTGTTATTTTTTTTAAATATGAGAGATTCAGCCAATAAGCCAGTCACCTTCAATGCCATCTACTGTGTACACAAATGCTTTGGAAATAGTATTTCCTTGTTGCTATAGGTCAAAGACTCATCTGAGGTTTTTCCTGAAACTCTCCTCTTCCGGCTGCAAAACCAACCCAAGTTCTGCAGCTACGGCCGCGGGATGTACCACAGCAGGTACCACCCGGCAAAGCACTTTTCCAGGCTCCCTGAGCCCTTCCTGGACTGCCATTGCTGCCCTCATCACTGCAGCACAGGAAAACCTGAGAAAGCCTGAAAATTGTAGCTACTGGTGGCAAGTTGAGATATCATTTTCAGACAGATTACTCAATCGCTTTGCTGTAATAAGGCAGAGAACAACTAAGTGGACAGATGTCTTAACCCAGTTCAAGATTTTCCTTCACGGATCGGCAGCTTTTTAAAGGATACTAAAGTAGAGTCTCCCTTTCAACCGACACCACTTGCACAGGACACCTTCCCACCAAGGCTTCCTCGTTAAGCAATTACTTTCAGAAGGACTAAGGAAACAATAAGATATCTTTGGCAGTTAAGCACCCATAATTCAGCACCACACAGAAAATCTATTTGTACCCCAGGATCTGCTAAATTCCACCGCGAAGACACAAGTCTGACACACCCTGACACACCACCTAGTCATCAAGTGGTGTTCACAGCTACCAGAACTAGACATTTAGTTCAGAATTTTGTAAATAAAACTTGTTTGCCTTCCAGTGCACATGTGCTGCAAAAGGCTTATGTACTCCAGAAATAAATACCTACTGGCCTAAATTGGTTTGACTGTTCAGAAACAATTCCAAACTCTGCCAGTGCAAACTTGCTACTAAACCTGATGATACTCTGCTTGAACGCTCAAAAACTGCAGTCAGACCAAGAAGTAATACTAATTACTAAATTACTAATTACTAAAAAAATCACTGATCACTAAAAGCGCAAGTTCTCTGGAGCAAGAGCCACCATAAATCCGCTGACTTCTTAACTAAGATGTTGACTATTTTTAACTTTGAGAATTGAAATAAACCTTTACAGCAAAGTCAGAAAGCAACAAACACCATGTGATCCAGGCGAGAATTTGCCAAGCAGCGCAGAATTACACTACAGCCACGGCAGCAAAATAAATACAGCCTTCAATAGTCAAGGTATGCAATGTTAACAGCCGTAATAAAGTGACTGTCACACACACCCCCAAAACAATTAAGCAAAACCCTGAGTTGAAGTCCAAAAAGCTTTTAGGCGACAACTGTGTCTTGACACAAAGTTGTCCCCCAAATATACTTTTTCACATTTCCAATTACCCAAGGCCTGGTTAAAAGCTTCTTTTTACGCCTTGTAGCCTGAGCTGCAATTTTTACGGTGACGTTTCGACACGGATGAGGAAGTACACAGAAGTTTACTTACACCTAGCACTAAGATTTACACCAATACCCTATATTCTACACTTGCTGAATAGCTGTATGGCCAAACACTAAAGGGATTTATATCAAGCACAGAAACCCAGATCCAATTCAAACCCCCTCAAAAAAGATTTTCTTTTTTCCAAATGTGTGGTGGGTATCCGCGCACATTACGCCAGCGGATACTGCAACAAAGAGTGGAGGCATGAATTCTCTTAAATTGCCAGAGTCAGTCACCAAGGTTAGAAGCTGCTGACCTGAACTCTTCATCTGCAAAACAAGACAGTGACAGGAGAAGAAAAACAGAACACTATGATAGAGCTAAGGAGAAGGATGTTAGATACAAGGCCTGTCTCAGAGCGTAGATTAAATAGAAAGAGGAAAGCCAGGAAAATACACAGCTCTCCTTCATGATCATTGAATCACAGAATGGGATGGGTTGGAACAGACCTTAAAGATCATCTCATTCCAACACACTTGTCCTGGGCAGGGACACCTCCCACCAGCCCAGGTGGCTCCAAGCCCCATCCAGCCTGGCCTTGAACCCCTCCAGGGATGGGGCAGCCACAGCTTCTCTGGGCAACCTGGGCCAGGGGCTCACCCCCCTCACACCAAAGAAGTTCTTCACATCTCATCTAAATCTCCCCTCTTCCAATTTGAAGCCATTACCCCTCGCCCTATCGCTACATGCCCTTGTAAAAAGTCCCTCCCCATCTTTCCTGTGTCCCCTTTCAGATATTGGAAGGGGCTGGAAGGTCTCCGCGGAGCCTTCTCTTCTCCAGGCTGACCCCCCCCAGCTCTCTCAGCCTGTCCTCCCAGCAGAGGGGCTCCAGCCCTCCCAGCATCTCCGCGGCCTCCTCTGGCCCCGCTCCAACAGGTCCATGTTGATTCTATGATTCATTCCATGATTCTTACAGGTAGCCTGGGAGGAATGATGTGGAAGGCACTACCGTAGTTGGGCGCTGCACACCAACGAAGGGCTAAAGTCAGTTTTGCCAAGAAGCCCGGCGGCTCACTCACAGAAGAGAGAAAGACAACAGCTTTGTTGAGTGAGAACACAGACCCCACCCACGAGTGTCATCATCTCTGCTCAGCCACATCAATAGCGGCGAAGGCACCGTGCAGGGATGGCAACCCCACCTCCCGCACGGGTGCAGGGGCACCGAGACCCACCGCTGGTGGGGGCAGCCAGGGGGGCTCCGGCCGCTGACGGCAGAGGGGGGTAGGGAACAAGCTGACAGCAACACCCCCATGGGAGGGGAAGGGAGGGAAAAGGAGGGTCGCTGAGGGTCACCGAAACCCCGGAGGGGGCCCGGAGCCCCGGGGGAGCGGGGAGAGGTCCGGGGGGGGGGGAAGGGCACTGACCGATGGTGGAGATGAAGGTGGTGTTGAAGGCATCGTCGGAGAAGCGGAAGAGCACGCAGGTCTTGCCGACCCCCGAGTCCCCGATGAGGAGCAGCTTGAAGAGCAGGTCGTAGGTTTTCTTCGCCATGGGGAGGCG
>VXBH01002809.1:60271-70876 GCA_013400035.1 Rynchops niger
GGGCGCGCACGCCCTGACGTCAGCACGCACACCGGAGGCGGGGCCTTCCCGCCCTTGCGCCGGCCGGCCGGCAGCCGGCGGAAGTCCCGCCTCCCGGCGCCTTGCTCGTTGCCATTGGGTGCGCCTGCCTGCCAGTCCTCCCCTGGCTGTGACGTCACGGGGCGGGCGGGCGGAGGCCGCCCCCTGGCGGCGGGCGGGGTGAGGGGTCGCCGCGCCCTCCCGGGGACCCCGGCCCCGGTGCCCGCCCCCCGCAGCCCCTCCGCCGTGTGCCCAGGCCCCGCCGCGGACCCAGCCCCTCAGCGACTCTCCGTCCCACCCGCGGCCTCCACGGGCCCCGCTCCCGCAAGCCCCGGCCGAGCCTCACCGGGCCCGGGTGGGCCCTGGAGCGGGTCGGGGCCTACACTCTGGTCCTCCCAGTCTGGACCCAGTATCAGCCGGGGACGGGCACCACCATGGCAGCGCTGCCGGGGAACAGGGAGCGTACCAGGGCCCGGGCGTCGGCTCTGCCAGTGACTCCATCAGTGGATGAGGGAAGAGCTACGGATGTTGCCTGTCTGGACTTCCATAAGGCCTTTGATAGCGTCCACCACAGCACCCTGCTCTCTAAATGGAGAGACTGGGTTCGGTGGGTGGGCTGTTCACTGGATGGGGAATCGGCTGGATGGTCACATCCAGAGGGTGGTGGTCAATGGCTCCATGTCCTGATCGAGGCTGGTGACAAGTGCTGTCCCTCAGGCGTCTGTACTGGGACCAGCACTGTTCAATGCCTCCATCAATGACAGACGGCGGGGTCAAGGGCACCCTCCGCAGATTTCCAGACAACACCACGCTGACTGGGGCGGTGACAGGCCTGAGGGACAGGATGCCATCCAGAGGGACCCAGACAGGCTGGAGAAGTGGGTCCCTGTGAACCTCATGGGGTCCAACCAGGCCAAGTGCGAGGTCCTGCCCCCGAGTCAGGGCAGCCCCCGGTGCCAGCCCAGGCTGGGGATGGAGGGATGGAGAGCAGCCCTGAGAGAAGGGCTTGGGGTGCTGGGGGGGGAAAAGCTGGCCATGAGCCGGCACCGTGCGCTGGCAGCCCAGAACCCCCCCGCAGCCTGGGCTGCATCCCCAGCAGCGTGGGCAGGGGGGCGAGGGGGGGATTCTGCCCCTCTGCTCCGCTCGGGGGAGAACCCCCTGCAGTGCTGCCTCCAGCGCTGGGGCCTCGGCACAGGAGAGACACGGAGCTGTTGGAGCGGGGCCAGAGGAGGCCGCGGAGATGCTGGGAGGGCTGGAGCCCCTCTGCTGGGAGGACAGGCTGAGAGAGCTGGGGGGGGTCAGCCTGGAGAAGAGAAGGCTCCGCGGAGACCTTCCAGCCCCTGCCAGTCCCTCCAGGGGCTCCAGGAGAGCTGGGGAGGGACTCTGGAGCAGGGAGGGGAGCCGTGGGACGAGGGGGAAGGGTTTTACACTGGAAGAGGGGAGATTTAGGTGAGATCTGGGGAAGAACTTCTTTGGTGTGAGGGGGGTGAGCCCCTGGCCCAGGTTGCCCAGAGAAGCTGTGGCTGCCCCATCCCTGGAGGGGTTCAAGGCCAGGTTGGACGGGGCTTGGAGCCACCTGGGCTGGTGGGAGGTGTCCCTGCCCAGGGCAGGGGGTGGCACGGGGTGGCCTTTAAGGTCCCTTCCCACCCAAACCTTTCTGTGACTCGGTGATTCTGTGAAATGGGGAGCAAAAAGCAAACAGACCAATGGGCTTTAAGGAGTTGACTCGGTCGGGGAGCCCAGGTACATCCTGCACGTGGTGTGTTTGCAGTGGACCCGGGCAGCTGCACGGAGGACGCTGTGTCACCCCGTCTGCAGAAGTGAAGATAATTCCCAGTGGCTACTGGGCGTTCAGTCACAGGTCCTGCATTTACCAGACTGCAGGGTGAGCCCTCCCACAAGATCCAAGCTGGGGAGTCGCTGCTGAAGCCACTTGAGATGTCCCGTCATGGGGGGCTGCTAGAGACCCCATGGCTTCAACGCGGGGAGGAGCAGCCCTTTCCGAACAAGCAGGCGCTCGCACACGGTCAAACCCAAGCTGTCCCACGGTGTGATCCGGCACCGCCAATTGCAATTCACTTGCCTAATTAAGAATTCTGCGATCGGTAATTTCCCACTGTTCGTGTATTAAACCTCAAGAGGTTTAATTCGAGTTGTATCCCTCCCACGCGGCCCCTCCCGAAGTACAGCTCAGCACATGTCTGAAGACAGTCACTCGGGTGTTTTTCCTTTGTATTTTGCTTTCTCGGCCGTGGCAGTTGCAGGCACGCTTCCCCTGTGGCGAGAGGGGTACAAGCTCTGTCTCAAGAAAGGCTGGACTCTTACAGCGGGTTCTCTCCAGGCGCTGACACAGCAGATTGGGCGTGAGTTTGTGGCTTCACAAAGAAGGTTTATTTTTAGCGCTTTGCTAGATCAGTTTAAGGGCACCGCATGAAACGCTTCCTGTCTACGATGGAGCAGATAAGGGAAAAAAACCCCAGGATTCATGGAGGGCTCCGCAGCAAAGGCACTGCCACAGATACCGACCGGGGACCCACGGGCCGGCGGCTTCCAGTCGCGCCCCAAGGGTTTATCGGCACAAGCACATCGCTAGATGTTTGCACCAATGTTTACAATAACCTTTTGTCCTAGAGAGTTTGGTAACGGACTTCAAAGAAGTTTATCTTTTAGGATCCTAGAGAGGAAGCAATACAAAGTCTCGCCTATCCCACTGCAAACAAGACAGAGTACTTTCCGACTGACATCTAAGCCTGGCCCTGATGTGAAATGTTCCTCCCTGAAGGAACAGACCCCGCAGGAGACGCCCCACCAAGGACAAGGACACCCTTGCTCTTGGTTGCTCAGTGAGTCCCGGTTAGGAGAGCATCGCTGCAGGGCTGGTAGGTTTGGGGATGTCCAGCGAGAGGTGGAACGGTTCTCACAGCCCTCGCCACCACATCCTCCCAAGGGTCTTCTGTCCAGACCTCAGGAGGGCACGGATCTGATGTGACACGGGGTAATTACCGAATTAGGAGGAAGGGGGTGGAAGGGGAGAGCCGGCAGGACCCGGCAGCCTATTCCCGGCTGTCAGAGCCAGCTTGCCAGGAACAGCTGAGCTGCGGGGGTTGCAACACCGCGCCGCAGATGCATGCCCTCCAGATCTCGCCATGGGGAGGGGAAAAGTGAATCATGAGGGAGTTGTGCAACAGTATTTAATTTTGGGGAGGTTTGCTTGAGGAGAGCAGTGACATGCTGGGCTTGCTGGTTACTCAAATCCTCTCTCAAAGCAGGGCCCAGCCCTCGGTGTGCGCAGGGATGGAAGAGATCTTTGTCACCCAGGAGGCATCGGCAGCCGCTGCGAACAACAGCTTTGTTTTCTCCAGCTCCTCCCCCAGCCAAGGCAGGGACAGGGGCTCCACTGCGGCACAGGCACAGGTCAGGCCAGCTGGGGAGGTCCTGGTCCCACCATTTCTGGTTCCTCACCTTCAGGGATGAGCTCCCATGGAGCCCTCCAGCACAGACCCTCCCAGCCCTTGGTCACCGCCAGCTCCCACCACTTCAGGAACGGCTGGAACCCAAAACTTGTGTGAGGACAAGAGCCCTGATGGAGCTGGCAGTAGCAGCCCCAGGTGCTCAACACGTTGTCTGAGGAGGATCAGAGAAGGGTTTGAAGTTGCTCCACCTGCTGCCGTGTGACAACGTTCCTCTTAGCCGCGGTGACCACAGCCTGGTCTGTGCTGCGAGTCCCCTGGACCACCAGGAGCTCTGAACCCCTGCCACCCCTCCAGCCGTAGGCACATGCGGGTGCCCAGCTGCTATTTTGATTCCACTGTTGCCATAAGGGCAGGGGAACTCAAAATAAATAAACACCAAACTATACCTGGGAGCTGGGTGAATTTTTTGGGACACCCCTGGAGAGCCCAATATAAGAAATAAGCTTTGTCAGAAAGATGGAATTCCTGAGGAGGGGAAGAAAAAGTGACGCAAGGAGGGTCCCCCGCACCGCTTTTCTCTTCTGCAGGTATTTGCATACGTGGTGTTGGGTCTCACCGGGCTTCCCAGCCGCCCTCCTGCCTCCAGCTGATCCGCACAGCCGGACCGAGCAGCTGCCGAAAAGGCCACAGGCCGGTGTTTGGAGCATCTCCTACCACTGCTGCGGTGGGGCCAGGCTTTCACCAGCTTGGACCACACATCCCTGCCTCTTACCCCCTCTGCCTCCCAGCAGGGCTGCAGTGGACAGCCAGAGAATAAGAGGAACGAGAAAGGCAGCTCCACGTCCTAAAACGGGGATCCTCTCCCCCGTTTTCTGTTCCAGCTGGCACCGCCGTGTCAAGAGCAGGACTTGGTCGGCGCTTCCAGGCGCAGGGAGGATGCAAAGGTCAGGCAGAGCCCGGCGCCTTTTGACAGAGGGCTCGGTGTGCCAGGCACGGCTCTTATTTCTGCACCGTCACCTCGGCTCGGCTCCTGGCGCAGCAGTGCCAGCACGGGCGGCTCAGCAGGGCTCTGCCCAGCGACAGGCAGCGTGCTTGGACGTGTCCGAGGAGCTTTCTGCCCTCGCCGCTGCCCGGCCCGGCTCTGCACAACGCCACGGGGCAGACCTCGGCCGTGGGCTCGCAGCAGCCCCTTCCCCACGTTTAGTGCTTAAGGACCTCGGTCTTCCCGTGCCCCTGCCCGCCCAGGACAGCCGTTCCCGCTCCAGGAGGTTCAGCCTCTCTCTCTGCTGCGAAAAGCTTCTGCCCTCCGGCTGCAGCATCACTCGCTGAGGATAATGCTGGGTCATGATCCCATGCTGCCGGCGAGCAGGGGAAGAAGCTCCGCATTGTTGTCGTCAGTGCTTTGCAGAGCCAGTCACTGCCTTGTTTTCTAAGGTTTTTCACCAGGGAGTGGAGCAGCGATTAGAACAAGGGACTGAGAAGCGGCGGTTGCCGGCTCGCCACCGCCACTGAATGGTGCTTTGACCTCCGGCGAGCGGCAGCACCGCTTCCCCCCAGCACCCGGGGACTCGCCGCGTACCTGCCTCCGATTCCTTATTTTTTGTGGAGCAGCTTGAGGTCACGGAATGAAGGGCTCCCTAGAAGCATGTCAACGATAAATAAGTAGTTACCTACAAAGTAAGATGAAGCGTTAGTCCCTGGATCCGTGTAGAAAAGGGCCTGCCCCACACGCCCTGGGGATTTATTCCGCTTACAGGAGGGTTTGGAGGGCTCTCGGCGGGGGGAGCGTGGGAACGCCCCGGTGCATTTGTTGAGCGCTGCACAACCGGAGCGCTGCCTCTTTCAATTACATCTTGCCAGCAGATTATTAAATCCTTTAATCTCCGAGCAACGATGCTGATCTAGTTGCCTTACAGACATTGCTCACACCACATCTGTTGAAAACCCGGATCCCAGATAAAAGCCTGGAGCCGCCCACGTGGTTGCCAGCCGTCCCTTTTCCCCCTCCCTCAGCTCCCGTGGGGCGACGGCAGCGATGGGAAGAGCGGTGGTGGGGCACAGCCTGGGGCTGCGGGACCTCGGCAAGCGCTGCGGAGTTCCCCCGGGTGATGCAGGAGTTGGGGCAGAGCCAGGACGTGGCTTGGGGGCCACAGGCATGGGGCATTGGGCATGTGTAGGCTGCCCGCCTGCAGCCCCCGAAGCCGGCCAGGGCTTCAGCTCCTTCCAGCCCCCGTTAGTGTGGCCGGTGATCGGCAAAGTGGCACAAGATACCTCTAAGCCATCCAGCCCCGCATCCCAACGGGATTCATCCTCTGGGGCTACGTCAGAGGGTCTTCTCCTGGAGGACACCCCCAAGGAGAGGCTGCACTTTGCAGTAGCTTTTATTCCTCTGTCTCCCGTTCGTCAGGAGATGCAGCTCGTCTTCCTCAGGAGATGCAGCTCATCACTCCCCCGGCTGTTGTAAGCATCTGGGGGTCATTTGGAAAACGGGCCGTTTCCTTTAACGACAGGCCTGTGGATGGGACGGTGTTGGAGCTCTGTGCCCCGAGCTGGCTCCCAAACCGCCGCTGCCATCTAATTATAGAGTCAGCTGCCAGCAAACTGATCCATCCGAAATCCAGGCTCACTATGAGCTGCGCTTGCCCCTCCAACTCCCCCCCGCTTTCGATATGGGGCGAATCTTGCCCCAGAGCTATTCCCTTGCTGCCTTCCCGGGTGGCTGTGGGAGCTCCCCTTTCCCTGCCCAGGCAGTCTCTGCTGCTCTACCAACGCTCAGGTCGCAGTCCCAAAAAAAAAGCCAGAAAACCTCTGATCTCAGCCCCAGGGGTGGCTGGAGCCCGAGGCCGTGGCCGGTCGCGGCCAGGGATGCTCGTGGCAGCCATCTGCGGTCCCCATCACCAGCGCTTGCCTTGCTCCTGCCTCCCCCAGCCCATCCCGCGCTGACCCTGCCGCTTGTGCTGCTTCTTTCCATCGGCGCTGTGGCCGGGAGGTGGTGGGAGCCTGGTCTGGGATTTGGGAGAGGCGGCTCCTCAGGCACCCTCTGTGCTCCCCGGCAGTGCTGGGAATAGGGGAGCAGCCAGAGAGACTGCGCTGCTTCACAAGCTCCCCCCACGGCGACACGGCACATCGAGACGGGGACAGCACAAGGGAAGCCGGGAGCATGTGGCTGACGAGGAGTGCCACGAGCAGACAGGGATACGGCTAAACCGAACCGCAAAACTGCCACGGAGGAGGGAAATGGGGAAATAAATCTGGTGGACCTCTGGGAATGGTGATGAATTGGTTTTGGGGGAAAGCAGCCAAGTGCCTGCCAGCCCCCCAGGGTCTCTTTCCCCCCATAGAAGCCAAGAAAGCTGAGGATGAGAAAGGTGATCGCTGGGGGCAAGCGAGCGGATCCAGTCTCAGCTGCTGCCTGAGCTGGGGACAGCATCACGCCGGGACATACCCTTTCCCCATCAGGGAGGATGGGCTTTTCTCCAGGGCTGCTCCGGCCAACGCCAATACCGGTTAGTCAAACCTCAAGAAAAAGCCTAAGGGATGTCAGCCCAGTGCTGCCAGCACGGAGAGCCTTGTCCCTGCTCCCAGCCCATGTCCCTGCTTCCAACCCATGCTCTCCTATGTGTCCCCGCAGCAGCACCCGCAGAGGGATGAGATCCCCCCTGGGGACCTCCTGGCTGTGGCAGGACCCTGCCCAGAGGATGCTCGTTGAGCCCCAGCACCATTTTTGGGGCGGCAGCCGGGCTAGGAGGGTTTTGGCAGCCTGGGAGCGCTCCCGCTGCAACCTTGGCTTAAGCAAAGAGAAGGCGTGACAGGCGCTGGCAGTGGTAGCGAGCCCCGCTGAATGGCACCGGGACCTGGGAATGAGGGACCGTGAGGACAATGAGGAGCCGAGCGGGAGGAGGTGGAGGCCAAGTGCCATGTTCTGTGTCCCAGCCCTGAGTTGAGGCCGTGATCGGAGCAGCTTTGAGCCAACCTCAGACAAGGGTTTGGGGAGGAGGGAGCTGGCGGCACTGCCCAGCCCCGCGCCGGGTGCAGCTGGGGCTGAGCCCACGGGGGGACAGGGCTGTCGGTGGCTCGGGGGAGCTGCCACACCAGGGCATGTGGGGTACATCCCAGCGCATCGCTGGCACCATTTCCCCTTGTGCCACAGCCCTGGCAGAGAGTCCAGGATGGCCCAACAGCCCCAGGGACCGCGGTGCTGGAGGAGATGGGATGGGGACCGCAGGATCCCATGGGTGACAGCGTCACCGCCAGCGCCGGCACTGGGCGTCCCTTCCCTCCCACGTCTGCCCGGCTCCGGCTGACGCTGCTGCCCGGGCCAGGCAGCCCGGGAAACCCGAGAGGCCGGGGCAGACATGGAAAGGGCATCGCAAGGTCTCCTGTCACCCCGCTGCCAGCACCCAGCGCAGGCAGGGCCCTGCTGCCCCTCCGTCCTTGCTGTCCCGCTGTCACCGTGCCACGGATGTCGAGCTGGAGGGCTCTCCATCACAGCCACCCCCATCAGCACAGCCTCCGGCCTCACTGCGAGTGACGCTGGCGTGATTTGGCCAGAGCCACTGCCAGAAACCTGCCCAGCTTGGCAGGGCTTCCCTCCCACTCCCCATTAATTCCTTAACGACTCTGGCCCATGGCTTTGCCAAGTCTGGGCAGCCCCGGATCCCCCCCGGCCCCAGGGGATGCTTCACCCTGCGGGGCTGCCCCAGGACGGAAGGTGCTGGGTGTCCCAATGGCTGGGGGGAATATGGCACCATAGCCCCCCTGCTCCTCCCGGCCACCCACGAGAGCTGGGAATTGGCTTATTTGGCATTTTCCAGCATTTTTTTCCAGTGCAGAGCATCTCCCCGGAGTGGAGCTTGGCTGTGTTTCTATGGGAGCATGGGAGGCTCGGGGGGCTGTAGCCCCATCCCATGCCCACATGGGCCCCCGGCACGGCCAGGGCGAGGGCAAGAGCCACCCGTGCCAGCGTCACTGCCACCGGCCACATGGCAGCCCCCATCTCACCCCACAGTGGCACCAGGGACCCGGCACAGGCAGGGCTGGGGGGTCCCGAGAAGCAGTGGGGTGGGAAGAAACCCAAGGGGAAACTGTCCCCAGTGCCCCTCCACTCAGCACCCCGAGGGCTGGGGACCACCGGTGGCCAGGACGGGGCAGAGCGAGGGATGGCCGGGGTGGCCCGGTGTCTCAGAGATAGCCACAGTGTCCCAGTGGTGCCAAGGTGTCCCAGAAATAGCTGTGGTGTCCAGAGATGGCCATAGTCTCCCGGGGGTGACCATGGTGTCCCAGGGATGGCTGTGGTGTCCCAGGGGTGGCCGTGGTACCTAAAACCAGCCAGATCTCCAAGGGCGGCCTCTCAGGAATGTCTGCGTTGTCCCAAACAGCAGCCACGATACCTGAGGGATGGCTGCGATGTCCTGGGGTGGCCGTGGGACATGGGGACATGGGACGGGAGGAACAGGAAAGCTGAGGCTGTTGGAGGAACAGCTGTGGGAAGCAGGACCCCTCGGCCCCCCAACATTTTGGGGCTGCTCCAGGCCCACGGTCAGGCCTCGAATGGCATCCCACGCTGTGTGACACCCAGACCGTGTCCCCTGTCCCGGCCAGCCCAGTGTCACCCCTGGGCTCGCCCCCACGACAGCACTGACACCAGTGTGGTACCTGCAGTGAATGAGGGAGGGGGCAGCACCGCTGTGGGGCCATAGAGACCCTCAGACCCTGGGGTGTGGGTGGGAGCGGGTGGGTGCCCCCCTCACCTGGCATGGGGACCCGCCGGGGGGCCAGCGGGGCCATGAGTCACCGCATGGCTCCCCCTGCCCCGACTCGCCCTGCTCCCCACCCCATGACTCAGGGCCCAGCCATCCCCCCCTCAGGCGCTCTGCCGCCCACGCGGCCTCCCGCTCCGCCACCCGCACCGGCACATCAACGGGCACGCCACCGGGGACACCCCCCGGGCATGCCACCGGGACCCCCCCAGCCAGGGCTGCTCCGGGGTCCCCCAGCCCACACCCCCTCCGCACACAGGGATGGGATGAAGCCAGTGGTGGGGGTCCCCTGGGGCCCACGGTGTGACCCCCATATGCGCCATATCCCCCTGTGGAGCAAAGGGTGGGGGCCAGCGGGGGGCTCAGGGCTCTGCCCCGGTGGCTTTGGGGACTGCTGTGGGGCAGAGCCCCCATCGTGCCCTTGCCCACATACCCCAGGCTGGCCCAGGAGGGGCACAATGAGGGTCCACTGTACCCCCACCCAGGGACATTGCTGGGCTGCCCTAAAGTTTGTCCCCGAGGCCAGGCCAGAGGCCACCAGCCACCAGCAGCACGAGCCAGTCTGGTGCTGACACCTAAGGGCAAGGGACAATCCCTACATGGCACCCTGCCCTGCGTGGCACTGTGTCCCTCTGTGTCATTCTGCCCCTACCTGTCACCCCATCCCTACGTCACCGTGTCCCTACAGGTCACCCCACCCTGACATGTCACCCTGTCCCTACCTGTCACCCCCTCCCTACATGCCACGTGTCACCCTCTCCTGATGTGTCACCCTGTCCCTCTATGTCACTTTGCCTTTATGACACGCCCTGCCTAAATACCACTGCCTTCCTACGTGTCACCCCTACCTGTCACCGCAGCCTGGTCCTGGGGGGATTTGGGGCTGGGGCACCGTGGCCGGGGGCTGCCAGGGGAGCAGGGCCAGGGCGCCCTTGAACCCATCCGCCTCGGGGACACGGGGCCAGTGGCACAGGCAGAACCAGGGTCCCTGCCCCATGGCACAGGGATTTGGGAGGGACGGGCCAGTCAGGCCTGTGCTGGCCCCATGGAGAGGCTGACCCCCGCCCCACGGCCGTGCCCACGGGACAGACCCTTCCCCGGGACAGGGCAGGAGAGGGGAGGTGGCCCCGGTGCAGACCCCTGTCCTGCCCTGCATCGTTCCCCGGGAGAAGCGTCACCCCAGCCCGGTGGGACCCCCCGCACACACAGGTGGGGTGCGGTGCTGCCCGGCCCCGCTCTGCTGCCTGGCGCGGGGTAAACCCCAGTCCTGCGGTGCCCCGTCCGACTCCTCAGCACTGGAATGGGGCAGCCCAGGCCCCAGCAGTCACCCCCCCACGGGCCTCACCACCCCCTCCTTCCCCACTATCCCCTTCCATCCCCACACCACAGCCCCCCGCCCCCATTTCCGCCCCATC
>VXBH01002809.1:91830-219685 GCA_013400035.1 Rynchops niger
CGATAGGACGCGGGGTGATGGCTTCAGCCTGGAAGAGGGGAGACGTAGATTGGGTATGAGGAAGAAACGTTAGCTCGGGTGCAGGGGCGAGGACGTGGACGAAGGTGGGGACAAGACACACAACGAGAAGGAAAAGGCCAGGGAACAAGAAGGCAATCCAACCCGTAGGTGCGTTAGTAGTAAGAGAAAAATGAAAGAGGATTTCTTCCCTATGCACCGGGGAATGAATGGTAATATCAGAGGAAAAAACTGAGCATGCAATCATTTTTTATTTTTTTTTTTTTGCTTCAGTCTTCATTTAAAAGGTCAGCTGCGATCAGACGGCTAACAATAAACGTCAGCAAAAAAGGGCCGAGGCCTCAGGCTAAAATAAGAAAAGGGGAGGTTAAAGATTTCCCTTACACGCTGCATGTTTCCAAATCGGCCGGGCTTGATTTGATTCGTTCCGCTGGACGCAGGGAGGTTGGTAAAGCAACCTCGGAGCTGCACGTGACGGGGTTTGAGAACTCGCAAAGAAGAGGCAAAGTGTCCAAACAGGAACAGGACAAACGTAAAGAATATCTTTAAAATGGGGGAAAGGAGGACTCCGGGAATTATACACTCAGCCTAACCTCGCCTCCTGAAAAGACACTGCAGGGGTCAACGCAATCCACCCGCAAGTATCGACAGGCGAACGAGGCGAAAAGCGACAGCCGACGTGGTTTGGTCCGAAGCAAATCACATAAAGCAACCTAATTTTCTGCCAGGACTAAGAGACCTCGCAGATGTACCACAAACTAGGATATATTCACAGATTTTTGGTGGAACTGTTTGGCACGCACACTGCTGGGAGGTGGAAGTGGGGTTGGCGATGGCAGATTTTTCCAAAAGAAAGGGGTTGTAGCGGGGCAGAGAGAGAAAGGTGGTGTGTTCCCCTCCGGCCCAGCGCTCCCAGGGGTGGGCCACACCGGGCACCGCTTCTCAACGAAGAACGGAAAGATTTGGCAAGAAATCTATGGGAATGATGTGGAAACGTGAAAGACTGAAAGAAACAGGGTGGTTTCCACCTAGGGCTAGAAGACTGTGGAGAGAGGTAATGGTGATCTTCAAATACTGACAAAGACTGATACAGAAGGCAGAGATTATCCTGTTCCAGGTACCAAGGGGAGACAGGACAAGAATTTCTGGTCTTAAAACGCAGCAAGAAAGACTGAGATCAGAATTTCGGAAAACTGCTGTAAGCCCCCAAGGATAACGCAGCAGTAGAACAGGTTACAGGTGTGATACAGAACTGCTCCCACTGGGGGCTTTTGAGAGCAGATTAGACTGACAGCCGCCAAGAGCCATTTGTGAGGCAGTTGGAGGGCAAAGGATGAGGGGATAACCCCCGACAACCTCTTCCAATCCTATTTTCTATGATCCTGTGATTTGAAATTCCTGCAGGGTACAGTCTGGGTGCCTGGGAGTTCAGCCGAAGCCGGGGCAGAGCTGGAAGAAACGGAGAGGGATGAGATAAGGAAGGGAGAGGGTCGGGGTTTGCCGTGTTCAATTCCCCATCTCCGCCGCCGGCCAAGGCAGCCCGCGAGCGGAGCAGAGCAGAGAACGAGGGCCCTGGGTAACGCGGAGCGAATAAAAGGGGGGAAATCTCAGATCATAAGCAACCACCATGCGGTCAGGAGCTCCACTTCTTCCAGAGGAGTTCAGAAATCACGCGTGAAAGGTGCAGAGAAGGGCAGAGGATTTTTCCACGCCCAGTATAACTGCCAAACCCGTTCTGAGACGTCAGCTTTGGCCACGCACGTGGTGTGTCCCACGGGACAAGAAGGTGACCGCGGGCAGGAAAGCAACGCTCCAGTCACCAACAATACTCTTTCCTCGCGAATTCTGCCGTGCCTGGTTTATTTTACACTCTTGGGGCTGCTCGATTTTCCCTACAGTGTTGTCAGGTTTGGCTCACCCAACACGGACGTCTCCACCTTTGTCTCCCTCTCCTGCCCCACAGACGAGCGCCTGGAGAGCGGGGACAAGGTGTGTGATGGGTGCCCGCAGCCACCCCACCGCGTGAACATTGATGAGCCGAGTTCACAGCATTCGCGACGCAGAAGACACCCAGGAGCGTCTGTGCTTTCCCGCTTAGCCCGGGGTTTGCTCCGCGATTCCTCTGCTCGTTCCTTGGGGCCGGTTTCCCTTTTCACAAACGCGCGCTGCGGTTTCTTCGACGGCGACACTCAGCGGCTTCAGCAGCGAGGAGGATCTTTGCTCGGGCTCAAGAGGTCTCTGCTTCCCTGGGACAACCAGCCACCCCTGACAGTCACACGGGATTACGCAGAACCCTGCAGTTCTTATGAGAATACTGAACCAGGCGATAGAAACATGATTTTAAAGAGCTATGTCCCGTCTACTGGCAGTTCAAAACAAATTGTAATTTTTAACTGAAATCTATAAAATTTACAGTAAATGCACTACAACAACTTTGGGGTTTTTCTTACTACAATTGATAGGACTTTTTCTGTCAGAAATCTAAAATTTATTCTTCAGATTTCATAGAATCACAGAATGTTCATGGTTGGAAAGGACCTTTGAGATCATCGAGTCCAACCAAACAACCTACAACCTCTGCCACTAGAGCATGCCCTGAAGTGCCACATCCAGACGGTTCTTAAACACCTCTAGGGATGGGGACTCAACCCCCTCCCTGGGCAGGCTGTCCCAGGGCCTGACCACTCTCTCAGTCACGTCATTCCTCCTCATATCTAACCGAAACCTCCCCTGCCGCAGCTTCAGCCCATCTCCTCTGCTCCTGTCATTCTTCACCTGGGAGAAGAGGCCACCACCCACCTCTCTGCACCCTCCTTTCAGGGAGTTGGAGAGGGCAAGGAGGTCTCCCCTCAGCCTCCTCTTCTCCAAGCTGAACATGCCCAGCTCCCTCAGCCTCTCCTCACACGACCTGCTCTCCAGACCCCTCACCAGCCTGGTAGCCCTCCTCTGGACATGATTTGTGTGGTTCTATATGCCAATATTTACATTTTCAATGAAAAGAAGTGAAAATTTTGAAGGGGCCAAACATCTACACCCCGCCTTTGTAGAACAATGCCCACAGAGGTTCGTCACCCCTCCGTGACTGCCGTGCCCGGGTACAGCATGGAAAAGCATGAGGGCCACCAACACGGTACAAAACGAAGGATCAAGAGAGCTGGAAGCTGGACTAGCAAAGACGTAACATATGCTGTATACACTGGGGTGGCCAGTTTTTTGTGGTGGCCCACAGAAGTAGAGCATTTAGAATTTAAATGCTTAGAAGTAGAGCACTTAGAGCTTAGAACTTAAATACTTAGAATTTAGAACTTAGAGATCTTAGAACTTAAATAACTCCTGACATAACTCCCAGTGTTCAGATTCCCTTGGAGATGGTAATCCCTTCGAAGACACGCGTTGAAAGTGCTGCAGAAGAACCAGCAAGAAGCTTGTGTGACTCCAACAGAGGGTGAGTGTGATGGGGTGGAGGCAGGTGGCTAACAAGGCAAGGTCCACAGCCTGCAAGTAATGACATCTCCCTGAACAGCACCCAGCTCTGCTTTCAAACAGGTGTTAGAAGCTGGTTTTAGTGGGCCCAGCCCCGCTGGGCAGGGGGAGTTGATTGCAGAGCCATCGCTGCTCCCTGCGGTGTGAGACATGGGTGAGAGGTTTGGAGTGGAGAACCCTGCGAGAAACACGTTGGGTCACTCCATGGCCAGTGACGGCTGTAACTGGGCAGCTGCAGAGCAGTTTCTAGTGGTGCTGGTCTCTGGACCACATTTACTCGGAGAGCAACGACATCCAGGTGGTCACTGATGTGAGTTTAGGACTCTGGGTCTGAAGTGGAACTGGGTGGCAGAGCCGGGGTGATCAAAATGCCACCTGTGCTGGGAAGGACGGGGGGAGTGGTGTGGCCAACCCTCAGCCGCCCATGCCGAGGGCAGAAGGACGTGTTCAGGGAAATTTATACAGCTCCTGGTTCATTCCTCTTCTTCTTGCTCTCCTCTTGGGCGTGAAGAGTGAGCCACCCAGGTAGGGACTTGTCTCTGAAACCTCCAAAACACTTGGAGGTGTGGTTAAGACACGCAAGGGTAGCTCAAAGCAAGGTTTACCAACCGCTTTATGTCCCAGCCTCATTCAAGAAAATCAGTAAGATTTTCTGTCGCTGAGCCCTGCTTCTCTGTCAGTCCTACCCTGCCACTCTTCAGGCTTGTGGTAGAAGTTCTGCTGCTCTCGCACGCCTGTCCCGGGAGCACGTCGGAGGGGACACAAAGAGCATCAGGCCTCCTGGCTCTCAGGAGAGCTCACCTCTCCTCCTGACCCTGTTCCTGACTCGTGATGAGCGACCTGCTCCGAATCCCCATTTCCCTAGTGCTAAAGCTTATTATAATTTTTTAAAGTACTTTGAGATTTACTTCTTATGAGGTGTTGCAAAAGAGCTGAGTGTTTTCACTACTGAGTATATTTTGAAGTATTTCAGCACGAAGGTGACTACAGCCGCTACAAGTATGGCGTGTGGACTTCCCAAGACAAAAGCTGTGCAGGAAGCCTTTATTCCAGAGAAGAATTTTGGGTTTGTTTTCGTTTTGGGTTGGTTTTTTTTGCTGTTCCTTGATGCTGTGATGACACCCTGTGGACTTTTCCCTGTACTACTGTAGCTGTGCAAAGACCCCAAAACTTCATCCTTTTTCTCCCTAATGGCTCTTTTACTCCGTTTCCCTACATTTTTCTCTAGTGACATCTTTTCTTCAGGCTGTTAACTCAGTCTTTAATGGCTTTTGGCGAGGCAGCCGTGTCACTAATATTACTTGACACGCGCTGATCCTGTGCGTTGCTGTCTCGCTAACATTTGTGGTTTTGCAATCAGATGGCGGAGACACCTAGGAGAGACCTCTCCGCGACCAAACGTGCTCCACGGCACATCTTGCCGTGCAGCAGCAGGTTTCAGATGTTCCAAGGGATCGGTCCGCTGGGACGGTGGTGATTTGAGACCTTCTCCACAATGAATTTCCCCAGATTTAGACTCTGTCTGGAAGAATATACTTGTCCTTTGTCCTTTCAGTCCCAACTTCTATGCCAGCAGACCGATCGAGTCATTATTTGTAGCTGTTCTGCCTTAAAATATGTTGCCTATAGGCTTATTCGCATTGTGGGTATACTCACAATCAAGCGCTGGCCCTTGAGGAGCAATGTTGGTGGGGACACACAGCAGCCACTGGCTTCCCACGCCATTCCACCCTTGTCTGTACTTGGGAAGTACTTTCCCTCTTTTCCCTCGGTCTCAGAAGAAATATTAAAGGAAGGGAAGAAGTAGGAATTAAACTTTCTTTCTCCTGTGAGTGCTCATTGAATTCACATTATGAATGCAAGCAGAACCACCCAAACCCCACCAAATAGCGGGAGGGGAGCATCTGAGTTTTCAGTGGAAAAGCATTAGGACAAGAGCATCAGCGTTTCCAGAGGACCATCGTTCCAACAACAGCAACATGCCTGGAGACCTCATGAATGGTATTAGGCCTAGTTAACATGGAATCATAGAATCACAGAGTGCTTTGGGTGGGAAGGAACCTTAAAGGCCACCCAGTGCCACCCCCTGCCCTGGGCAGGGACACCTCCCACCAGCCCAGGTGGCTCCAAGCCCCGTCCAACCTGGCCTTGAACCCCTCCAGGGATGGGGCAGCCACAGCTTCTCTGGGCAACCTGGGCCAGGGGCTCACCCCCCTCACAGCAAAGAATTTCTTCCCCAGATCTCACCTAAATCTCCCCTCTTCCAGTGTAAAACCCTTCCCCCTCGTCCCACGGGTCCCCTCCCTGCTCCAGAGTCCCTCCCCAGGTGTCCTGGAGCCCCTGGAGGGACTGGCAGGGGCTGGAAGGTCTCCCCGGAGCCTTCTCTTCTCCACGTTGAACCCTCACAGGAAAGAGTTTCTTCATAATATCTAATCTAAATCTCCCTTCTTTCAGTTTAAAACCCTTCCCCCTCGTTCTGTCGCTCCCCTCCCTGCTCCAGAGTCCCTCCCCATCTCTCTTTAGGCCCCCTTTAGGGACTGGAAGGCTGCTATAAGGTCTCCCCTCAACCTTCAACTTCACATGTAACGTGTGGAGAGACAGTCCACGCTACAGAATAGAGGCACCCACATGACGTACGGGGAAAGCATCAGACCTAGGTGTACATAGGTTGGGAGAAAAGAATAGTCAATACTCTGACAAGGTGAGATTCGGACTGAACCTTGGATGAAAACTGAGCTTGAATTTTATCGGTAATATTGTCCCAAATGACAGCAACAGAAGAGTCAGTCTTACAGATTTTAATCACCCCCTTCAGCCTGACAGTGGTGGCAGCCATCAGAAAGCCTGTCTTTATTGAAAGATGAAGGCAGTGGACAGCCTAAGGCTTGCATGACAGCCCTGCTGAGGAAATGAGACCAGGCTCAAACACAGCCAAGGAATTTTGTGCGTAATGAGGGAAAACCTTTGAAATAATATCAAACTTGTAAGCATGGAAAAAAAAGAGGAATGTTCCTCCTGGGAGCGGGGCAGACACAGCCACCAGCTGTATTACAGGAGGCTGGTGAAGATCTCGGAGTACTTCAGCCCCAGCAGTAATTTAAAATGTTAGGTGGAATAAATTGAATGGAGGCCAGCGGGGTGGATGTTCATCAGGGAATAATTCCAGCCCCTTTGGTTAGATGTCCGATGGAATGTTTTCTGCTCAAAAAAGCACGCGGCACCCTGCTGTGGGCTGTCGGAAGATGTAGCTGAACCGAGACTGATGAGCTGAGACGAGCAGCCAGTCAGCGGAGCTCCTGGTACAGCGACCGTGTCAGCCCCTCAGAGACCAAAGCCATTCGTCACGTTGCTCCCTGCCTTACCCTTCCGCTAAGTTTGGAACGGAGGAGAGAAGCACCACATCAGCTTCCCCTGCAAAGGGAGAAACAATCCCCCGGGAGGCGCGTGGAGCCTGGCTCTGGAGGCTGCTCTTCCTCCTCCTGTGCACGGCGAAGGCGGGCAGGAAAACTCCAGCCGCAGGAGACAGGTCCCGCCATCCAGCTGCACGAAAGGAGCCATCCGCTAACGCGTTCCAGACCCCAGGCTGCAAAGTGGCACCTGGTGCTTAGCGCATCACTTCCCAAGGAAAGGGAAATGAAGTCTGCATCCTTTCCATGGAAGCGGAACAAAGTGGTCTTGTTGTTCGTTACCGCGTATGACAATCGGGTGTGCGTGAGTGAAACGCCAGACCTGCTGCTCGCGTCACTGCCTGATTTCGAGGACGCTGATGCATCTTGTCTGACAGGTGAGATCACCGACTCTGAGCTTCTACACCGTGGAAATGGACTCACACCCAAGCGTCGAGGCACATTTCACTGTCATTTCGGATCACGGACACACACTGAAAGCCATTCTGTTGCCTGTCTTGTTCCAGACTTGCCCTCGGCAAAGGCAGTTGTGATTGTCTGGAGGAACATGTGGTTACTAAACTATATCTGGACAATTATACTAAACAGATTGAAATTTGTAGAGATCAAGTAAAGTCCCTCATGAGGAATCATATAGAATCATAGAATCATTCAGGTTGGACAAGACCCTTGGGATCATCGAGTCCAACCATCAGCCCCACTCTACAGAGTTCTCCCCTACACCACATCCCCCAACACCAAAACGACTCTTAAACACATTCAGGGATGGTGACTCCACCNTCTCTCTCGTATTGAGGTGCCCAGAAGGCATGTATGGTTACAGGCAGCTCAATGACTATTGACAAGGATTCCAAAGACAACTTTTTCCACCTATGGCCTGTCAGAGCTCTCTGAACAGGGTCTTACAGATATTCCACACATGGAGGGTTTAATGTTTAATACCAAATTTACTTATTTGAAGGTATTTGATGTTACGTGTGATTTCGATGAAGCGGAGTGGTACAGCAATGAACTGATATCACAATACAAAACAGCAACTGCAATATACCACTGAATCACAACACAATGATGCCCGTCACCAATCTCCACGACACGCTCACCATCACGACCCCCAGCATCCCTGGTCCCTGCAAAGGAATACACAGGTGGAGACCAGCTCAGGCCCGTTGCTCTCTCCAGGCTCTTGCTGCCTGTTGTCCAGATTTCATGCTCTCTGTGGGGCTGACCCATAGGCACGCTCGCCTGTTGCTGGTCCGGCTAGCTCAGGAAGGCATTCAAACCTTCTGAATAACTCAGGGACACTTATACAACCACGCGATCCACTGAGCTGATACAGCCAGTTGATGTAAAACAAAGGCCAGTCTCCAGTTCCCTTTGTGCTGAGGTGAGTTCAGGTTTGCACCAGCCGTGGTCAGTCACTCCTCCCTGCCCTGGGCTTCATGAGCCCTTGCCCTCCTCCCCTGAGCCTTCTTCCATGTTTAGTAATCCGTCCCACCACCAGGTGCACGTCTGAGTCATGAGTTCAAACAGGGAACAACTTCTGCAGTGGCAAAACCCCGTCCAAGGATGAATCCAGCAGAGAAGCTTGAAATACAATTTGAGGGAAGAAACTGGAATTTCTGCGTATTCACCCAGAACACCACCACATTCAGAAGATCTAGGGTGAGTCCCAGAGCATCTGGCAGACAGTCTAGGGAGGGTGTTTCGTTAATCTGTTGTCTTGCCTGATGGGAATCATCAGTCTCCCTTTCTTAGTTGGGGCACAGTCAGTCCCATGACTTTTGTGAAAATCCTTGACACTGCGAATAGGCAAAATCGCGGGATATTGTATCAATCAGCCACATACTGAAGGGAAGATAAATCCCTATAGAGGGAGCGAACATCTTGCAGGTCAATAGGTTGTCATGGGCAAAATGGTCTCAACTCAGGGAGTTTCGCTTTGTTTAATTTATTGTCAAGTTAACATAAACTTTTCATTAGTGGTTTAGGTATTGAGAAAAACTAGAAGACAAACAATTCAACAAACACTTAGGGAAATTCTTTTTCTCCCCCTGCCGTGGGCTGAACTTCAGTCCGACAGCTTTTCTCCCTGCTAATCTCAGCTCCCCAGCTTTTCACCGCACGCTGCGCTCACTCCCTTTGGTGAGGCAATGGGCAACACAGGAGGTTGGGGTCAGTGCTTCATGGTTTCTGTCTACCACTCCTTGCTTCTTACTCTTTCCCTCTGCTGTTCCTTGCTTCTTGCACCTCCCCTGCTCTGGTGTGGGAGCTGCAGTCCCTTCAAGGTTGTCCCTGCTCCGGTGTGGCTTGTCCACACGCCACAGACCTGTCAGAGGTGCCTCCTTCACCACAAAGTGCCACCTTCCAAGAGTGCGTCTCCAGCTGCGTCCCCAGAAATG
Organism: Rynchops niger; assembly: GCA_013400035.1. Classification (NCBI taxonomy): domain Eukaryota; kingdom Metazoa; phylum Chordata; class Aves; order Charadriiformes; family Laridae; genus Rynchops; species Rynchops niger. The sequence goes on from VXBH01002809.1 coordinate 101,138, forward strand.
TTGCCTTCTGTACGCTTTCTTTGCTTCCTCCTTTTGCATTTCTTCTCATATGTCTCCTCCTGCGCCCCAGGTTGTGTCACCACCCTGCCCCTGAATTTCTACACAAAGAGGCTCAGCCTCCCTAAGGCCAGAATCAGCCTCCGACTGCCATGGCCTGTAGTAATGACTCTTTTCTCCTGAAATAAAAATATAATAATTCTGTAACTTCTTGTGATAAAATGACTTTCATTTGAAATAGGCATTGCAGGAAGAGGCCCTGCAAGGGGTCAAAGACAAGTTTGGAATGGGAGGACTTGCAGGATTTGATGATGTACCCTCAGGCTGGAGAGCCCCGGTACCCAGCTGCTCAAGGTAGCAGAATCCCAGGACAGTTCAACAGCTGAAACTTTTTTTTCTCAATACCTGAGCATGGGTGATGGTGGGTAGGAGGGCTGGATCCTCATTCACACCCTTGGTGTAACTTCAGATTGTTGCTTCAGAGGAGTGAGGCACCAAAGGAATGGGTTTGTCACTACACCACTTGTCAATGGCACAACGTCTTTAGGAGCTCCTGGTGCATGCTGAGAGGCAGGGAAAGCTACAGGGAGTTCTGTGACAATGGAGATAAGGTAAGATGCTGCAAGGTAAAGGGAGGAGCACAGAAGATGGCAAGATAGCTTGCAAGTTCAAAGCTGAGTTATCAAACTCTCCCTTATCAGCACTCAACAAAGTCTTCCCTTCAAAGCCCCTCTGCTGGGAGGACAGGCTGAGAGAGCTGGGGGGGGTCAGCCTGGAGAAGAGAAGGCTCCGCGGAGACCTTCCAGCCCCTGCCAGTCCCTCAAGGGGCTCCAGGAAAGCTGGGGAGGGACTCCGGAGCAGGGAGGGGAGCCGTGGGACGAGGGGGAAGGGTTTTAAACTGAAAAGGCGGAGATTTATATGAGATATTGTGAAGAAGTTCTTTGGTGTGAGGGGGGTGAGCCCCTGGCCCAGGGTGCCCAGAGAAGCTGTGGCTGCCCCATCCCTGGAGGGGTTCAAGGCCAGGTTGGACGGGGCTTGGAGCCACCTGGGCTGGTGGGAGGTGTCCCTGCCCAGGGCAGGGGGTGGCACTGGGTGGGCTTTAAGGTCCCTTCCCACCCAAACCATTCTGTGATTAGATGAAAGGGAAAACTCTCCTTTTCTTTGTATGTTTCTCCAGGAAAGCATGAGGACTGACGCCAAGAAAAGCTTCTAAGTGCCTTATAAGGCTGCTTATAGTGCAAAGATACCCTTCATTGACAATCATCGGGGAGACAGAAAGTGCCTCTCTCTATGTCAGCTGAGGTAGAACTGATGGAAGATGAACGGCCTCTGTTCCTGGCTTTATGGTTCTTTTTCCTGACGACTCTGCCAGTAGTGCAAGTTTCAGGAGTGACGATGCACTGAGGACACCAGAGCTTCCCCAGCACCTCACAGCAAAGGAGGACAATCTATTGGAAAGAGGTGGCAACGGAGCCTTAAGGGACACGGCCAGGTGACTGTGACCTACAGAAGTCTCACTGGAAAGTGGGCACTTAGTGTAGGCACTAAGGGGGGATGAAGAAGGCAGCACTAGAGATGGTCATAAATGCCAACACCATAGTCTGGGATTTGCTGAGCAAACCAAATGTGGTGAGGAAGGACCAGGCTTCAGGAGCTTGTCTTTTGCCCTGCCCTGGTACAGATGGCATAAGGGCTGTGCCCACAGCAGTATTTTGGAGTTCTGATCAGCCTCTCTCAAAGCAGCTTTACGGCCATGCCTGTAGAAAGGCTAAGGACTCCATCTCCCCACCGCCTGCAGACTGCAGCTCCTGAGAGAGGAACATTTGCTTTCTCCAGCAAGAATTACGGTTTTGCTGATACAGTTGTGTCTGTGATGGGAGTTCTGCAGACATACCTCATGTCGGTAAGAAGTCATCCTGACTCTCGTCACTGACCAACGGAGAAATGCTGCCAGAAGTCTTTCATTGAGCCTAGGAAGAACAATTAGTTCTTCACCATCAGAAGTAATGGAAGGTAAGGATATGAATAGTGAAGAATTCAAAGTAAAATCATAGAATCATTTAGGTTGGAAAAGACCTTTAAGATCATCGAGTCCAACCATTAACCTGGCACTGCCAAGGCCACCACTAAACCATGTCCCTCAGCACCACATCTACGTACAGTTATCACTTCTCCTGCAGCAAAACTGGCTCATAAATATTTAGCTTGATTGCCACTGCACCATATTCCCAACTATTTCCTTTTCCAGAAAGCACAAAGTGTGAGCTCAAGTCCAGAAGCAGTACGTGGATTGAAGCGATGTGGTTCATCCAATCACACTTATATCAGATGTAATAACACAACTGTTGAGGAGTGCGCAGAGATTCCTGGGTTGATTCTGCAACGGGCCTGCTTGGGTCTCATGGGGTCAATGCTTTGCCCCACCAAAGACGTCCTGTGGGACCTGAGCTGGCTCTGCACAGCCCCAGGTCAGGTGTCTGCATTCCAGCAACCCAGACATCCTGCCAATGGATAACAAGAGTCAAGAAGACAATACACCACTCTGTTGTGAAGTGTCCGTGCTATATTTCTCATTTTCACACAAGGTTGCACAAAGATTTGGGTTCCTGGTTTTTGTATCACTTTCAGAACTTAAAATAATTGGTGTGAAGCTGTAGCCCCATAACCCTCCCCCATGAGAAAGGCCATCTGCTCATTGTTTTAGCCCAGCAATTTGACATTTGCATGTTCTTTTTCCTGGCTGGAAATACCAACCTGCAACTAGCTCATTGCCTGCTTTGAATCTGAGTTTAGAAATAGGATTTAAACAGACTTACCAATTCTGCTTTAGCATTAATTCCTGTTTAATAAATATGAATTATTTAAGCAAAACGCTCGTAATAAGCTTGCTTCTGATTTTTACAAAGTGGGATAGCGCTGGGTTCATCTATAATAAGGTCGGTCCTTCCTTTCACCATCAGGGACGAACTGATTCCCTCACGATGAACTGTGCTTCACTTCCTCCTATTTAGCTTCGAGAGATAAAATTAGATCTGAGGGGAATGACCCCTGAGCAGCTCAGGGCTCTCCAGCAGCTGGCTGACCGAGCCGCGTGCTCCCAAACGTCTCCAATAAGCTGTAATTTGTACTTCAGCCACTATGCTTTCTGCCACGCTGAGAGCTAGATAAACGACGAATTGAAAGAGGATTGAGGAATATTTTTTTGAAATGAATGCCAACAGTTCAATTCTGTGGCTCGGGCAGCTGCTTGGGAAAGACAGACCTGTCCGGGGCATGGGTCCTTGGAGGTGCTGGCGTGCAGGGTAGCGTGTCCTCTCCAGAAGCATCCAGCTGGGTGTAGTTCCTGCTTGACTTCTAGGGCTTTGCTCCATTTCCTGACATGCCAGGATGAAAGAACAGTCATAGAATCATAGAATCATCTGGGTTGGCAGGGACCTTTCAGATCATTGAGTCCAACCACCAACATAACACTGACAAAACCCATCACTAAACCATATCTCTAAGCACCGCGTCTGCCCGGCTTTTCAATCCCTCCAGGGATGGCAACTCCACCACTGCCCTGGGCAGCCTCTTCCAATGCTTCACAACCCTTTCAGTGTAAAAATTTTTCCTAATATCCAATCTAAACCTCCCCCGGTGCAATTTGAGGCCATTTCTTCTCACTTCTTTCCTCTTCCTTGGGAGAAGAGACCAACCTCCTCTCACTACCCCCTCCTTTCAGGGAGCTGTAGGGAGCGAGAAGGTCTCCCCTCAGCCTCCTTGTCTCCTTTTCTAGTCCTTGCACTAGACAGACAGACCTCCTCTCTGGGCATTCGGCGATATCTGCCATCTAGGGACTTCTCTGGGTAGGACTCTCCAGCTGGAGGAAGAAGAATACTGGGCGATAATATTGGAAATAGCACGAAGAAACCTGCTTTTCTCCGGTAAGGACCTCCTCAGGTCTCCGAGAGGCTTCCAGATACGCCTGTAGTGCACAAAGAGACGTGATGCAGCGTTCCCTGAGCTCCCCGCTCCCGGGGTAGGTTCGGAACCGGACAGCCTTGTCGGCACAGCCCTGCACCTGGGCTGCCAGCACTGCTGCCGCAGGGGTTCTGTGGTCGGGTCTGACTTCTGCTCACCACGCAGCCCCTCTGGGGCGGTGCAGAACGGGGCTGTCCTTTGCAGGACAGCTTTATTGTCAAACTCTTTTTGTCCCTACAGGGGAAAGTGAGCAAGTATCTTCGAGAACGTACTCAACATCTTCTGAACTTTGAATCACCACCACCTTCCTCTTGCCTCTGTGGGCGTTCTCACTCGGCAGGGAAGTCAGGGCAGGGTGCTAGCGAATCACTCCCTCTGGGGGCTCTCTAATAAGCAGAAGCGAGGAAAAACGGATTAGGAGCAAAAAAGATTCTTGATTTCTACTGCCTTTTGGTAGTCCTTGTAAAAAAGTGACTTCTAAAAATTAATGTTAATTTGCTAATCACAAACTCATTCTAAGTCTCACAACATTCAGATATACTCTTGAAACCCACGGTCATGAAGAACAGGACTGGATAATAATTTGAGCTTTATTTTAATTTCCTCTATGAAAATAATTTTCTAGCCCTGGAAAGAATAGAAACGAAGTTGAAAAATGCCCAAAGCACATCTTAAAATTTCACAAACTATACATTTTAGCCTCGTTTCCTTTTTAGCAGGCTGCCGGGGTTTTGCCTGTCTGTTGTTGTTTTTTTGCAGACAACTCTGCTGGCGCAACATCCGCCTCTAAAAAGGCAAAATCTTGATTCGGTAGTGTTTTGCGCTCAGCTTGGCACAGGTGCAAATCCAGGACAAGTCAAACTTTCAGATGAGAGCGTTGCATGCAAAGTTATTAACGGCTGCCGTCGGGGTGGGCTTTCGCAGCAGGCAGAACTGAAGTCACCCGTGTGCGCATCATTAAAAGCAGGTGGAAGTCAAATACCATATTGGAAGAAAGGCAAGCTGGGTGAATAGCGCGGCTGTTCCTGGAAGCTGTGGGTACAGCTGTACCGCACAAGGCACACTAGCGACCCTGCAGAGAGCAGGCATTCAAGGTAAAAGAAACCAAAATGACTAGTGTTGGTTCTCCGAAATGCGGGATCAAATTAGGCTTCCTGTCAGCCTAGACACGCTGCCTAGTGCTACAGCGAACTGTCAGAGAAATGTGATACTGGACTTTGAGCAGGAGCAAAGAGAAACAAAACTATTTGGAATAGAATCTGTTAGCCTGGCAGGCTTGGGGTTTCTGAGCATGTTTGGAGCATTAGACTACAGCAAAGGCAGTCTTCAGCCGGCTGAAAATGACCATCTCCCTCCAACTGCGGCTGTGGCTCCCAGTGCCCAACTCCTGGCACGCTTTTACTGGCTGGGTAAGGTCATGCCCTACGCAGATTTTCTTGCAAGGGATAAAAACGGCATTTTTCACCACACCTCTAGAGTAAACTGTTAACGGGGTACAAAAGGGAAGAGGAATGGCGAACGCTAGTATGTGTTGTCCTGGTGACTGAACGCATAGGGATTTGGTAAATAAATGCAAAGCCCCTCCTAAGATACACTGTGGGACAGAATTTTACCTAGCAGGCTCCAAGTCGAATCAAGGCACTGTTTTCTCTAGCCCAGTTGGGGTTTTTTTCCTGTAAATCCTTGCGTTAATCTCTTCTGTGTGGGAAGAGCGAGAGGGAAGTCTTTACTGTAAAGAAAACTTGTGAAGAAAATAATTTCCCCAGGTTTCCCAGGAAAGGCTCGGGTAGTTTTATGCAAGCGTTTGAAAAACGACATTTTGCTACCGACAGCACTTGGTATCAGCTGTGAACTGAGGCTCCGGTGCAGGCAGCGGAGCAGGAGGTCCCCAGTGCAGCTGTGGGGGCTCCCTGGGGGGCGCAGAGAGCTCTTCTGCCCCGGTGATGCTCCGAGACTCCCTGGGCAGGGAGTTCCCTCTTCACTTGCTGACCAGGAGGTTTGGTTGGGGGTTTTTTTTGGTTTGGGTTTGGGTTTGTTTTCTACTTTACCTCCTAACAACAGCTACTGGCTTTATATCTAAAACCAGCTTTATGTGCCTTGGCTTTATGTGCTTTATACGTTCCTCTGGACAAGGAAACTATGGTACAGTAGATGTAGCAGCAGTAGTAGTTATAATACTACTAATAAAAAAATAACGTATGCCTTGGTGAGTCGTGCCTGTTTGTGTTTATTTTTACTCTGGAAGATACGCCTTCAGGCTCCAGAGCACAACAGAGACCTTGGCTACTTGGGCTTCACAGGGGCTGCTCCTCCTGGAGATACGTTCCCAACGCAGACACAAGGCTGCAGGAGCACGTTCAATCCCAGCTTGGCTTCCGCTCGTATGTATCGCTAGGTGCCAACGTGGGGGGATGTAAACAGAGCATTACACAAACTCATCCTTGATTTTAGACTTTAAAAGGAATAATAGGTGGGGAATGTGGTAGACGACAGCTGTGGGAGCTGTGCTTTTGTGACTTACGAGCAGAAAGAGCGTCTTCTGAAAGGAATTTTGATGCCTAATCGTGTCTGTCCCAGCATTTGAAAAATACAGTTCCGTCTTGGGAACTGACTAGGACGAAAGGAAGATCATGAACTTTATGGACCTGATTTGGTACTAGAAGTGCAGGAGAAAACTGCTGAACTCTTGGCTCAGAGCGATGTCCAGCTTTCAGCTGGCTGAGAACTGGGAGATGAATGCGCTGGAGATGGCAAGTCAGTGCTGTGAGAAACACGAACTACGGGCTGGCTTCCTAATGCGCAATCTCAAATGACACTCACGTTGTAGAATTCAGACCTCTCTGTCGTAGAGCAGAATCACCCTGCGACCTCGGAAATACAGCAAGAGCGCAGGGGGCAACGACTATCTAGGCATAAAAGAAGGGACAAGGGGTAGCTAGAGGAGCCAAAGGTGACATTCTGAGGCATAGAAATATTCTGGTTTGAAAATCAATCAAGTGGACAGTGGAGGCATTACAAGCTGAGCGGATTTGGGAATATAGCTGAGTGTTGGATGATAAGTAGGGTGGGATGTGAAAGCTTTTGAAAACGAAGAGAGGGATCTCATTTTTAACATGATAAGAGCCAGCGAAGAACTACAGGGGGAAGAGTAATTCTGGATTAGAAAATGATGAAAGGAAAACGGATGGATATAATCGGGGCATGACTGCATCGGAGAAGGATTTTACAGTGACTAAGGTACAGTATGCGACAGCCTGGGTGAGATTTCTATTTGATCGAGAGGAAAGCGGCTGTGTTAGATATTTTACACACCCGCTACCATCCTTCCTGATGAAGGGGGTATATTCCGTGGCGTAATTCTGCCGTGCCCAGAATCTGCTGATATAAGCTCTCTGCATCAGTGGGTTCTTATATCCAAGGTGCAAATTCAACTCTGCTCTGCTCAGGAGCCATTTTTTAATTTCTAAATGGTCACCCTGAGCGGGGTTGAAATGCAGAAGGGGAGAATTCAAGCCTCGCGTTCCAGTATGACGTATGGATTCAACCTGTCCGAAGGGTGGCTGTACTGCCTGACGTGCTTTACTTGAAGAACTTGATAGTGTAGGGGGATCAATTCCCCAGAAATACTGAATTCAATGACACGGTAAGTTGCAAAGGGCACTTTGTCGCTAGACCTGATTTCTCTAGCATTTTTAGCCAGATGCAGGGTCTGGCCCAAGGCTGGTGAACAGTGTTCTGAACGGCTGCAGCTGAATGGAGTCTAGCACAAACCCCACTGTGGGTTGGAACCGTCAGGGGTACTTTCAAAAGACAGACAAAATCAATGGTGTGTTGAGCTTTTGAAGCACGCACATGTTGTGGGGTTTTTTTCTTTTATTTAATTAAATGGTTGTTTAAGTTAAATAAAAGTGATTTGTAAAACTGATGACATATCCCAACGATACCTAAGTAAATGAATTACCATTTGTCTGATTTGTTTGTAAAGACTAAATATTTATGAAAAGATGATCTTAGTATTTTTTTTCTCTGCACCGACCACATATCTCATTTTGTATCTTTGGTCTGTTTTCAGGAGGACAGGATAGGATGACAGGAGGCTGGCTTGGACCAGAATGTCCTATAATTAAAGATGTTGTCTAAGTCAAGGCAACATGGAGATGAGACTGAGTTAACTTCCATCTGTTAATTGAATCTGGCCTCTTCTTCAGAGCAGAGAAAGTTCTAAGTAGGCCTGTGATTTAATTCTCAAGTTTTCAAAGGCATTTCGGTACCCGAACCTCAGCCATAAGCTCTAGTTGCCAGGTGCTTTGCTACAGAATTTAAGGATCTGCAAGAATTTTCATCATTAATCCACAGCAAAAGAGGACAGAGCATCTAAAACTGACAAAGATCACCTGCTGGTTCCCAGCTACTGATTTGTGGAAAGAGTAAAATGGTCATAATATAAAACCTCTTACATAAAGATTTTTAAATTCTGTTTGCATATCTGGGGTAAGTGCCCCCCTCACCACCCTCTTAAAAGCTTCATATTTTGTGTAAAATTTTGCAGGAAATGTTTATATTCCTACTCTGTCCTTCCTTGCGGTCAGTTGCTATCAGATAGGGTTGCCTGCTGCTGTCGCCATGCCATTTGCCAATCAAAACCCCATCTTGTGTGACTTCCAATTTGGAAATTAAATGACCTTCAGACGGTAACTTAAGATTCAGAACTCCAGGCTTAGTGTAAATCCTGAGTGGAATAACATGATGGCTCACATCCTTAAGATGAATCAACTGATACGTGACTATCTTACACCACGAATATTTCCACAGGTCCCTGGATGAATGTTCTATTTTTACTTTATCCAAACTGTGCACTTTTTATTTTTTAAACCCCTAGAAGCTACTATTAAATAAGCTAGAGTGAAGTATGGATAGACAGCAGAACGCACGTTAGCACTTAGCACGTTAGCCCCTTTCTGACTCATCTCCCTGGCAAGTTCACAGTTACGGCTAATAACGCGCAAGAGATGATGAAGGCATCTCACCAGGTACATGGGGACATGAGGAGCCCAGAGAAAAAGGTCCGATGGCTGCATATGAGCTGGTGGTGTGACCTCACCACAAATTGGACAAGCAGCATGCTGGCTACAGCGGGAAAAATTACAATTCCCCCTGTGTTTGGCACAGCTGGGGCCTCAAGATTTAATCTGGGCTCCCTACAGTACAAAAGGGGTGGGGAGAAACTGGAGAAAGCGAGCACAGGGCGACTGAGATGGCTGAGGTCCGGGGGCACAAGACGCACAAGGAGAGGCTGGGGCAGCAGGGCTTGCTTGGCTGGGTGAGAAGGGGGCACCCAGGAGCTGCCCACTTACACATAAAGGATGGCGGTGAAGAGGGCAGAGCCAAAGCTCTCTCGGTGCTGGGGTGTAATGAGGGGCAGAAGCTCAAACTCCAGTTTGGAGGTTCAGAACCTGGAGAAAAAAACCCTCCAGAAGGTGAGGACAGGTTACCCAGGCAGGTGGGGGAATGCCCAGGCTTGGATGATTTCAGTACGTGGACAGACAAAGCCGCAGTTAACCCAGCCTAATGCTGCTGAGAGTGCTGCTTCAGGTGAGATTGAACTGGAGACCTCCTGATGTCTCTGCCAGCCAAGGCCTCTACGAATTTATGGCTCACAACGCCACTCTGACATCATGGGTTGGAGCATGTACCATATTACAGTTTAGTAAAAGAAGCAAGCTACAATGGGAAAGGAGGTTGTAGAGAGGTGAGGGTCGGTCTCTCCTCTCAAGTAACAAGCGATTGGACAAGAGGAAATGGACTCAAGTTGCACCAGAGCAGGTTTAGGATGGATATTGGGAAAATTTTTTACACTGAAAGGGTTGTGAAGCGTTGGAAGAGGCTGCCCAGGGCAGTGGTGGAGTCGCCATCCCTGGAGGGATGGAAAAGCCGGGCAGACGCGGTGCTGAGGGACATGGGGTAGTGGTGGCCTTGGCAGTGTTGGGTTGATGGTTGGACCCGATGATCTGAAAGGTCCCTTCCAACCGTGACAATTCTGTGATTCTGTGATTCTAATGCTGCGAGTCAGTTTGAGATTCATTAAGAGGTGGAGAAGTGATCTTTAATCTTAGATCCTGGACTGGCTTACCTCTTTCACAGCCTCAGTAAGTGATTTTTCTTCAACGACTAGTTCACATTGAGAACTTGCTCCTTTCCCTTGATGCTCAGTTCAGCATTGTCTTGTACGACCATTTAGGATGTACATTTGTGCCCATTACTCTGGTTTGGCTTCGTTGTCTAACCGTTGTGTGGACGCTTGCAACCTACTGAAGGTGCTGTGAGAATTAAGGTGTACAAACACCTTTAAAGACACCGGCCGTAGCTTTCTATTGTCCCTGACACCGTATTCACTGACGGTGGCTTTCCCACACAGACACATACTATGATATTCCACATGCCCTTCCCATAGAAACAGGAACATATGATGCTGTGAGAAGCTGCTCATTTTTCTATGAAACGGAAAAAGCAACCATTTGAGATGCTGCATAGATGTACATCCTTTGCAGGTAGGTAACAAGGGCTGGCTCTCAAATACTGTGGTAATTAGTTTTTCTATCCAGTCAGTGATATTCCTCCTTTAATAGAAGATGGAAATAAAATCACAAGTCTGAGTGGGGTGGGGGTGTCACCTGGGCAGAAGTGGCTTTTGGTTGAGAGAAGATGGGAGTGGATTGCAGCTCCGGAGGACGAGGTGGGATGAGGGCAGAGGTGTGCTGAAAAGGGGCCTGGGAGAGCACGGAGCAGCAGTGCAGGAGGAGAATGGCCATCAGCTGGTGAGGGAGAAGGTGGTTAGATGGGAGGGAGCAAAGTTGGCTGCAGCTCAGGGCAGCAGCTGTGCGAGTGGGTGTGTGGCGGTGCCACCAGAGGAAGATGGCACCTGGGATGCTGGTGAACCCCCATGGAGTGTGGAAAGCTGGATACCAGAGGGTGGGGATGGCAGCTCTGGCTGCAGGTGCTGGTGGCGGGGAGAGGAGGCCGCGGAGATGCTGGGAGGGCTGGAGCCCCTCTGCTGGGAGGACAGGCTGAGAGAGCTGGGGGGGGTCAGCCTGGAGAAGAGAAGGCTCCGCGGAGACCTTCCAGCCCCTGCCAGTCCCTCAAGGGGCTCCAGGAGAGCTGGGGAGGGACTCTGGAGCAGGGAGGGGAGCCGTGGGACGAGGGGGAAGGGTTTTACACTGGAAGAGGGGAGATTTAGGTGAGATCTGGGGAAGAACTTCTTTGGTGTGAGGGGGGTGAGCCCCTGGCCCAGGTTGCCCAGAGAAGCTGTGGCTGCCCCATCCCTGGAGGGGTTCAAGGCCAGGTTGGACGGGGCTTGGAGCAACCTGGGCTGGTGGGAGGTGTCCCTGCCCAGGGCAGGGGGTGGCACTGGGTGGCCTTTAGGGTCCCTTCCCACCCAAACCATGCCGTGATTCTATGGATTACTGGCTGCCAAGCGTGCATTAGTTGGGGTATGATCAGCAGCAGCAGAGGGAAGGGGGTGCCTGGCTGGGTGATGGTGAGCAGCAAGGCAAGGGACACGAGTCACCATGAAGCCATCCATGGCTGGCAAGTGGCTGAGCTTGATGGTCCCTGGGGTAAGATGGGGCAAAGGCTGGCGTGAGGAGGAGGGTGTCAAGACAGGGAGGTGGGTGGCAGTAGTTGCAGGAGGTTGGGGGGCTGGTAGCCACACATGGCCAGTGCTGCCTGCAAGAAGCGACAGGGGCAGCTGGCGACCCTGGACGCCGCGGGGAAGGGGAGCCGGAGGCCGTTGATGGCTGCCGGGGTCGTTGTCTCTGGGCAGGCCGCNTTACAGTAGGATCCCAATATGGCAGCGGCGGCGGGTGCAGGGGCTGCCGCTGTCGGGGCTCTCCGCGCCTAGAGCCCCCTTCCCGCCTCCCCTCCCGGGTGGACGGAACCCCCAGGGTACCTCGGAGTTCAGCCTCGCCCCGTCGCGTCCGACATGAGGGAGAAGGGCCGCAGGAAGAAGGGCAGGACCTGGGCAGAGGCCGCCCGGACGGTACGCGGGGCCTTGGCGGCCAGGGGAGGCCGCTGGGGCGGGTCAGAGGCCTCCGGGCCGCCCCGGGTGGTGCGGGGTCCCTCCCGCTGGAGAGGGGAGCGGCCGCTCCGGTGGCGCCCGGCCCCGCTGGGAGCCCGGGGCGGCGGGGGTGGGCGCAGGACGGGCCTGCGGGGCCGCAGGGTTGGGAAGGGGCGAGGTGCCGCTCCGGGTGTGCCCGCGCCTGGCCGGGCCCTGCCGGCAGCTTTGGTCCCACGCCGCGCACTCGCATAGGCGGCTTTTTAAATTTATTTATTTTATTTTGACCTGTTCTCCAGTTGCTTAATGTGCCTGGGCATAAATTTATATGGGAAGGTTTGTGGGGGAGGGATTACCCTCTTCGTGTTTGCAAAATGCTGTGGTTAACGAGCATGTAAATAATATTAGCAAACAAACGCAATGGTTTTTCTCAATATTCTCAGCGTATCAGTGTCTTTCACGCAGCAGAACTTGTTGCAGGAGGAGCTGCTGAATTCCCTCAGGTCAGGTAGTGAGCTGCGAACCCCCAAAGGAGAATTTTTATCTTTACCGTGCTGTTTTCAAGATGGGCTTACCGTAGTTTCTGTGTGGGGCAGGGACGTTAGAGGGTGGACGAAAGAAAAGGGAAGTTGAGTAGTGGGACAAGCCCGAGAGAGGAAACTAAAAACAAGTGCAACCTGCAGGAGCTGAAGAGAAGCGTTGAGTTGTGAGAGTACAGCACATGCTCCTGAGAGATCTGTATTTGCAGCGCGGATTCAAATCTACCTAATGGAGAGGGGGCGGAGTTCGGGTTCTATCATAACCATTCTGAGAGGGGTATCTGTTAAAACAAGACTCCAAAAGCCTGGCTGGAAAGCAAATGTAAATAGGCAGAGACTTGGAAGCACAATTTTCATTAATAGTAATTTATTTGAACCTTGTATTTACAAATGGCATCAAAATAGTTGCTTTTCTTTCAGGAGATATGCTGCAGTTAACTATTTTAAGAATACAAGGTGCTATCCCACAGGTGGACGCTAGTTTCTCTGCATATGGTTTTGTGTATGTTTTTTAACAATTTGTTTTGGAAAAAGAGTAGAAGAATCTCCAGTGGAGGGTATAAGCAAGACCAGCTATTTTTCAGCCAATGTGTGCTGCTGTTCATCCACTGATCTCTTCCAGAATCCATTTAAGGGCTAAAACACTTATTTAGAAAAGCTGCACTGAAAACAGTCAAAACTGAAGGCTACGCGTTACCCTGGGTTGCATACCTAGATTCATGGCAGAGGCAGCCAAAACTAGGAAAAGATGAGCAAATGCTTGCCGAAACCTCAGTTTTGACAAACATTTCTGTTCGTGTATCCAGTGGGAATGTTAAAATATTCTGGTCAAAGTCCAACTCCAATCTTCAGAAAGTTTCCCTGCAGTTTTGGTTTGAAATAATGTCTTGTGATTCTTGTCCTAGCTTGTGCGCTCATATTGGCTTCTCAGTTGCCGGTGGCTGGAGTTTGTAGGGTTTATTATAAAACTGTGTTAAGAAATGCAGCAGCTCTCAGGTACCCTATTCTTCTGCTCCTGAAAGGTAACATAAAGCTTTCCTCAAGCTTGAGAAATGTTCCATTTTGTCTCCAGTGTAGTGTTGCATCTCTGCGCTCTTCTGTGGAGGTAGTTCTGCACTCGCTGAGCTCTCGAAGCTGGCTCGCTGTGGGGCGGAGTGGGCCTGATAGTCACAGGTCAGCATGGAGCTGCAGGGGAAGAGGCTCGGGGCTGCGGGTTTTGATGGCAGCTGGCCGTGGACCTGCTTGTCCTGGCAAAATGCCCTGAACGTCAGCGTAAGGTCATCGCAGCTGATGCTTCTCTGGCAATTCTGTCCCCTCCTCGCTCTCCCCAGCACCTCACCGCTGGTGCTCCTAGGTAGGTCAGAGAGTTAAACCAGCAAAAAACTGTCGTCACTGTTAGGGTGCTGGTCTGGCTTCATGCCAATTTAGTCTTCCTAACCAGGTATTTGGGATCAGCTGCCCTCCAGTGCGAGGGAGGTGATGGGAATGTAGGGAGGGGAGAAACACCGAGGTGAAATCTACTTGAATTAGCTTGAGCTGTTATAGCAGTTCAGCTTTAGCTAGAAACAAGGTGGTCAGCAACAGAAGCATGGCCTTTGTTTGCTAGAAGGTATAGGTATATACCTATATGGGTAAGGTGTCTTCAGTGGGACGCAAGCTGTGCTTGCTCTTGGATGTGTAGGGCTATTAATTGGAGCAGAACTGCAGTGTGGAGTAAGGAAAGGGTGCCCGATACGGGCAGCGCGTTCAGGGAGGAAGTTACTGTTGATAAACAACCTTTTACTTATTTCCTGGCTCATTCAGTAAATTTGCAGCTGCAGATGGCTGTTAACTTGTGACTTTTCTTGGGACAATGGCTGGGTGTCCCTGCTGTTAAAGTAAAAAGCTTCACTGAGGTAAGAAGCTGACACCATATAGCACACAAGTTTAAGATAAATACACTGTATATGTCTCTAACTTGAAGTACGGTCTTCAGATACAGTCCTGTGGTGGAGCAGCCAAGCTGCAAAGTCACACCAATGGGACAGCGTGTCTGGAGAAGAGAGATGATTTATCTATTCTGCTGAAGACTAGAACAGGCAGATTATGTCTGTGCTGGTAAACTCGACTTTTAGGGCTTGCTTTCTGGCCCCAAAGCTGCCTTGCAGAATCCATATGTGGCTGTACTGCTGAACCTCCATTCTTTGAACTGGGTGACTGGGTTTGCGCTGCCTTTGGCAGGCTGGCCCGTGCTCATTCTTGAACTGGTGTCTGGGCTCAATTTTTTAATCTCACATACGGCTCTGTGCCAGCGACCTTGTACTAACCTAATGATGGGGACAGCCGGGCTGGTGCCTGTGCCGGGCTCTGGCTGAGCTAAACATACGGCTGTGGCTGTCAGAGAACTGTAACTGATGCCTGTTAAGCTGGTGCAGGCAGGTGAGAACAAATATTCAGTAGTACTTAGGTTAGCCTGATTTGGGTAATCATTGTCATTGTAGTACTGAACTGATGCGCACAGGGGCTGTGGTTGAAGCGGGCAGAAGCCACGTTGCATGTGGCAGGGGGACTTTGGTTGTGCAGCAGAAAAGGTCTTGCCTGCTCAGGTCTCAGAGTTGTTATTAGTTGTTGCTTTTCCTCTTGCTTGTGTCTAACGCAGTCCTTGTGGTGCAGCTTTCCAAAGCAGAGCGGGACGAGGGCACAGCCGAATGCTCCGTGCATCTTCCTGCTCTGCTGTGTGGTGGAGCGTGGCAGCGAGCAGGCTGTTGTGGTGCGTTAGTGGCCTGTTTAGATCCAGACAAGAAGTCCCGTCGCTGGACAGAAGCCACAAACAGGCTGTCTTTGTGCTTTGTTTGCGTGGAGGAAAATGTACGCCGTCACGTGCCAAGTTTGAAGGCATTTGGTGTTTGTTTTTCATGGGAAGTCCCTGTGTGCGACCTGACAAAACATTTTTTTGCTCTATAGCCACTGAGTACTGAGGCGTAGGGGCCGTGCGAATGGGGGATGGAGATGGTGTCTGTAAACGCTCCTCGGGCAGGTCATCTAGGAGCACAAAACGCAGTCTTTAACGCTACCTGTTTGTGAGAGGGAGCTGTTGCAGCCGTGTTTTTTCCTGTGTGCTGATTTCCTGTTGGGTCAGACTGACTTTGTTGGCTTTAGAGGGGGGAAATGCAGGGCAAGAATGCCCTTGGGAAACCAGACAGAGCCTAAATCTGGTGTGGTGGACATCTCTGAAGGCGTAGATGTCCAGGTACGAGTCCTGTCATGATGCTGGGGCTTGCTGCGCAGCTCTTGTGATGTGAACTCAGCTTGGCTCTTGCTGTTTGTTTGCATCACTTGTGCCAACTGAAGAACTGAAATGAAAAGATGTGCCATCTCTGAAACTGATAGCGCAGAACACACGATCTGATCTGGTGTTCGCGAGCCCATCTGCTGTGTCAAACAGGAGATGCTGTAGTGAGGTCAAAAGGGGAAATCAAGTAGAAAGGCTTTTGTTAGGGAAACAAATGGCATGCTCTTGGAAGCTGACTTTATTAAGGCTGTCCTCATTAAGGTGCAGTGTTCCGGGGGGTGTTGGAGTAAGGTGTCCGAGGGATGCCATTTTCCCCTGTTCTCTGTTACAAGATCTACACAGAAGAGCGGGTGGAAGGATCCAAATTGCAGAAGTCACCCGTTTGTTCTACAAGCACCTGAGTCCACTCGCTCACCCGTATGCACGAAGTTGAAAATCTGCAAAGGTTCCAAGACTGATGCAAAAATATGCAGAAATTCAGAGGATTCTGTAAAACATCAGTTTGAGGGACTGACCAGCCTGGTAGACGATGCCGTTATTTTTTACTGCTACGTTATTTCAGGGGCCCAGCTGCAGCTCTTCCGTGTATGGGTCGGCAGAGTTGAATTGAGTGCTTGCGATTGTTTTTTGAGAGAAGAGCAGTGCTTGGTTTAACTGGGTACCAAGTGCACGTGATGTCTGAGACGGGTTTCTTCATCTCACCAGTCCTTCAGAGGTCTGATTGCTCAACTGGGGGGGGGGAAAAATCCGGAGACTGATTTGGAGCCCAACAGGCCTTTCCTGATGAATCCGAGAGTTGGCTTGTCACTTTTCAGCAAGGTATTGAACGAGGTGGCGCTGTAGAAGGTTAAATGATTAATCAAAGCTTGTGAAATGAGCTGATAGTTGAAGCTGGTAAGGCTGCTTGTATTTTTTTTTTTTTGAGGGGTTGTTGCTGTGTGTTAGATATTTTTTTTTTTTTTTGTGGTGTGTTCTTTTTAAATCCCCTCAGTATTATCACAGCTTCCTTCCCCGTTCTCAGTCTGTGTCCAGGTACGAGACCTGTTTGCGCTGTGGACAAGAAGCGGTGGCTGAGGTTGGTCTGCGATGTCTGTTAAATGCTTTTGCGGAGGCTTCTGCGGGCCAGACACAGTGCAGTTGGTAGCCACTGCTCTCGTGACCAAGCCATGGTACAGCGTCCTTCTGCCACGTGACGTGTCTACGTGTCTGCCAGCCAGCAAAATACCTTGGCAGTGTTCGGAGAGAAGCAGACTCACGACTGCACAAGACCGAGCAAAAGTTGACACAAATTTTGTCACGTGGCCATAGAGAATTGCAGTTTTTCTTCCCTACTTACTCATACACATCTTTTATTGACCACAACACTTGGATGTATTTTTCCTGCATTTTTTGAAGTTTTTTTTTTTTTAAAGACTTTCCTGTAAAGTCAGCAATTGCTCTGCAAATGTGAACTCTGTTTTGGTCCATTGTGGGCTGTATCCTTTGATATCTGCTCTTCTGGGTGCTAGAACTTCTAGTGAACTGAAGGTTGCCTTGAACTCCCCTTGGAAATCTGTAGGAGACAAACGGAGGCTTAAAAAATTCTTTCTGATATGGCAATCGAATTTGGAAAGGCTGAGGTGGAAGAGTTAATCCACTTCAGTTGCTGTAGCAAACCAGCGGACTACAGAATCTGCCCTTCTTCCAACCACAGCAATCCAATTATTTGCCTGCCATTTTGAAAAGTGTTTTCCAAGTCCTAGCCGGTGTTGCTGCTAGGATCTTCAACCTCTTAAAGGCATCAAAATCCCTGTGAGTTATTACACAAACCTGCTGCTTTGGCTGTGCAGTTGTGCTTGCCCTGGCGGCAGTTGAGTGAGCTCGTTTGCCAGCTCTGTCGCTGATCCACAGGGCTGACAGCGCAGTGCTGTGCTGAGATGTGGCTAGTTTTACTGCTGCGAGTACAACTTCTTATTAAGAGATACCTGTGGGGGCTGGCTCTTGGCTTGAGGATGGTGGAGGCTGCCTGTCCCAAAGCATCAGTGCTCACCGTAAAATCTTGGAGTGCTATTTCCCCGCTGCAGAGCCGGGTGGAGGCAGGTGGGTGAGCACCCAGCTCAGCAGCACAACACGGCAGAGGATGCAGAGAGTGGCAGTGCCAGGCGGGGAATCCCCAGCAGTCACGGAGCATCGCAGCCCGGCCCGTGGACTATCACAGCGATCCCGGAGTCGGAGCTTTGGGCAACTCTTCACCTTGTTCTCTGTTCCCGTGGGAAGCTTCAGTGGTACTGAAGGATCCTGAACATGTTCTCTTTATTTCTATTCTTATTTAAAACAATAAATGCAGCTTAGATATTAACTTTAATACGGAGCTTAGACATACTTTTGCTTGGTCTGTTAAGATTATTTTAGCACGGAAGGATTTCAAGGTATCGTGCAGACTTCCTTGAGTGAGCTCGTCTCTAAAGCTGCAAGAGCACTGAAATGGCTTTTCTGCAAAAGTTGTGGTCTCCTTTTGAACCAGCTGAGAAATGTAGATGTGCAAGCGTGTCTTGAGCAGTTTTTTGTG
Organism: Rynchops niger; assembly: GCA_013400035.1. Lineage (NCBI taxonomy): Eukaryota > Metazoa > Chordata > Aves > Charadriiformes > Laridae > Rynchops > Rynchops niger. The sequence continues at coordinate 119,503 of VXBH01002809.1, forward strand.
TGAGGCTTTTCCAAGTGAGAATGTTTGCAGACGAAAGCCAGTTTTGTTTCCTGGATATGGCTTTGTAGCATCTGCAGAGGATGGTTAAAGTGAAGCTAACCACTGTGTAGTAACCAGCACGTTGTCTAGTGTCCTAAAGAAATGCAAGAATCATCTTTTACTAACATGTAGTTGGACTCTGGGTATCACGCAAGCTTTTTTTACAAAAAGAGGGAAATAAAAACATGTTGTGCTTAAACCCCATGCTTCACAGTCTGCGTTTTTGTGCACCAAGCGCTGTTTGCATTAGCAAGTAACACGGAGTGATAAAATCACCCTGTGGAGGGAAATCGGTGGCAAGGAGGAGTCAGTACCGGTGCTGTGTCTGCTGCAGGGTTTTGCATTGAGGTATCTCTGGTCTGAGCCACAGGGCTGAACTTTTGCTGCTGCCTGTCATGTGTGGGGTGTGCTCTGAACCCAGAGGTGCCCCCCTGGCTTCACCCAAAGAGAACCCAGTGCCTTCTCCAGTTGCTGCTCAGCCGAGTGAGCCAAAGCAGGGGAAGTGGGGCCAGCTGAGAGCCAGCAATGTGACAGCTCTCCTGATCAGAGCTACAAGACTGAAATAATGTAGCTCTGACAGGTGGGTGTTACTGCCCAAATATGCCAATGCTGAAGGAAGCTCATCCATTTGTTTTTTTTGTTTGTTTTTTTTTTGTTCAATTCTGCATGTGCATCCATTGCCGACAGTGCATCTTAAACCACACCAGAAGTGGATGCTTGATAGATCTGTGGGGCTTTTTTTCTCTGATTGTCAGGTTCTCCGGTTATATGGTTAGATTAAACTGCTTGGAGGAATAAAAATAGAGGGCCAAGAACAGCCAAGACATTCGGTCTAATTCTTTCTGTGTCTCTAAAACATCACTGCTGTAAGCAGCTGTGGGATCTTCTCAGGGGTCTGATCTGAATTCACCTCCTGAATGAGGCAGCTTCATTAGGACGTAGTGAAAATACTCTTGCTGTTACTGAATAGCCTTCCAAATAAAATGTGAGAAATTGGATAATCCTGCCTGTCACTTATGTTCTGCAGATGCCACAGAACTCTGCGTTACAGAGAAGTAGAGCAGCATTACTGCTGTGGAGTTGAGTAGAGATGAAAACTTGGAGGACTAAGCATGTGAGCTTATCACTTGATAGTTGCGGCAGTAAGATTATACAATTACTTTTTTTAAAAAAAAAAAAAGCCTCCTCTGATGCAATGTTCACCCTGTTCCAGTGCAGAAGCCAAGGGATGGCAAGCGCTGTGTGCCAGCCTCGTGTTCGGAGAGCGCGGGAGGAGATGTAAGCTGTGGAACATGCTTCTGCAGGACATTGTGGATGCTAAAGGCTTGCATGGGCTTGTGGAAATCTGTTGCAGGTTACTGAATACCTGGAAACTTCTCTCATTTTGGAAGTCCTAAGCAGCATGGAGAATGGGAGAGCAGCCTCCTGGGACGTTGAGGTGTTAGATAGTCACACAGAAGGTCTGTCGAGATCTGGTATGGCCCTGTATCGAGTATGTTTAAGTATTGAGTTCAACCTCAGGCCACTAGAATGGCTTCCTGCTTTTCTGTGTAAACAAAAGATGTCCCTGGTGCGCTGAAGGAACTGGCCAATGTGATTGCAAGTTGATCCTTTAGTGTCCTTAAAGGGCTGTGGTGCCTGGGGGAAAGCTCCTTGTGAGTGGAAGAGGGGAAAATGTCGTGTCCGTCTTCAAAAGGGTGAGAAGGAGCATGTGGGAAATAGGTCTGGTCATTCTTAGCTGTCTTCTCATGCATGTAGGGGAATAATGGTTTTTTGGGGGGACAGCCAGTGTGGATGTCCCAAATGTAAGCTGCTGCTGAGCAAGGCGATGGTGATGGCTGGCTCTGTGGAGGACAGTAGTGCAGTGGATGGTGTTTACCTTACCTTCAATGTGGCTTTTGGTGTGATTCCCACCCACACCGCCCCCCCCCCCCAGTATCCTTATGATCAAGCTGGTGAGACACAGGCTGGGTGAGCAGGTGACAAGGTTGGTGCTCAACTGACCGGACAGCAGGCATCAAGGTATGGGCAGCCATGCAGAGTTCCACCGGCTACCACGTGGCAGTGATGGTCCTCAGTTTTTGGTACTGATGCTGATGCTTTAGCATTTGCCCTCGTGGCCAAAAAAGCCAATGGCATCCTGGGGGGCAGCAAGAAGAGCGTGGCCAGCAGGTGGAGGGAGGTCATCCTCCCCCTCTGCTCTGCCCTGGGGAGGCTGCACCTGGAGCACTGTGTCCAGTTCTGGGCTCCCCGGGGCCAGAAGGACAGGGAACTGTTGGAGAGGGGACAGCAAAGGGCTGCCAAGATGGTGAGGGGACTGGAACATCTCTCTGATGAGGAAAGGCTGAGGGATTTGGGTCTCTTCAGTCCCAAGGGATCTTATCAATGCTTGTAAATACTTAAAGGGTGGGTGTCAGGAGGATGGGGCCAGACTCTTCTCAGTGGTGCCCAGGGACAGGACAAGGGGTAACGGGCACAAACTTGACCATGGGAAGTTCCATCTCACCATGAGGAGGAACTTCTTTGCTGTGAGGGTGGCAGAGCCCTGGCACAGGCTGCCCAGAGAGGTGGTGGAGTCTCCGTCTCTGGAGACATCCCAACCCCGCCTGGACGCGTTCCTGTGCCACCTGCTCTGGGTGACCCTGCTCTGGCCGGGGGTTGGACGGGATGATCTCCAGAGGGCCCTTCCAACCCTATGATTCTATGATTTGGATGTGTACCGAAGGTTCCTGTTGTAATGGGCAGAACCCTGATACATCCATCAGCAGGGCTTAGTGACTTAGGCAACTGTCTGCGGGTGGTCGAGTTTATTGTCCTTCTGTTTTCAGAACAAACCAGGGAAGCAATAAGTCCTGTGCTGCTCAGCGTGGCTTGGATTGCTGTTCTCCTGCAGGAGTATTTCCATGTTGTCTGCTGTAGCCATAGCGTAACGTGTTTAAATGCTTCTATGGTGCCTGTGACTTTCTCGTATTCCCCTGTTAGAGTAACTGACAGCTGTGTTTAAGACATTTTTTTTGGAGCTGGGTATCTTTTAGATATTGAAATGTAATTTAATTTTGTAGTAGCTAAGTGTTTGCTCTTCTAAAGTGCATGGTGTGATTATAAAGGTGCATGATAAACTTCCTGATTCTTCTCAAATTAGGGTGAATTTATTTGCCTGGTTAAAACGAAGTATATACCTATGGACTCTGCAGCTGGCTTATGTACGTATGTGAGTTTGGGGTTCTTGGGATTTTTTTTTTTTTTTACTTAGGTATATATGAAAAAATCAGTAGCAACAGGATTAGGGTCTGTTTGCCAGCTCTCCAGGAGGTTCAGTGTGCTTTTGTCTTCAGGTAAATTCAACTGAAAGAACCTGAGAGCACGAGAGAGCTCAGTCAAACCACGGGCAACAGCTCTACCTGTGTGTAATGCTTTGGCGTGAGCATGAACTCTGCCTCACATACGGACAATATTTTGATTGTTTGTGGTTCGCCGTAGTTCCATACAAGAACGTCCAAAGGTACCCTTGCTTAAGTGCATTTCTGTTCATTCTAGACCAAACTGATGTGACTACTGGTTGCTTCCAGCCAGGAAGCCCTAAGGATGTCATTGCAACGATGCAACTTTGGGGCAGGAACTGAACTTCTGAACTTCCCTCTTCGGAGCAGATTAAATCTTTATTTTTAAGACCACAAAATAACTGCAGTGCCGCTGCCAATAACGATATGTTCTCTTAGAACTGTTTTCAGTGGCTTTGTGGATATTAGATACTGCCTTTCCTTCCAATACCTGCACTGGGCCTGCTGGAGTCTGGTGGCACTTGCTTGTGTTTTACTGGATTCTCAATTCAAAATCAATTTGGTAAGATCACTTCTTAAAAATGTCCTTATTCTCTTTCTGGCAGGTGATGCAATTTGTGTTCTGCTGGGAAGAATTCTTTCTTCCCCACTTTCCACGTGGGGAAATCTGCATTTGCTCTTAACCCTCATACAAGATGCAGCAATAAACATTCTCTCTTCTGGCTTGCAGTTTTGCTGCTTGGAAGCTTTGTCTGAGCGCAGTCTGCGCTGTCCCGATACCTCATCCCCCGAGACCAACACAACCCACTTACTTCTCTTCCCCTGCGCTTTCTGGCACGTGGTGCACAAATGGGGCATGTTGGGGGTTTGTGGCCGCTGAAGAGTGGCGTCAGGCTGGTGTTCCTGGCAGCGGGGGCTTGTGCAATCTCAACAGACGTTAGGGGGTAGAAGGTCAGTAATTCTCGCAGGGCACTGCCTGCACTGGTCCTATTTCCCTGCGGCGGATGCTTCAGCAGACTCACGTCGGAAAATGACAGTCGCTTCTACATGAGAGAGAGTTTTAAACGTGAAGCTTTTCGCGAACCTTGCAGATCACGCCTCAGGTGGCTGGAGGCTGCGTGCCGTAGCTGGGAGCAGGAGTGGGGCTCGGGCGCTGGCTCTCCGATGGCATACGGTGTCCCCACACGCCTCCGAGGGCTCTGCTCTGCTCTCACCTGGGACAGCGGCTCTAGATGCTGTGGTTCTCGAGCTGCGCTTGGAATGAGCCCGCCTGGATTTGGGCATTGCCACAACTCTGCCGTATAACTCCTTCCAGTAACTTCTGCAGAAATAACTCACGGAGCGAGGTGAAGGGTTGGAAATGGCTAATCGCTGTCGTCTTGAGAGCCCATGGGCCTTTGGGCAGGATTCCTTCAGGGTTGGCTCCAGCCGAGTACTCAGTGCACGGTGCAAATACTTCAAAAGGCACCGCAGCCTGTATTAAGTTGATGGTGTTTAACTTTCATCCGTCTTCAGCATTTCTTCCCTTTTACCAACCCCCCATGGGGCTGAGTGAGAGCTGAGAGGGCTCCTGTATCAGCTCTTCTTTAAGAGTGTGTGCAGTATAAATGTAGTTCTGCTTTCTCATATACAGTCATATTAGAAGTACTTCTGGAAACACGGAATTTGAATTTTACGTTGTCTTTATGTAATGTGGACGTAGCTTTTCTGGTGGCAGAAGGTCAGCAAATAACTACTTAGGCACTTTGTCATGGAAATTAAATGACACAATCTTTGCCTCTCCCAAGTGTGCCTGTCAGTCTGTCAGCCAGAACTAGTTCAGCTCCCCTTAACCCCCACTGAAGGGGTAGATTCCTCCTTACAGCCGAGAAAAAGCCAATGTTTGTTTCATGGTACCGTCATAACATCACTTAAATTATCTTTCAGCAGCCAGTGGGCAGGAAAACAAGAAACGCTTCTGGTGCAGGTTGTGTGAACAACTGTCTGCCATTAGAATAGTACGGTTTAAAGGTTTTAAACAAGATTAAAGCCTCGCTGAGCTAGATAATCTCTGTTTTAAAGTATTAGCACACACCATCACTTGAAAAATCTGCTTCTCTCTCTTGTTAAATCTTTGAAAGGCAACTACGGGTCTTCATGGTCTCCGCTCACCTCCTTGCGGCTGTTTCCACCTGAACTTGCAGATCTCGGTTCTTGTTGGAAGGTTGAATGCCAGAGTTGTTCAGATAAATGGCAAAGAAAATTGTCCCCTCTCAGCAGTGTTGTTGCAATAATGGGTTTATCCTTCATCAGGAAGATTTTCATTCATGTCTGAACTTGGATTCTTCTTCCACTAAATAAAAATCTGTTTTGGAAAGGCAACTGAAGTAAAAAACCACCCACATCTCTGCATTTGGCCTTCTTGCTTTGGGACGTTCGGTGAATGAACAACCTGAGAACCACATGGCAAGGCACACGTAGAGCCCTGGTTGTTATCAGTGGCTGTCTTAAATCTTGAAGTGCTGCCTGAAACATGCTGAAAGTGTTGGTTTTCCTTGTGGTGAAAGTGTGTGCTGGGGGTTGGCAGTGTAAGGGGCTCACCTTACCCTACTTCTGCTGGAGGCTTCCAGCTCTTTGCTGTGCAAATGTAAATTCTGCAAAAAAAACCCCATTATTTTTTCTGATAAAGCTTTTGAGTTGCAGATGAGCACTTAAATTCCATAACAAACTGGGGTTTTTTGCACAGTTCTCTACAAATAGCGTACTTTCCCTAACCAAGCAGCTAATGCACTTCAAATGCCTTTTATTGTGATGTTCCGAGTCTTGAAGCCGAGGCTTCCTGTCTGTCTTTGACCTAATGTCTCCTCTAGCGCTGTAGGTAGCTAAATGTTTGCCAGTCTTGAAAGAATAAACGTTAAGGTTTCCTCTCTGCTCTGGGGGAAGGAATGTGGGAAAACAACAATATCCTCCAAAAGAGCCGCCCTGGTTCAAGTTATCTTCCGTGGTCACTTGAATGTGGAAATCCGGTGGCTCCAGTTAGCCCTGACTTTTGGGGTCATCTCTCTATCTTCTTGTTTTGTGGGTGTTTCAAAAGCTGGAGCTGCAGTGACTTTACTGTCTTCTGCTACATCTGTGTGGAAGCGAGCGATGTCCCCTTGCCTTCTGCATCTCCTCCTGCCTTCTGACCCTGGGGGCTTCCCACCCCTTGGCCTTTGCAGTGAAGTCTTGTGAGATACCGGTGTCTTGCATGAAATCTGCTCATCCCTCTGCTTTTTCACCAAGAAATCTCTTGCACATGCTGTCTTGAGTTTTCTTGCGATTCTGCCACTTTTTTTTTTTTCCGTGTAACTGAAGGAATACTGTGGAGCCTTGCAGTCCAAATAATGCCTTGGAGTTGTCTGGTTTGGTGCTGTTGCTGCCCTAAAAGACAAGTGGATCTGGAAAGGAATCATGGAGACCTGGGTAGTCTGCTGGCCCTGCACCAAGTGGTGGTGGGGAGTTAAGAATGTGCAAGACTTGTCTTGTGCTGGCACATGTGGAGAGTATCGGTGTTTGTGTGCCACTCCTACAGGAGCACAGAAGACTGGAAAGGTGGGAGAGATGAGATTTGTCGGTATAAAACATGCCACTTCATAGAATCATCATAGAATCGTTAGGGTTGGAAGGGACCTTAAAGCTCACCTAGTTCCAACCCCCTGCCCTGGGCAGGGACACCCCCCACTAGATCAGGTTGCTCAGAGCCCCGTCCAGCCTGGCCTTAAGAACTTCCAGGGATGGGGCTTCCACCACCTCTCTGGGCAACCTGGGCTAGTGTCTCACCACCCTCATGGTGAAGAACTTCCTCCTAACGTCCAGTCTGAATCGTCCCATCTCTAGTTTTAATCCATTCCCCCCAGTCCCACCATCACCCGACATCCTAAAAAGTCCCTCCCCAGCTTTCTTGGAGGCCCCCTTAACATACTGGTAGGCCACTAGAAGGTCTCCTCGGAGCCTTCTCTTCTCCAGACTGGACAACCCCAACTCTCTCAGTCTGTCCTCGTAGGAGAGGTGCTCCAGCCCTCTGACCATCCTCGTGGCCCTTCTCTGGACACGCTCCAGCACGTCCATCTCTCTCTTGTAGTAGGGGCTCCAGAACTGGCCGCAGTACTCCAGGTGGGGTCTCACCAGAGTGGAGTAGAGGGGGAGGATCACCTCCCTCGCCCTGCTGGCCACGCTTCTCCTGATGCGGCCCAGGCTTGGCTGGGCTTGGCTTGGCTTTCTGCGCTGCTTTCGTTTGGAAGCTCTGACTAGTGACTTTGAAAAACACTTGTGTTCATGGCTTGTCAGAACTGGGAGTTATTGAAGGGGGAAGCTGGGGAGGGACTCAATCAGAGAGGGGAGCGATAGGATGAGGGATTAATGGTTTTAAACAGAAAGAGGGGAGATTTAGGTGAGATGTTGTGAAGAAATTCTTTGCTGTGAGGGGGGTGAGCCCCTGGCCCAGGTTGCCCAGAGAAGCTGTGGCTGCCCCATCCCTGGAGGGGTTCAAGGCCAGGTTGGACGGGGCTTGGAGCAACCCGGGCTGGTGGGGGGTGGCACTGGGTGGGCTTTAAGGTCCTTTCCTACCCAAACCATTCTATGAAGAAGGCACCTCCTGTGCTGACAGATTCAGAAGTTTGTTGCTACCTGCTGTACGGCTACCTTTTTTTTTAAGCTGTATTGAAACCTCGAGTCTCTCTCAAAGAGTGCTCACTAGTGCTGACATGTAAGACTTGGTGAAAAGCGTTTCTGCTGCTTGCCTTCTCTACCGGCAGCAAAATGGATGCAGTGAAATGCAAAAGCCTTGGTTGCAGTGTTTAAAGCAAAACAACCCCCCCGGTGTAGCTCAGCAGCCTTACCTCTCGCGGCTGGCTCTCCCAGGCAGAGGGGAGGGCTCACAGCAGCGGTTTGGGGTGAGACAGACGTGCCTGAGCACCGACTTCAGAGCAGCCACCCAGGTTTTCTGCCAGGCAGCGTGAATATCTCGCCAAGACTCAACAACCCTCTCTTATGGTAACAAGGGAGACTTCTGCATTTCACTGTCTATCGAACTGTATTCGGATGAGGTTGTGAGGAGCCGTAAGAGCCTCTGTTCTGAGAGATTTCCCTTCAGAAGGGATGATAGCTGGATGAATAGCTTCAAGTGAAGGCCCATAGTGTTCGTTCTCAGGTCAGGTCAGTAGGCAGCAAATTTCCCATGGTGTCTCTGCTTCAGCTTTCTGAGTAACGCGAAAGCTGAAATAGGAAAGAGGGCCCTTCTTTCTGGCAAGGGTAAAAGAACATAAAAGGTGGTAACTGTTCTGGTACAGGAAAAAAGGTTGATAATCCTCTCATGGCTCTAATTATTGGAGGACAAACCTTAAAAGCTGAAGTAGTATTGATATTCTCCTGGTAATCTGATTTTTTTTTTAAACACTCTTAATTATTAGAAGAAGGCAGAGTTCTTGCATGCTGCGATAAATAAGGCTTTTCTCATGGTTGGTAGTAACTCTTACTCAATTGGCGCATGTTCGGGTGACTTCAGTTGGGCTGGTGCATTTAAACGACCTTAGGTATGGTTATGATGTTCGTGGCTAAGGACACTTCTCAGTTGGAGACTTCATAAATACCTGTCCAGCCGGAGCAATCTGTGATGCCTCTTGTCAGTGCTGCGCTGAAAGGCTTGCTACCTCGCCTCTGGCAACCAGGAGTGCAAATCAAGCTGATCTTTCCAGATTGTCCTGAACATGCGGTTGTTGACCCCATGCATCATAGCCCAGGCACCCGAGGTCTGATACAGGGGGTAAAAATAGCTGCGGTGGCCTTGGCTCCCAGCGTGCTCCTTGCGTTTGAGAAACAGCCTGCAAATGTGTGCCTAAGGCGTTAAACACTGCATTCAGAGCTCGTTGCATTGAAACCGGCAGAGAAGTATGGTGCTCCAAGCGTTAACAAACCCATGACCTGCACCCTGCAACTTGCTGGTTTTGTCTGTACCATGAGCTGCTGTGAAAGCTTGGTTCTTGCTTTCCGTCTTGGACTCTCCCTACCTTAGCAGGAGGATGAAGCTGGGCAGGATCCCGGGCTGGCACCCCCAGGCGATGCAGTTACCCGCTTTCTGCGGGTCCTGTGTGATATTTGTGAGTCAAAGGCTGGATTATGGACTGTTCCAGCTGCTGCCCGATGGGGAGATGTGTGTCGGCTCTGCCCTTGCTCTGGCCTCTCTTTCTACTGCCGCGGAAGTGTGTGAAGCTGCTTGGAAAACTCAATCGTAAAACCCTTCTCTCCGTGTGTGTCTCTTTTTTTTTTTTTNTAAAATTATTTTTATCTCGGATTAGATCCCTGATCCTGTTTACCACTTTGCCAGCACACGTGGCCGTGCAGCCCGGAGGAAGGGAGGTGTGCCAGAGGTGCAGGACCGTCTTTCAGCATCAGCGCGGACGCTTCAGCTCGCAGAAATTTGGTGTTTTAATAGGACATTCAGTCACTAGAGACAAATGCAGTTTCTTGGCAGTGCGTTAAGTAAAACCACTTGTCTAAGTTTAGTTGCTGGTCGCGTTGGTTTTAACATGCCCGTGCTTTCATACACACAGACTGCAAACTCCTCGCAGGCCTGCAGTGCTGCTGACCGGGGAGCTGGCTTCAGTTCAGCTCTTTGCCCGTGGTGGCTATCCGAGGACTGCGTTTTCTTGAGACTTCCTTGTTGGGCTGCTGCGCACGGGTTCTGGCACTCTGACCTCTTCCGTGTTTGCTTTCCAGTTGTGTTGCCATTTACCTTTTGCTTGGGAACCAGTGACCTGCACCGCCGTGCTGTGGGTCCCGTGCTCTCCTCTCGCTAGCTAAACGTAGGCACGACTGCAGGGCTTAAACTATTACTTTAGTTTAATTAATTTAGTTTAATTTAATTTACTTATTGGGAGCTTAAGATCATTTATACTTGGGGGGAAAAAAAGGCATAAATATGCACATACCGATGTGCAAAGACGATAACTGCAGTATTTTGCATCCAAATCCTGAACTCTTGCGCTGTGTGTAGGAGCCAAAACGTTCAGCAAGTCTGGCAGAATAGTTGTCTCTTGCTAATAATTGTGACCTTCTCATGTCACTTTTATAGATCACTACCGAGTAACTTCTCAGCCCTCTCAAACCTTGAGATGTAACGGAGAGGGGTGTTTTTTTTGGAAAAGGCCACTCTGTTAGTCGTCACGGATAGACTTCTGCCCCTCTCCCGTCCCATATGCGGGTTACTGCCGAAGGTGTATTGCGCACAAACCCTTGCCTCAGAGGGGCTTTTCCACCTTGTTTGCTGTTACCTAAATTCGGGGATGTAAGCTCCAAATCCAGACGCCTTGAATTGTTTTGTAGGGATGGTCGCTTTTTGTTATGCCCACAAAAATCTATCGTAGGCAGCAACCTTCTTCCAGTCTTTGAGGCTGATACAATCCTGTCAGGCTTCTTTCAAACTCTTTTTACTTCACTTAAAGCTGAGCTTATGGAGCATCTGGGTGGGAGGTGGTGGGAGCATGGGGGTGGTCAAGTTGTCTTTCCTTGGACAAGTTTTTCGCAAACCCAGAAATGATTTATTTGAAGCAGCACTTTTTCCTCTCAGCCATATCCTTCAAATGAAATGGCCACAACTACACAAAATACTTCCATTTTGGTTGCTGTCTGCGCTGAGTAGCGGTATACAGCGTTAGACCTGTGTCCCTGTTGTGCCTCGCCTCTCCGGTGGTGCATCGCAGCAGGAACAGGCAGTGGGCATCAGTGGAATTGCTGCGGCAGCGTACGTAGCCTGGTGTCCTCCCCTGTCCTCCTCCAAGTTCACGTTGAGCTCAGAGTTGTGCAGTTGCCCAACGGGGTCCTCGAAGGGGAGCGTGACCCTTGGGTCTCGCCTCTTCACGCTGCTGTTCAAACAGATTTAAAAATGGTGTGACGCGCTCCGGTCTCAAATGCCACATAAAATGGTAACGTGCACTGGCATTGAATAGCACTTGGTTTCTAATAACGTGGAATTGTTCATTCCTTCTTGACCTCATTTCTGGTTAAAACCTTGAACGGCATTTGGCTAATTGGATGAGTAGTAAAGATACTGCAATCCAGGTCAAGTCCTTCCGTCCCCCTCTTCGTGTTCTGCACGCTGCCTCTGCCCAGCCCTGCTCCGCACTGACGGACTGAAAAGGAATTTCACATACACGTTGTTTTCTTTATAGCTGACCCACTTCTCTGTCAAAGGTTTGCATTGCATAAAGATTATTTCTTGCCGAAGGAGTGTGTAAGGAAATCTGCAGCTATTGCTGGCTTCTGTAGCAGCAGCTGGAGTTCTCCTCCTAGAAGGGCATGGCCAGGAGGTAAGAGGGCCATGCTAGATGCGAGGCTGAGACGTAACCCGACGAGCAGGTCTTGCTGCCTGCCTCTCCAGAGCACACAGGGGGTTGAGCCAAGAGCTCTTCGAGTTGCTGTGGATTCACGGCTTTCACGAAGTTGAAATTCTATTTCCAGGAAGAAGCCCAAGTGTAAGTGATGATGACGGTTACAGTATGAGGTTGCCCAATTTTAATTCCCCCTTTCTATAAGGGAGTAATCAATAGCAAGAATTCCAAAGTGCATTTTTACCAAAGCTTGCTGAAAACTTGAACGGATTAAGGTGCTCTTTCGTATCCGGTCTTGGAGAATCTCTTGCTTAAACCTCGGTGGACAGATGCTGTAAAAAAACCAACCAATCAAACAAAAAACCCTAACCAAGAAACCCCCAACGAACCCCAGCCACTTCAAACACAAGTTTCCGTGAGGCTTTTATCCTATGTAATTGTGAATACAGGCATGATGCACGGCCATAGTTACATGGGCAGAACTGATCACTTAAAACTTTCTTAAATTGTGAATTACAGCCAGCTCCTGCTGCTGGCAAAGGGGGAGCTGGAAGAGAAAACTCAGCAGTACCACCCCGAAAGAGTCGTTCTGTGCTGGATGGATCTGGGGGAGGGGATGTCTTTTTTTAATTCCCTTAACAAGGGTTTCAGCTCCTGTATTCATGAATGATTCATGGCAGCCTTCTAAGGCGCTGCTTGCCTGCGCCGTCGCTGCGTTTCGGTGAGGTGCATGCTAATTTGCTGCCCTGAGAACACTCGGAAGCTATTAACTAACCTTGAACCTTGGTACGTAGGAATGGAGGTGTTGATTAATTTCAGTCGATAAATGGAGTGGGTTCCCTGTCACAATCCTCATCCTTCTTTGCCCAGCGATCAGCGCTAAACCTTTGGTTTTGTTCAGCGATTGCTCTGTTTCCTGAAGACCTGGTGTGGAGACTAACTGGAAGGAGCTGGTTCCTGACGTAATCTGCTGGAAAGGACACAGCAGTGGAAGCGTTGAAGCCGCCTTTCCAGCTTGTAGTTTCTAACAGCATAGTTTTCTATTAGCTTTTTTCATTTTGGTACTTGAAGATGGAAAGATAGGGACGCAATGGAGAGGTGTGGATAACTTGGTGGTGTGGCACGTTTGGGGTGGGGTAAGTGGTCATGCGCTGCTTCAACAAAACTTAACATGGATGCTGTTAGTCCTTCTGAAATGCAATGTTTCTATTTTGTAAGTAAAATACCAGACCATAACGAGAACTGTAGAAATTCTTTGTACAGAAGAGTGTTGAAAGCGGAGCTGAATTGAGAAAATCCTTTTCTTCCAACTTCCAAGAGCCACAAATAGCTGGGCAGGGCAGCGAGGGTATGAAAAGGCAGGGGGAGGATTGCTGACAGACGGGACTGAAATGGCTGTGCCAGAATTGCCTTTTTTTTTTTTTCTTTTTTCTTTTTTGCTACGCTGTTCCTGCTAGTGTGAATGGTCACATTCCCAGATGCTACAGCTTTATTCTCGGTAAAATTTTAGGGGCTTGCAATGTGAAATGTGGAACAGGTAATTAGGAATCACAGATTGCTTCTGCATCAGGTTCAGCCTAATTACGATCCGGTGGCTTTAGAGAGGCGTGAACGGGCGGTTGGCATGAGGAAAGCTTGACCTCTGGCGAGTTCCCCGTGCCTGGCAGCGAAGCTGGGGTGTGATGGCGCTTTGCTGGAGCACTGAGCGGTGTGGAGTTGAGTGATACAGACACCTATTTTAGAAAGCTTCGCTGAACTGTTGGAAATACTAGTAATGAAGAGCATTGATACGGGAATAGGGCTACTCGACAGAGCTTTCTGCAAATGATGCAGCACAATGAGGTGGGCCCGAACGTTGGCTGACGCATCGTAAGGTGCAAGGCTTCCCACGTGGACATCCCGAAGGTCCTCTCTGCTTTTGTTGAGCTTTCCCTTATGCAGATAAGAGGCGAGATGAATAGGGGTGGGGTGTACCCAGAAACGGCATTTGCTGCCCTTTGGTGCGCATCAGGTGCACTGGTAGGATGGAAAGCAAATAGTATTGCATTGTCAGCATCTGCATTTGTGGTACGGAGTAAGCCCTGTAGTGTCGTGCGTGCCTGGCAAAGGAGCAGGAGAAGCTCCTTGTGTCACGAAGGCACTAAACCTTCACTTGGGTGTTGGGCAAGCTCGTCAAACACAGGCGCGGTGCGGCAGGAACACCGTCTCTGATCGGCTCACGGCTGCGTGCAGGACGCTCGAGACCTGCACTTCAGCTGCAGCAGCAAGAACTGGGCTCAAAACCAGTAGAAGAGCTTCAGGGATCTCCAGGGTGACGGCCACAGAGTGGGGGAGGGAGGAGATGCAGCCCTTCCTGGATTCATGATCCGGCGCAGAGACCACTGCTGGTGCCAAGGCTCTGAAATCTTTTCAGCTAAAGAAAAACCTCTTTGTTCCAGAGCTACTTAGGAGGAGAAGATCCTGCCTTACCTCCTGTGTCAAGCAGACTTGCTTGCCTGTGTTCTTTCACACACATTCATTTAAATTAGTTGTGCAGCTTTTACCATCTAAAAGTCCCCCTGCCTCTGCATAATCAATTCTTCATCTTTGAGTTACAAAGCTCTCGCGCAGTAGCTTGTCCTCCCTGGAAATGTAACTGCGGAAGATGCTCAGGATAATATATTCTGTTGAACAGTGTGAGCCGTGATAAGCTGGTAACTTTATCAAAGCCGAGTTGGTTTTTTTTTAATTCAGTTGGAACCATTTCTCTCAATTCTTAAAAGTTAACTTACTACTTCTGTCCTTCCCTGCCCACTGCTCCTGCTTCGGGAAGAGGAAGGCCGTACTCCATGGATTTGCTTTTAGTTGCTTGGGCTTGCTTGCACTTTCCCTGGAAGCAGATATCTGTTTGGTGGGCTTTCTTTTGATAGTCCTGCTGGAGATAAATGTTTGACAAGCGCCAAGTTAACACCTTGCTCTTACTGACAAGTGTAGGCTAAACACAAAGGTGTAAGCTGAGGTTCTGTTGCTCGCTTCCTAAGCTGTTTTCGGCTAATCATCAACCAACCGATATAATCCCAGCCCTTTGTCTTGCTCTTGTGCTTTAAGATTATCTTCCCGTGGTTTTCCTCCTCTTCTGTCAAAGGATCGAAGAAAGGAATAGAACCCAAAATGGGGAGATTATCAGCTCTGTCTCGTATTGTATGAGAAGATAACAGTTTTAACTGTGGAACCGAAGATATAACTCTGTGTAACCAAAGATTTCTACTCACTGGAGAGACTTGGGGTGCAGTTCAGAGGAGATAAATGTCCCTCTTTTTGCGGGACATTTTGCTCAAGAGACATTTCTCTTCGCTGCGTTCATTTAAAAATAGCACTGGTAACACTGGTTGGTTTGATTCCGTGATGTGTGGGTCAGTGTTTGGTGGATTTTCAGAGCAAAACCTCGGCTGTACCCATGTCCAGTACCACAGATGTAATGGTGGGGCGAGTCATCCCCCTCGTTCAGTCGGTGTCTCTCCTTTAGAGTGTGTTGTCCCGCGGCTCGGCTGTGCAGCACAAGGGAATTGCCGTGGCGCTGGGGAGTTCCCCTCGAGGACAGACTGCCGTTACCTGGCGCTCAGAGCGAGAAGGGTTGTTGGCTTCATTCTGAAAGACTTCTAAAAACGAGGTGAAAGCTTTGATGTAGCGATGAGATTGTTTTGGTTTTGGGGGCAACAATGCTGGAACACGCATGCCAAACTACTCCCAAAGCAGCCAACCCCGGATAATCGTGCTTAGAGGCTGGTTGGTTTGTTTTTCCCCGTTTACACCCTTCCCATTTGCACTTAACACTGATACATCAGCGTGCTGATTCTTGTAAACTTTTATTATGTGAGCTCTTTGATTTTGATGATTCCTGTCCCCCATGCTGGGGCCGCCAGCCTTAACAAAGGCATCGCTGGTGGTCGCCCTGGGTCCTCTCTAAGGTCCAGCACTGGGGTGGAAGCTGCTTCCGACTGGACTGGTCCACCCACGGGAAGATGACTGCTGGCACTGCACTTCCAACCCCATCCTTCTCCTCACCCTTGTCCTTCCTTCTCTGTCCTGCTGGTTGGGACCCGGTTGTCCTCATCACTGACTTGACCAGCAAGTTCAGATTTATAGTAGAAATTTCCTTGAAGATGAAGAGGGCACTTGCCTGTAGGCACATCCTCGCTGTGTAGGGAGGTGCTGGAAACGCTTTGGGAATCCTTGAGTCTGCATTTCGTTCTGAAAGCGGGGAGCGCTGGTAGGCAGCATGGCCAGAGCTGAGGGTTCCTCTGGATCGTGTTGCCGTAGCTCAACCTGGGGCCTGGAAGCAGAAGATGGACTTTCAGCAAAACGATAATAAGACACATGAGCCTTGAAGTAATTTCTATTGTCAAATTTGCCTTGCTTTTATAGTTATCTCTTACCTTGAAACATCTTCCGCTCGGGTGTTTCCCTGTTTTTATCACACATTGCAGAATTACCCCCAGGGTAAACAATCCCAACGGTTTTAAAGGGGTACTGTAGTGACAAGGATTTCGTGCAGCGGCGAGAGCCCCGACTCCTGTTATTCCCTTGTCTGTTTGGTCTCTGGTACACCTAAACCGCCCTGCGGTTCTCTCCCGTTAGCTAAAGAATAAAGAAACGTGTCCCATACCTGCTTCGGGTTGGATGCAATTGAAGCTTACGTTTTTGTTCTGTAACAGCCTGGGTAAAATGTGGCTTTGCCTACTCTGCTGCAGACTTGAGGCGTGACACCTTCTTCCCCTCTTGCCCGTGCTTGTACACCAGTGATATCTGGGAAACGTGGGAGAACTGAGCTGCTTGGAAGAGCAGAGGTTCGTAATGCGTGTTGTTGGAGACTTCGTTGTGCCGTGGGAGCCTGGTGCTCGTAGGGGACTCACTTGTTTGGGTCCCCTTGATGTAGCTGCCTACCTCGCTTCGGAAACGTGGTGCTTTCAGCGTAATGGCAGCATAAAGAGTGTCAGAGTAAGAAAGCTGCCTTTCTTCCAAGATGTGAAATTAGGAAATACTTTTTCTCCTGATGATCCTGTTTTCTTGGAAACCTTTGCAGAAACCAGGACAGCTTCACGGTGCAAAGCAACGCGTGCTACGGGATATATATATATAAACCTATAAAATGCTTGTTGTTAACAATGAGCCAACTAGAATATTTCAATGCCTAAGGCGGCATAATTGGAGCATCAGTGACACCACCTCAAGTACACGGCGTCACCTGTATTGAACATTGACGCTTTTCTGGAGTTATAGCTAGGTTCCAGTAATGAGGTTTTTTCAGTAACTACGCTTGGCACTTGCTGCTTTGTTCTTTGGATTCATCTTAGCTGATGCTGAGCATAGTATGGATGTAGCTTATAAATCCTGACTTAATTTCAAAATGCCGCTCAAATTCAGTTCTGTGCAGATAGTAGCAGTAGTTTTTATTTATTTACACACAGTAACTAAAAAAAGGACTCAAGTGAAGCTCTGATATGGGATTAAAAGGGCAGGAGAGAGAGGAGAAGGTAATTAAAGCATATCTATTTTTTTTTAAGAGTCTCTTTAATCCTTGTACCTCATTCTTCTGGATCAGCTTGTAAAGCAGCACGGAGTTATTACTGCGTCTGAAGGTGTGAACTGCTTTGCTTATCTAAGTAGGCTGAGAGTGAGTATTAAACAAGTTCCTTAAAGAACATGAGATGACACCTGATACCAGGTTAGTGCATGTTAATCTTGGTCCTGTGTAGCCAAAGCTAGTCGCTTTATCGGTTTCACCTGTGGTGCTGGTTGTCCAACACAAGAAGCTTTAACCCTACAGTCCAGGATTAGCTAAAATTAACAAAACCACATGGAGCAGCGCTGGGGTTAAGGCCACTGGGCTATCGTTGGCCTCTGCACCTCTTCCTTAAAGGCAGTTGTGGATAAAAGCGTGCCAGTCGGGTTGTGATGGATGGGAACCAGCCCTGCAGTGGGTGGCTCGTGCAGATTTAGATGTCTGTGACCCCTGTTTGGGGTATTTGCGGATCTTGGCATGCTGCTTGAAGTTATTTGGTGGGGGGGGCTGCGTGCCTTTGGAAAAGACGGGACAGGTGACTTGGAGCCCCCTGACCACTTTGAGGGCTGGGTTGTCCAACCTCTTCATTTCTGGTTTGTCCTTGGGTCTGGTCGGGGATCAGGCTGCACAGGAGATGTGTGTGCTTTGAGGTTTCTGGGAAGCATCTGACCACTGTAAACAAGTCTCTCGGTTCTCGTGCAAACTTTCTGCTGTTGGAAGAAGCCGTGGCCGCTCAGCCAGAGAAGTTGTTTTTCCAGATGAGCTTGTCTAGACTGAGTTTAAGTATCAGCTGTGTTTCCCAAATCTTGGACCATTCTCATGATTTTGTTTTATTTAAGCCCTACCTACTTGCTTCGTATTCACAAGATAAAATGTTTTCAGTGATCCAAAAGCCTTTTGACAATGACCTGTTCCCATTCATGGTTTTGCAATAGTGGCGGTGTTTTATCTTTCCTCGTATGATGTCGTCTTCAACTTGCAGATGATGAAAGGGTTTTCAATGCCTATTTTATGGGCTACGAATAGTGACTGTGAGCACCCTTTTCTGCAGGTATGCCTTACGTGTCGAAGTTAGATAGCCATTCAGATCAAAATCCATACAACTTTGAATCCGTACTTCTCTTCTTGACCATAACTTGCTTTATTTTGTTAGGCTTGCAACTTCATGTGCTAGTTTTTCCATTGTCTTGAGATGACGGTGTCGAATGGTAAGCATTTTGAATGTTTTTCTCCTCCTGCATGCTTCTGCAACCTTCTCTCCGTCCTTCCCATGTTTCCAGTTATCATAAGTGAAAGTCTGAAATCCCTTCTTGCTGTGTAGCTGGTTGGGTTACATGGATCCCTACTTCCATAGGTACTTTCTCAAGGCTGTTTCTATCATTTTAAGAGTGCCTGTATTATTTCATCAAATTAATCTGTCACAATAATGTCTTAACAGTAGTCCACAACAGATGGCTAAGGAAAATTCTTAAAAAGAAAAAAGGGGCAGTGTCGAATGATTCTTGGTTTGTTTTATTTTCCTCAAAATATTCTCTCAGTTTTCTGTGAGTGAAGGTCCTAAACTGAAGGTGTTGACTTTGTATTCATGTCTTCTGCGAGTTTCCCGCTCCTCGCCGTGCGTTGGTTCGCACTCACAGTAGTCTGTGGAAGGTAGTTCACGGCTTGGCTTGGGAAATACCTCCGGTGGATTTAACCTGGTCAGCTAGAAAGCGCAGGGAACATAAAATTATGTGGTGATACTTTAACCTCAGTGCTTCAGTGACTAAATCAGCTTCTTTTGGTCACTTGAGGAAGACCTGTGTTCAGTTTTGGGCCCCTCACTACAAGAAGGCCATTGAGGTGTCGGAGCGTGTCCAGAGGAGAGCTACCAGGCTGGTGAGGGCTCTGGAGGACAAACCTTATGAGGAACGACTGAGGGAGCTGGGGGTGTTCAGCCTGGAGAAGAGGAGGCTGAGGGGAGACCTCATCACCCTCTACAACTGCCTGAAAGGAGGGTGTAGAGAGATGGGGGCTGACCTCTTCTCCTTGGTGACAGGTGATAGGACGAGAGGAAACGGGTTCAAGTTATGTCAGGGGAGGTTTACATTGGATATGAGGAAACATTTTTTCATGGAAAGGGTTATTAAACATTGGAAGAGGCTGCCCAGGGAGGTGGTGGATTCACCATCCCTGGAGGTGTTTAAAAAAAGGGTAGACGGGGTACTTAGGGACAGGGTTTAGAAGTGGCTTTTGTCAGGGTAGGTTAATGGTTGGACTTGATGATCTTAAAGGTCCCTTCCAACCTCAGCGATTCTATGATTCTACCTATATCATAGAATCGCAGTATAACTGAGGTTGAAAGGGACCTCTGGAGACTGTCTAGTCCAACCCCTCTGCTTACAGTGGGGTTCCTAGGACATTGGCCGGTCCAAGGGTGGACACTACCGCTACCCTAGGCAGCCTTGTCCAGTGTTTGACCACTGTCAGAATAACAATAAAAAAAAAAAAAACAAAAANCACTCAACCTGTGCCCATTACCTCCTGTCCTTCCAGTGCATACCACTGAAGAGTCTGGCTTGGTTTTCTTTACGGCTTCCTGTCAAATGCTTATACACAACGATAAGATGCCCCTGGACCTTGTCTTCTCCAGGGTAAACAGTCCCAACTCTCAGCCCCCCCTCATATAAAACATGCTCCAGACCCTTAAAATGATCTTTGTGGCCATTTGCTGGAGTTTCTCCAGTCCATCTGTCTTGAACTGGGGAGCCCAAGGCTAGACACAGCACTTCAGATACCGTCTCACCAGTGCTGAGCAGAGGAGAAGGATCACCTCCGTCAACCTGCTGTCAGCATCCTGCAGCCCAGGGTGCTGGTGGCCCGTTCTGCCTCAAGGGTACGCTGCTGGTTCATGGTCAACAAGGGGGTGTTCCTCTCCAGTTGCAGGACTTGGCATTTCCCTGTGGACTTGAGAGGAGGTTCTATCTGCCTGTTTCTCCAGCCTGTCAAGGTCCCTCTCAATGGGCACAACCATCTTCTGTGTCAGCTGTTCCTCCTGGTTTTGTGGTGTTTGGGAACTTGTTGAGGGTGTGCTTTCTGCTGACATCTGGTCACTAATGGAAGACAATCTCAGACCCGGTACAACCCCAAAGTTTTGTTGCTACTTATTGCCAAATAGCAGCTAATCATTTCTATAAAGACTATTTAAAAAAATCTTTCCTCAGTAGAGATGGCTAGTCTTGTTTGGTTTTGCTGAGCAAAGCGACACCTTAGAAGTCTTAAGCTATGTTGTTAGCAGTGTTAATCTTGTGCAGTTTGTCTTTATTGGTGTATTGTGGGTGGGGAGAGGGGCAAAGTAAAGTTTCTCACCCATCTGTTGCCCGTCTGGGTCAAGAGTCAATGAAGGGTCTAGATGTTGGGAGATCAGTCTTCTCTCCCAGCGGACAGGCAGCCTTTTTGGCTACTTGTGTGTGCCAGAGTAGGTGTCTTTGATGTACTTTAGATCTTGAGGTACAGAATTTGCGCTGTTTTGAAGTCAGCGTTAATGGCTAACCTGGAGTTACAAACACTTTTCTGGTGCGTTTGAGAACAGGCCATCCCGTATCGATCTGTTGGTGCGGTACCCAGACTTGGGCACTACATTAGTGGCTCTAGCAAAATGCCGCAGTTCTATACTTAGAAGCCACCTGAGAGTTATGTCCTCAGATGAATATTTTTCTACATCCAGACCAATGGAAAATAAATTGGAGTTTACACTGTGATCTGGCAGGTAAAAGCTCTCATCTTCCAAGGATGCTGATGGATAAGGATTTCTAAGGCATCTCTGAGCGGCATGTCAGATGAATTAAGTCAATAAAAGCTGTGTTGGATGCATGGTGACGTTCTGTAGTTCCCCCTGCAAAGCTACAGGCTTCCTCTGCAAGACCAACAACACGTGATTCCCAGTTGCCTTTTGATAATTCTGTTGGTGTGTTCTTTGCTCGTCTGGGCTTTCTGTTCAGAAACAGCACGTTCGGGCTGGGGAGGGAAAACAAGCAGCCCCAGTGGCAGTGTTAGCGTGCTTCAAGGGTGCTTGCAGTGGTGTCACCCCTTGAATCGGTCATCTTCCATTCAGTGCTGTATCCGTTATAGCCTCGTGTTACTTGTGTATTATTGAAGATGGATAACTGTAGGCAAGAAGAAAAAATCATGTGAGTCTCCTTACTACTGGGGCACCTCTGATCAGTTTTATTTCTAATCCATCTTCTTACTCCTCTATCTTGTGTTCTTTGGTTGTATTCTTAAAGAAAGTTCACCTCGACACAAGGACCGTCAAGCTGAGCTAGCAAAAAAAGTCTTTGGTGCTCATAGCAGACCACTTCGTTGGTTGGCACAACACCGGTGGTGACACCACAGGGTGTCGGTGCCTGCACCAGCTGAATGCCCCACCACCCCTGTGTGAAAAGCCTTGTCCCAGATGCCATGCTGGAGGACCAAGACTGCAGGGAGTGCCTGGTGCTCCTCCTGGAGGCCAGGGCTGGAGATTATGGCAGCTTCACCAGTGGAGCATGGGCTCTGCTTCAGTTTCTGGGTGAACCACCTGTGGGAGGAGGTGAGCAGACAAGGGAGGACAGATGGGAGATTAACTGGTGATTTGCAGAGATGCTGCAGGGCAGCAGCCCAAGCCCCACTGCTCAGGAGAAGATAAAAAAGCTGCATTCCAGGGTCAGGGGCAGCACTGAAGATGGGAGCATTGCTTACTTTCAGCAGCAAAAAGACTTCCTCTGCCTGCAGATGTTTGGATGGAGAACAAATATAGAGTTCTGGCAGCGCAAGAGGCGCACTCTGTTCTGACAGACTGGCAAATTTGGGGCTGGTTGTGCCTGGAGCAAGCTTGCTGTCTTGGGATGTTTGCCTGCCAAGAGGTTGGATCCAGGATGTTGTGGAGAGGTTGGTAGAGTTCTGGTTTGTGGACTACTACCCCTAATCCTACGTGGTTATGGGCACCTGTAGGATCCAGGGATAATTTGGCTGGAAGAGGAGACCTCAGGAGGCGGTAGTCCAGTCTTCTGCTCAAAGAAGGGTCAGCTTGAGGTCAGACCACATTGCTTGGGGCTTTATCCAGTCAGGGCTTGATGAAAACCTCCAAGGATGGAAATAGCACAACCTATTCCGTTTCTTGACTGGCCTCATCATGAAGATGTTACTCCTTATACTCACCTGGCACTTGTCTTGTTTCAGCTTTTACCCAGTGTCTCTATCCTTCCACCGGACACCATAGTGAAGAGTCTGGCTCCATTTTTATAGCCTTCTCATGGGTACTGGAAGGCTGTTATCATATCTTACCCTCAGCCATTTTCTTCTTTCAACTTTCTTCAGCGTCCAGGCAGAAGTCCTCTGTCCCATAGCTTTGACTTACAGGGGAAGTGATCTAGGCCCCTTGAGCATTTTGGGGAGCCTACTTCTAAAAGTCCCCTGCCTTTATCCCTCTCCGCCCAGTTTATCAGCATTGTCCCTATGTTAGAAAAGGAAAAAGATCTCCCACAGGAGACCTTGAGGAGATCAAATGTCATCACCAGGCCTTTGGGAGCAAGTGTGAGAGATCTGGGGGCCCAGGTGGTCTCCTAGATCCTGCTGGTGAATGGGAGAGCCTTGGGCAGGAAGATGTTTGCTGAGCAGCAGGTTCTGCCTGCACAGTGAGTGCTTATAGGCAGGTTGGTTGTTTTTATGACCAGGGGACTTTAAGGAATGAGAACTGATGGTGGGAGGTAGGATCCCTCTGATGAAGAAGGGCAAGGACATCTTTGCCAGTGTGGTTGCTGACAGTGTGGGGGTGCTTTAGACTAAGTTTGCTGTGGAGTGGAGACTGAATCCAGGAGACAAATGTAGGATGAGGGGAGGCACCTGCGGGTCTGTGGCAAGGAGGCTTCTTCCACTTCTCCAGAGAAACTCTTGTCACCTCCCCAGGACACCCGTGGGCCAGTCTGAAAGGCTTGTTTGGAATGGGACATAGGGGATTGAGGTCTGTGTGCAATTTTAATATGAATAATTTAGTTCCTTCTTGATCAGCTCTCATTACGTGCAGAGCCACAAAGTTGGCGAGATTAAGCTCGTGGAGGGATGGATGATGGGAGTGGTTTGTGTGGAAGGAGAGATGGAAAATGAAGGGTTTGCCTTCTGTGCTAAAGAGCAGCTTTAGGAACGCGCAGAGCTGTGCTGTAGAACTGGCGATGACTCAGTTGTGAGCTTTTCAGTCAAGTCCAGAGGGGAGAGTGACAAAGAGGACACCATGGTGGGTGTTTGCTGCAGGCCAGCCGATCAGGAAGAGGACGTGGGTGAACCCTCTTTAGACAGCTGGAAAAAGCCTTGTGAATGGAGGGTTGGTCCTGGCTCTGCCCTGGCATCTGCTGGAAGCACAAGGTGATGCAGGGCACAGCCAATCTTGGAGACCTCTGCTTGAGGACAACTTGTTGAGCCAGATGCTGGACTAACTGGCTAGAGGAGATCTAGCAGAGTGAAAAGAGCTGATCGGGGAATATGAAGAGTGGTGCACTAGTGGCACCTTTGGTTTCAGTGACTGTGAAATGAGAGTTTAAGATCTTGCGGGAAATGAAGAAGCGAGTAGAAGGATAAAAATGCCTGGCCAGGAGAGCTACTTGATCTTCAAGAGCAACTTTCTAAAAGCTCAGGAGTGGTCCATCACGACTTGCAGGAAGCCAAGCAGGTGTGGCAGGAGGCCAGGCTGATCATCTTGCTGAACTCAACTTCTGGAAAACGTCCTGCGGAAAGAAGACGTGGGAACAGGTTACCTGGGAGAAACACTTAGAAGCATCCTGTGGGCATGCAGGGATATAATTAGAAAAGCTGTTCTTCTGTTCTGCTCTTAGTGGGGAGGTTCTCTGGTCGAACACAGCATTAGCTTTGCATTGTGGTTCTGCCCAGTGAAAAATTAATGAAATGTGGTGTTGCCACTCTAGGTATGAGTGAGATGGGACTTGCCAAGAGGGCGTCCGCGTAGTGAAAGTCAAGAGGAGAACGCAGTGCCCAAGAAGAAAAACACGCTTAGAAAACAGTGAGAAATGGCAAATGCCTTAAAGGCCCTTGTTAGTGGAATCACAGCACTACTTTATTTTTCTCCCAATTTGTTTTGCTAGCTGCAGTGAAAAGGCTGGCACCACAGTGGGAACTGAGATAGCCTTGGCCCTTCTTGCCCTCCGTGGGGTTCAGCACACTGTCCAGACCAAGCTTTCAGGATTTGTACCAAGTTAATGGTACAAAAGTATACTTACTCCTCGGCAACGCGGAGCGAACGTGAGTAGGGAGCTGTTACAAATCTATAAACTGCCTGACTTAAAGCGCTCTTCAACCACCTTAATTTCGTATCCTTTTGCTGTGGGCATCCGTAGTTACAGCTGGAAATGAGGTGGAAGGAGTCGCTGAGGCTGGTCCTAGAGTAAGGGTTAAAAAAAAAAAAAAAAGTAAAAATCCGACCTCAATCTGGTTTAAACTCACTTTTACACACGTTACTCTGCTACTCCAGAAGTCCCTGAAGGCGCAACGCTGTGCTGGTGTCAGTGCTGTGTCTCCCTGCAGTCCGCAGCCTTGGCAAAAGCCGCGTCCCGGCTTCGGGAATGAAGTGGCCGTGAAAGTCAGGCTTTAACATCAGCTAGGGCTTGCGAAGCCAAAGGTGGTGCTAATGGTGGGTCTCTGTTTCCCGGAGCAGAGGGCCGCTGCAGTCCAGCCGGGTCTTTTCAAAGTCCCTTCCAGAGAGAGCTGTGGGCCTGCGGCCATCGGGGTAACCTGGGTCTTCCTGGGGGGAGTGAGGTGGGGGTTTAGGAGAAGCCATGCATTCCGCGGAGCTGCGGAACAGAGAAACTAAAACTGGTAATTTCCTTCTGCAAAGTCACTTGTAGGTTTCTGTGCTTAGCGTACTGAGGGTTTGTTTTCTGGCTGAAGATGGAAGGCAGCGCTGGAGGGTTGATGTGCTGGGCATGGGTCACAGGCGGATGATTAGGGAGGAAACGAGGCATTTCCTGCCCAGCCCCCCAGCACGAATATTGCTTAAAATATCCAGATGACGTGTAGTAACTGGCAGCTTCCTTCAGAAGCCTTCGGCATCTCTCTGGCTGCGGTTGTGGAGTCGACTTTGGCGTCTTAGCCCTCTTGGAAGGGAGGCGAGCGATGGTTGGCGCTTGCTGTGCAGTGTGGGCTGGGGAAGGGCCCCGAGTGTATTTGACAATTTAACACTTTTCATAGACCATAGTTATGAACTTTAAGCCTGAATTGCATTCAGACAGATTTTTTTTTAAACGACCCTGGCAGTATCAAACACCAAACCTCCTTAAACTTCTTTAATACGTAGAACCAAACTGATTAGTAGTTGTTGCAACTCTGCAAACATCAAGGATTTGGGGTTTGGAAGTTTTGTATCTGAGGTACCTCGGCAGTTCCTGCAGCATTCCCCAGTGACGCTGATGGTTGTGAAGCCACCCTGTTGCCGTGGAGCCTTTCATTCTCCTAAAGAAGTGATACCTAGGGGCAGTGCTTTTGAAATAAACCTTGGGAACTGCGCTAAAGTCCGGCCTTCAGCTGGTCTCCTGGACTCTCCTTGTATTCTTCAGGTGGAAGGGGTGGTGGTGAGATGAGAAGGCCAGTAGTTCCTCCTCGCCTGTATCCTTGGAGATGTCCAAACCATTCAATGTAGCTTTCCGTGCAGTTGAACATTAAAGTGAAAATGCAAATGAGTAACTTCCTCTCAATCTCCTTCTGCTTGACAGGTCCTGGAGAAATACCCTAATACACCTATGAGCCATAAAGAGATCCTTCAGGTTATCCAGAAGGAAGGACTGAAAGAAATCAGGTGAGTTAAGTACCCGTGCCAGTAAAACGCATTCATACTTTGGTTCCAACTTAGTTTAGTTTACTGTTAACCCCCATCTCATGAGTATTTTGGGGACTGAAATGATAAATACCTGCAAACGGGACCTAGAGTCCAGTTCTGCAGACCAACTCTCAAGTCACCAGTACTTTTCACCAGGGAAACTAGATGGGGTCACACGTGATTTCCAGGTACGAGCTGTGTGCCTCGTGGCTGCAGCTCTGGTCGAAGGTAAGCTAGAGCTCATCAGGTAGTTCCGACTCTGGGTTCTGAAGTTAAACTTAACTACTTCTTATTGCACCTTTAAAAAAAAAAAAAAAAAAACCCAGTCAGTTTAATGGAAACGACCTAAACCAAAACTTAAAGCTGTTCGGGAAGTAAAAAAGCAGCCTCACGTACAAATCCTTATTTTGAAAACTTTGTGCCTCATGCTGTTTTCTTAGCGTTGTCTGGAGTAGTGTGCGGTTGTGCTTTAGCCATCTCCCTGTCCCCCCCGGGGAGCAGAGGGAGCGTTTGGTGTGCTGGGCAAAGGAGGGCACCCACTCCCCGATTCTCATCTGCTGTAGAAAACCAGAGCAACTTGGGAGCTGCTGTTCCCATAGCTCCGGTCTTGAGCCATGTGGTTCCCAGAGGTGGACAGGTCTATTTGGCGTAGGGAGCAACTCTCCGTAAAAAGTAGCTAATACTTAGATGTCTGTTTTCTAAGAGCAAAGAAAAGGCAGGAAGAGGGGAGATAGTTGGATGTGCCAGTTCATCTGTGTGGAATGAAATAACCATCCTAAATTTGCCTTAATTATGTTCTCCACTCCATTTTGCCAGTTTAATAACAGCAGTCCATCTGCTTTGACGGAAATATTCAAGGGCCCGAGTGCAGAAATGCTGCCATTGATAACAAGATCTTCCACTCAAGTTATGGACAGCACGAAGGCGGTTTGCTTTTTGGGAAAGGCAATTTATCTAAAAGGAAGGAAACCAAATAGCCTCATTTATACTCTTGGGGAGGTGCCAAAAGTGGAGCTTAGTCCCTGCCCTGAGGATGCACTTTGCTTTGGGGCAGTACTATGGTCTGACAGCCGTAGGGCAGGTTCACTGTTGTGTTACAGGCTGTTAATCTATCAAGGCCATATCCACAAGCAGCAGCCGCCCTTGTCAGCACCTTGTGAGCTCCTGAGGGTAGAAATGCAGCCGTCTGTGCTGGTGGGCTCTGGTGGGCTCGCTGATGGCAAGGCACAAGTCCAGCAAATGTTCGTGCACTTAGACCTGGGGAACCCTTTTAGCCATTCCGAGTGCTCTTTTGGGGTCAGAGCCTTAGGCAGGAGCTCAGATGTGGTGTGAAAGATCCAGTCTCTGGCTGGCCGGGCCAGGTTTTGGACTGAACAGCCGAAAAAAAAAAAAAGCAGAACAGAAATGCCATGGTGCCATGTAGTCCTTCTCAACCTCAAGTTCTCATTCTAGAGCTGGTGTGGGTGTTTAGCCTGAGCTGGTAGTAAGTTGTTTTCCTCTCTAAAAGAGCTGCGGCCGAGCACCAGGACAGCGCAGATTCCTCAGGACCTTGAATCCCGAAAGGCGTTGGTGGGAGCAGTCAGACGTGAAGCGCAGTTTCTCGAGTTCAGCTGTCCACCTTCCTGACTTAGCTGCGTTTGTGTGCTGTGGAGCGGTCTTTACCCTTAAATGTCAGATAGATGTAACGGAGCTTTAGGCAGGTTAAGACCTAAAAGGCTGTCAGTTCTTAAGCAATTCGATTCCAGTCGGTGCCAGTAATGTGTTTGTGGCTGGACTGGGCTTCTGGTAAGTCATAGCCTGTGATAAGATGGCCTTAACACAAGTCAGCATTTATTAGAGAAAAAATCATGTTAGGGAAGGTATAAAAGCTGTCAGATGAGCACTTTGAGCTCACCAGATTCAGAGTCCTCTTCTGCGGAGGTTCTGGCAGGAAACCACCATCTGACGGATTACGGCCATTCCCCTGTGCGCGGCTGCCTTGAGGCAGCAGGCGGCTGCCAGGCGCTCGGTTTGGTGAAATGGCGTAGAGGTTTGCAGGCAGGGCACGGGCTTTTCTTTTGGCGTGTGTATCAAGGTGTTTGAGTTCTGAGTTCTCAGTGTAGTTTGCTTTTAATAACCAACACTGTGATTCTGTTTTTTGGTAGTAAACTCTTCACACAAACCACATAATCTTTCAACTCTCAGTTTTGGCTGCAGTGCTTTTTTTTGTAATTCAGCATCTATTGCCTGACATCCTTAGACATAGAATCGTAGAACCATAGGCTTGGCAGGGCCCTCTGGAGATCATCCCGTCCAGCCCCCGGCCAGAGCAGGGTCACCCCCAGCAGGTGGCACAGGAACGCGTCCAGGCGGGGTTGGGATGTCTCCAGAGACGGAGACTCCCCCACCTCTCTGGGCAGCCTGGGCCAGGGCTCTGCCACCCTCACAGCAAAGAAGTTCCTCCTCATGGTGAGATGGAACTTCCCATGCTCAAGTTTGTGCCCGTTACCCCTTGTCCTGTCCCTGGGCACCACTGAGAAGAGCCTGGCCCCATCCTCCTGACACCCCCCCTTTAAGTATTTTCAAGTGTTGATATCTAACTTCTTTTTAATCTCTGATTTCCAGATAGAGAATAGTTTTAGAAGAAGCGACAGATGACTTTCCTGAGGATGTGCTGAGACGAGGCAGAGAAATCAGGGAGCCCAGCCAGTGTCCAGAATGGTTTTTGTGTTTGGCCGCGCAGCCGGTCCACCTCCCTTGTGCTCTGATGATCCCTGGCGCGTGCTGCCCTTGGCCAGCTGCCTGGGAGGAGGCTTGAGGGCACGTCGGAAGGGTCGAGAGGACTTGCTGGTGTTGTAGAGCATTTGGAATTGCAGGGAAGAAGGGTGACAGTTGAGATGAGTGTGGAAAAACCAGCAACAGCAATTTCTGCTACGAGCCATAAGATGGTTTTTGTAGCAATACAGAAACCTGCGGCGACACTGGCTGATTATCTTACCTGTATTTATAACTTTATGCTAGTAATTTTAACCATGAGGTTTTTAGAGGTCAGACCAGTGCTCTGAGATGTCAGTCTTGGAGACCTAAGGCATCCTGAAGCTAGAACTATACTTTTCATGTGATCTGTCATCTTAATTTTCTCAATTTGCCTGTTTTGACAGGCTGCCCCCATCCTGTGAGATCCTTTCCTACCCACAGGTCACGGCTTGCAAACTGTGGAAATAAAATACATGTGGATAAACACTCAAATTAGCAGCATAACTGTATCTGGCTCCGCGGTTTGTCCGGTGTCCTGTATTGCCTTCTCTCTGATGGCAGCTTGCTTGGGGAGGTCTGAGCACGTTGTAACACTTAATCTCTCAAATGAGGCTTTGATGATGCACGGAGTAACGATGCTAACCCAAGCAACACCAGCTGTGAGAGGTCCCTGAGCTTGAATGCATGGGATAGATGGGCACCAAGAGCTAGCAACAGAGAACGACATCTGTTTGACAATAACTAGCTTTTTAAATCAAAATTATTAATTTGTAACTGGATTTCTCAAATCTCCGTGGATGTGTTAAAATCAGTGTAAGAGTATCTGAAGAGTGAGCATCTTTGAAAGGTATCTTGCGTAGCCTTTTCTCTTGATAGCCATGAATGTTCTCTTTTTCTTGGATTTTATAGGGGATGCTGTAAAATACCAGCTTGTGAACCTCTGCCCAAACATGGTAACTTTTTTGCCCAAATACTAATTAAATACATCTAAACGCTAGCTCAGTCTCAGTGAAAATGAAAACAGACATGGTGCTCTGGTTACTTTTATTTCAAGCATTTATGGAATTTCTAACATAAACCAAAACAAACTCTTAAACCGCTTTGGGAGGGGGAAAAAAAAAAAAGTATAGAAGCTAAAGTCCCCTTTTCACTAGTCGTGTTTGCAGAGAGATAAGTGTCTCATGAACAGTCTGGTTTCAAGTTTTAGCTGCCCTTCAGGCAGTGGCTAATTTATCCTTTTCATTGGCAAGTTGGTCCTTCCAAATTCCTTGCAAGATGCTCGGAGCATGCCGGAGGAGGTGGCTTGCTTCCCGACAAGGAGATGGTTACGTGGAGGGGGCTGATGCTGCCAGCGCTGTAATTTTAGACTTCCATGAGGCTTCTTAACCGGTTTCCTACATTTCTCCCCGCTAGCTAGCTGAAGCTCAGAAGCCTGCTGTATTTCTGTGGTTAGCTTGTCCTCTGAGCATGGTAATATGAAGAGTCTGTCTTCCTGAGCCATGAGAAGAACTCCGGTGATACCGATTGCCCTTGTCCGGAGAGAAAACACGGGGCTTTGGGCTTCTGCATAGCTCCGGGCAGCGTCACGTTTGTGCATTCTGAAATGAGGATCTTGCCTGAGTGGGGAAAAATCTCTGGGCTTAGTCACTCTCTTGCAGGAGGGCAGAGGATGAACTTAAAAGGCAAACAGTGTCCCGTTGACTTGTCTCAGAAATACGAGCAGAGGTCGGGCTGCAGCCTGCACTAGGTGATGCTGTCTGAAGGAAGAGGGAAGCCGCTCGCGCCTCCAGGATGTTCTTGCATCTCAGGTTGGGTTAAGGACCAACAAAGCGATCTCTCCTCACTCTTGGCAGAAGGCTTTGCCACCGCAGTATTTCCCAGCGGTTCTTCAGTGCTTTGATTTCCCTGTCTGGCGGTTGGGGAGCTAAGGTGCGTGTTCCCCCATGCCGTGATTCTCAGAGCAGTTGTTCCTTCAACACTTCAGCAGCTTGACGCTAGGAAATTCCTCCCCCAACATAACTCCCCTCCAAAACATAACAAACCCGACATCCCCCCAGGTAGGGATAAAAGGGGGGAGTGTCAGGGGGGCTTTCAAAAGGATGCGGGGTTCTTTAATTATTTTGGAAAGGATGAAGTTGGTACTGGATCCCCCTGATGCTGAGTGTGAGGACAGATTATCTCTTGCAAAGAGTTCCCTCCCCCGGGTGAAAGCTGTCTCTATCAAGACAGCTTTTTTCTTTCTTTCTTCTTTGTAAAAGCTGTTCTTTAAAGCCACGATGGGTGTACGATAAAAGGCTCTCCCAGGAGGGAAAAAAAAAAATCTCATTTAGGCGAAGAGAATTAGATTGATAGCCAGTGAAAAGTATATTTTTCTATCTTAAAAAAAAAAAAAAAGGAAAATGGGAAAACTGAACCTATCCAACAGCGGAAGAGATGAGCATCCTGCATCTGGCAGAGAGCAGACGAGGCTCTTACTCTTGCGCTACAAAACTCAGCGTGAAGATTTGCTGGTCTGAGTCTGCTGTGAGAGTTCGAGTCGAGGGTTTGAGCCTACTAATGTTGTTTTACCTCCCAAAAAGCAGGTCTTGCGAAAACTCACTTCCTCTGTAGATCCTCCAGTTCTTCAGTATTTTCACAAGTCCAGAGAACATTAAGTGTAGGCTGAATCCTTCAGCAAACTCCAGAATGGCTCTGGACACTTGTGTTTGCTTTCGAGAAATGAAGCATTTTCATCAGCTCGGTCAGGTTCTGGTCACGACCTCACAGCGGAAGAACATGTATAGGCCATTGTCCACCTTTTAGACATACTTGACTAATACAAAGGATTGTCTTGGTAGAATATTTATAATCCATTTGCTAACTTCTTGTGGAGTAAGCTTGTCCAGAGTTTTGCCTTCATCCCTGATTTCTGTAGCCAACATGCTAAAGAAACAACTTCTTGCTATGTGGTCTGCTTGCTGCCTGCTTTTAACGAATTATCTGTGCCTTGGCAGCTCGAAATTGTCTCTGTATTGCCGACGATATATTTTTACTGAGGGGTTAGCTATTCCGCAGAACTCAAATTTTGATGAGGGAAATCAGCACGGGTCAGAGCAACCTTCATGGTGTCGCTCTTGAAATGGCTTCAGGCCACTTGACGTGCTGATGAACTCATCTTTAGTCTTTCCTCAGCATCCTCTCATCATCTGAGCTGCTGGCTGAAAAAGGACCCGGGAGGGGAAGGTTCTTGAGGTGTTGATGGGACCCGCTGCAGGCTTGAGTTTTCCGCTCGCTTGTGCTGCCTCCTGTTTCCTCGCCATGCCAGGGAGCTGGGAAATAATGTGCTGAAGTGCAAAAGCTTATTTTCCTGCCACTGCTGTGTAGGGAGCCAGGCGGGAGCTGGGTAGAGGAGATGGGAAGAGCTGGGGTGGGAGCACCTGCCAGAAGTGCTTCAGGATGGCCTCCAGCAAAGCATCCTCCAGAGGACGTTTGTGTTCCTCCAGCGTCTGCTGACCTTGGCTAACCACGTAGCTGCTCGAATACAAATTAAGCACACAGAATCCCAGAATCTTCGTGGTTGGAAAGGACCTTTGAGATCATCGAGTCCAACCAAACAACCTACAACCTCTGCCACTAGAGCATGCCCTGAAGTGCCACATCCAGACGGTTCTTAAACACCTCTAGGGATGGGGACTCAACCCCCTCCCTGGGCAGGCTGTCCCAGGGCCTGACCACTCTCTCAGTCACGTCATTCCTCCTCATATCTAACCGAAACCTCCCCTGCCGCAGCTTCAGCCCATCTCCTCTGCTCCTGTCATTCTTCACCTGGGAGAAGAGGCCACCACCCACCTCTCGCCACCCTCCTTTCAGGGAGTTGGAGAGGGCAAGGAGGTCTCCCCTCAGCCTCCTCTTCTCCAAGCTGAACATGCCCAGCTCCCTCAGCCTCTCCTCACACGACCTGCTCTCCAGACCCCTCACCAGCCTGGTAGCTCTCCTTCACCAGTACATTTTTTTTTTTTCCAGTGGCAAAGACTGTAACATGTAGCATCTTCATGTCGTATGAGCAGGCTTTTCTGTGCGTGCCTTGTGTTGACCAGCCAGTGCTCGAAACAGGAGGTGTTTGGAGACGTGAGCAGCAAGCTCTACACCGGGACTTGTCCTCAAGGGAATGCAGGGAAAAATCCACCAGGCAGCTCCTTCCAGTTCATACCACCTGTGCCCCTTTACTCTTCCCTAAAGGCTTCTGTTTGCCTCTGAGGACAAGGTGGAATATCTTGGTGACAGCAGCTGACACCTAGGTGTCGTGGCCCCTCACCTCCCGGTGCTGCAGGAGCCCGTCGGGAGGGGATGCTGGAAGTTGTTGTCCTTGGTTTGGTTACAGTGTGAGTTTATTCAGGTAAAGCTTTTCACAACTTCCTAAAATAGTGTGTGTGATCAGATTTGCCTGGTGGTAGCTGTGGTGTCACGCAGGGAGGAGGTCAGGTAACACAATGTTTGCCAAAAACCCACTTTTCGGTGTAGGCTGGTCTAGAGTATTTGAAACTCCTCGTTGTTTTGGCAAACACCAGGGAGGGTTGTGTGATTCCACTTCTGGAGGTATTTAGGAGTGGACTGATCAAAGCCCTGAGATGCCTGATGTAGTTGCTCCTGCTTTGGGCTGGAGGTTGGCCTGGTGACCTCTAGAGGTTCCTCCCCGTCTAAATGACTCCAGGTCATGGTTCCCAGCCTCATGTTCCTTAGCAAAGTGGCTTCAGTGCCTCTTGTAAGGTTGTGAGTTGCTGCAATACCTCGAAGCCTTAATAGACTTACCTGTGGACAGGGAGTAGAGTTAAAAGGGCTGCTTGTGGCACGTGCCGCTGGGGTGCGGTATGTCAAACAGGTCCTACTCCGTGAGCACAAAACACCTTTGGTTTTCTCAACTCTTGGGGAGCGAAGTTGTAAATTATGAGCTGGCTTGGAAGGTGCTGTAGCTAGCTGAAGCCATCAGCTGACAAACATTTCAGTTACTTTACTCATTCTTTAATCCACAGCTGCTTTAAACGTAACCTTCAAATGAGCTGCAGGAGCTGGAACACCTTGAGTTTGTGTCTCATGGAGTTGATGATGCTGAGCGTGTTGGGGGTGGATAGGGCAGGGGCACCCACGCTTCTTATTTAAGAACCACCAGGGTTGGGTTACCTCAAATCTCTGCTCTTTCTAGTTAGATTGTCTTCGTTCCGCTGGAAGATGGGGATGAAAATGTCCATAAAGTTGTTACTAACCTCTTGGTGTTGTCACGTGCAGGATGTCTTACAGACAGCGTTCTGGGGCTCTTTCCTGATGTTTTGCTGAGGGGAAAGGGGCACTTGTTGGAAGCAGGGCCTTAGGGCCAGCCTCACAGATCATGCACATCTTAATTGCTCTATTAATTACTGTAAGCCTTCAGGAGAAGGGGCTGGCAGCAGAAGAGGCCAACAAATGCTGGTGCAGTAAATTCTTTTCCTTTTAGTCAGCTGAAAGTTGGATTTGGCTTTTTCTGGAGGAAATAGAACAGTTATCAGCTTAACATTTTTTAATAGAAGACCACCAGAACGTGGTATTCTCTTTGAGACCTTCGTGATGTCCTTATGCCTAGGGTGGAATTTGTGTGTGAAGTCTCTGGTGTAAAGTACGGGTTAAAGCTACGGTTGGTCAAACGGCTGTCAAGTGTTAGTCACGGTGACAGTTACAGATCAATGTTTAACGAGGTTAGTGGTACGTTTGGTGAGGGTTCAGAAGGGACACTCAGGACTGGCCTGTTGAGGAGTTTCTACTCTGAACCAGGCAGGGGTTCCCCACCAGGGCTTTTCCTGAAGCGAGGAAAAGCTGGAAAGGCCCAGAGTACTGTGTCCAGCTCTGGAGTCCTCAGCACAGGAGAGACACGGAGCTGTGGGAGCGGGGCCAGAGGAGGCCGCGGAGATGCTGGGAGGGCTGGAGCCCCTCTGCTGGGAGGACAGGCTGAGAGAGCTGGGGGGGGTCAGCCTGGAGAAGAGAAGGCTCCGCAGAGACCTTCCAGTCCCTGCCAGTCCCTTCTTTGCTTCCTTAGCATTGACTCAGCTGAAAGCTGAAGTAGCCTCAGGTTTCTGTACCGCTTGGTGTCTGTCCAAAGGCACGGAGGTAGGTTCAGTGGATGCCACAAATAATACGTGCAGGGGGAAATGGTGGTTTGAAAAAATTACAGTTACCATTGGAAGGGAGTGTTAAATGCATTTGTTGTGCGTAGGAGAAACTGACTAGGTGCCCCTTCCCGTATCCCTTATATAAAGGTATGGAATCTATAACTAACAACATATTCTTCTCCTCTAATCCCGAGACTGCAGTACTAGCAGTTTTTGCTGTCTCCTGGAAAAAGAAATGACACACTGGTCTTCATCACGTGAAAGTATACATTAGCTGTTGGAAGGAGAACGTGGGGTGCAATCAGCACTGCGGGAATCTAACAGGTTGACTGCGTTCTAAAAAACTCTAGAGCTGAGGTCTCAAAAAATACCTAGATCTAGGATTTATCTTCAGTATGAGCTGGCTTATGGTTCTGTAGCAGAAATACAAAGGGAGGGAACCCAAAAACTTTGCAAGTTTTAACTCTGTGCCCCCAAAGCTTCAAAGGAAGGTGCTCCTATCTGGATTCCTTCTTTCAAATCAGAAAATGCCGTCTCCTGTCTCGTCCCCCAGGGGTGCAAACAGCACGGGAACGAGCATCTTCTCTGTGGGCGCTGTGGAGCTGGTCAAGTGCTGGGAACCTGGAGGTGTTGCCTGCACCTGTATCCGTGTCTAGAAGTCAGACGACTTCTCCAAGGGGTTTTAATCTCATCCAGGGCTCAGCGTACGGTGTCAGAGTCTGCTGATGTCCCCGCAGGTCGGATTCAGTTGTCATGATAGACCAGACGGGTAATTAGAGCTGGAAGTAACGCCCAGCTTCAGCGTGTGCCCAGGAGCTTTGTGGTGTCCTCCAGGCTGATGATCCCCGGCAGGTGCCTCCTGGGCCCTCGCACACTGTGGTCCCACTGCGGCTCCATCCCAACCCGCTGTCACCGTCAGCCGCGCTCGTGGTGTTTTCAGCTCTCACGAATTCCCAGGAACTTTGAGCGCTGTGAGGGTGTGAAAGGACAAGAGAAGTAAACCCCTCTGGCGCTGCCTGCCTGCGTGGGAGGTTTCCAAAGGGTCCACCTGCCTTCTCTAAAAGTTCGTTAACTGGTGAAGGTTGAAACGAACGCACCTGGGGGGTGCCTGGGGTTGGCAGCTTCTCTGAAAATAGACTCCGAAAATCTGACAGGTCTATGTCTTCCTCCCCCGTGTTTGATAGAACCTGGGTTTCGTTTTACGGCAGACCTGCCCGAAACGTTTTCAGTTTGGTTCTGGTGGATGGGGGGGGAGGGTTCATATTAATGATTAGACAATTGTTTTGCTCAAGTTTTTAAAGGGGTATTTCTCTCCTTTTTTTGGGTTGCACTCCAACTCCAGAAGGTAAGAACCACTGCTGATTGTTCTAAAGCTACTCTCCTCTATTAACGCAAGCTGCAAAAGCCTTAATTAAGAGCAACCGCTTGTTTCGCGCAGACTGACGTAATGGTAGTATATCTAGCGTTCGTGCTTCTCTCGCCTCCGTCTGCCTTTCCTGCATGCTCTTTGCGTTGGCGCGTCCCTGCCATGCAAACCCCACGTCCCCGGCTCCGCGGAGGCGGTGGCAGAGGCTGCCGGCATGCGCTGCTCCGCGTCGCCTCCCTCACCCCGCTCTGCCCCAGCCCGCTCGGGGGGCGCCGCGCTTGCATGATGTGGGGTTTGTGCATCCTTTCTGTTCTCGGGGCCGGGGCGGGGGGGGGACGGGACGTCGGGGGGCATTTGGCACTGCATATTGGGCAAAGTGAAATTTAACACCTAAAATGAGCTGCTTTTTCTAAATCAAAAATTTGTTTAACAAGCTTGAAGTTGGTGTAGTGGTGTCTGCTTACAGTATCTCTCTGCTCTGACACTTCCATAGATCTGTTTTTTTTTTAAAACCATCATATTTTAATACACTAATAAATGAAAAGCTTTTTGTGTGAATGTCTGATTCAAGCGCAAAGTGGGGAAGAAGGGGATGCTCAAAAAAAAAAAAAAACAAAATGGGAAAACCCCTCACCCTTGAACCCAGTTGAGTTCATTTGGGCGTTTTTATCTGGTTCCATCAGCGTGCGGTGGCCACGGGAAAGGAAGACACTCGCCGGTGGACGCACTTTATATTGAGCGTCCGTTTAGAGCAGAAGGCGATAATTAAGTCACCTCTGGTGTCGAGTTGCTGGGTGCCTCCCTGGTGTGGAACCAGGGCATTCCAAGCGGTGCTTGTGCCCAGCAGCAGGAGATGCCCCTCTGTCTGCGCCCCCCCGCCCCGGGGAGGTGTCCTGCTCTGCTGGGGGCTCTGCTGGGTCTTCTGTGCTGTGGAGACGTCCCGTAAAGGCTGCTAACCAAATGAAAAATGGAGCTTTACTGTAAGGTCACCTTTTGATAGCCGAATACACATGGCGTGATGCTCCGAGGGCAGGGGTTTTCAGTTCAAATACTGCACGATAGAAAAATGTCACTCCATAGGGTCCTATCGGTTTGTGACCCAGCAGAAGCGGTTGGGTCGGGCTCGCTGGGACGGGAGGCGTGGGCAGAAACGCTCCATCCACCTCCTTCCTCCCCTTCCCCGGGCAGCTGCTGGGGGAGAGTCCTGGCCCTACCCCCCCTGCCTTTCCCTGCTTCTGTTTAATTTGCTTAAAATGCCATGATTTAAGGATGGCTTAAACTTGGCAATTCTCAGAAGGAGAATTCAGTATGTACGTGTCTGAAACGTCCGGTAGCTTAGAGAAATTCTTGGAGGGGCGAGAGCTCAGATATGTATTTCTTACGCCATTGACTGGCCTTACAGCTACCGCTTACCTGCAAAAATTGCTATTACGCTGCTCTAGCCCTTTATGAATCCAATAAAATAGGTAAAGAACGTGCCTGTTCTGCAGGCAGAGGGACTGTCACTTGCTCTCCATCACTTTGAGATCAGTTTTCTGATCTATTAATGAGGTGGAAGCGGAAACATGAAAGCTTTTAACTTTCAAAATAGAATATTTAGAAGTTACCAAGACCCCTTGTTTAGCCAACAACATAAAAAAAAAGTCTAGTTTATGTAGCAGTCATAGGTTTGTAAGTACAAACAGGTATTTAAGCTCCAGTAAATCTGTTAAATTGGCTGTTTTAGAAGGGAATAACTACCAAAACACCATTTTCGGTGGCGAGCAGCGCTGCTGAGCGCGGCAATGGCAGCAGAACCCTGGGGAACTGAGTTTGTAACCAAAATAAGCCGCTTCACGGGTGCTCCAGAATGCTGCGCTGGGGCAAGGCTTGAAACGGTTCGGTCAGAGGCTCATCAAGTACCACATTTGGCTGGCAAAATAAGTGTATTTAGACCCTGCTGTCGAAGGTGCCGAGCAGCTGAAACGTCAGTGCCTGCTCCGATAGAACCAGGGCCGAGGAGCGTGTATGTCTCGTGTATGTCGCCTGCCGGGTGCTCGCTCCTACCGCACCTCTCCTGAACGGCGTCTGCAAATCAACGTTATTCTTGATGCTGGGCTTGAAAGCCTACGTCAGCACTTAATTTCTTTTGCTTTTGACAAAAGTAGCTTTGGATGGGTGGATGTGGTGCTCCCGGGTTTTTCTCAAGGTGAAATACACGGTGAGTGAGGATACTGCTTCAGGTATGGGACAGGAAAATGATGTAAAACTTCAGGCAGCGAACAGGTCGGCGTTTCCCAGTTTTCCTGAAGAAGATCCTAGGTCTGGGCACGAGAGCGGGGTTTGTGACCCTTGCGCTGGCACCACCAGGCCCCTTTATGCCGAGTTTGCTGCCCGGATTTTGGCAGATTTACAGAAAGGCCATGCTATTTTTAGCTTTTGAGAAGCAAAAACGAGGAAGTTTCAGCGTTGCGCTTGTAACGCCATGGAAACCAAATGAATCCTGGCAGATGTTACAGTTACCTTTGCGTCTTCGGAACTGTTCCCAAATAGCTATTTTATTTTATTTTTTTTTTTATACTTTCATGCAAGCTCATTTCAATGACCGAAGCCTGTCTGCATCAGCCGCGTTTGGCAGCCTAATGAACTCGGTTCTGACCTGAACCGTTCCAAGAGGCGTTACTCCGGCCGGGATGTGAACCAGTATAAACAAAAGGACCGTTTTCTTGATTTTTTTTTCCCAAGGGTGCTGTTTGTTTGTGGGCTGGCTCTGAGCACTGGGTAGTTGATAAAGGTGAGCATCCCATTTATTATCACAATAGTTACAACAAGTTTGCTTTTTTGCTGTAGCTGTCAGCTGGTGTGCCATTCCCTGTTGGAATAAAAAGGTTTAAATACTAAACTGCTCCGAGTGCATTAATGAAAATACAACTGAAAATCATTGGCACTCGCAGAAGGACAAACACAGCTCGTGTATGCACCTAAAATGTAAAATGCTGAAAGATATTTGGCTAGAAAAAGCCGCAGCGTGCTGCTGCCATCGGAGCCTGAATGCCTTAGCCCCGGTTTGTCCCCCAGCTGTATGCTTGCTGTCACGGTGAGCCGCAGCAGGGATGCTTCTGCTGGAGTTTTGGTCAAAAATGACTTAGAAGCATTAGATGAGACACCAGTAACCCTCTGGAGGTGGCAGATGTCTGAGCTAATTACTTTTCTTACCAGGAACGTGGCCTGTTTTCATCAGGGAAGTGCTTTTGTTGCCCGGAAAGTGGCCCGATGACGCAGAAGTACGTTACCGATGTAAACCGCTGAAATACCTGAATGCGTTTGAGAAGGGCTCGCATTACTTGGTGGCTGGATAAAGTTACAATCTCCTGATTGCGCGTGTTGTCGTTGGCAGTGCAGAGGTGAGAGTCAGGGTGCAATGGCAGATCGAGGTCCCTTTAGCGTTGGCAGAACCCGAGTTACAGGGGAGCAGGGTCTGGAGAACTTACACGTTGCTCTTGCCCCGCTGAACAAAGCAGGAGCTGGAAGCTTCCCCCCAGCTCGCCGGCGGCGGGGGCACCACCAGCACGACCCGGCTCCAGCTGCAGCTTTCCCTCGGCAGAGACCGAGCTGGGAACCCCCGACCAGCGCTTCCCGAACCTGTCAGCTCGGGAATTCTGCCTCTCAGTTATGCGTAAGCCTAATGGGAAAGAATATTTTTCACGCTCTTTGTTAGCACGTGCGATCTAAAAATATTTATCCGGGTTGAAAAACTGGCTGGAATGAGCACTGGAACTCTGCTGAATCAGCTGTAAAAATGCAGGGTGCGACATGATGTTTTAATAAAACCTCGCG
Source organism: Rynchops niger (assembly GCA_013400035.1). NCBI lineage: Eukaryota > Metazoa > Chordata > Aves > Charadriiformes > Laridae > Rynchops > Rynchops niger. The sequence continues at coordinate 159,577 of VXBH01002809.1, forward strand.
TCTGACTCTTCCTACAGTAGCTGGTTCTTGGGGCAAACCCCAGCAGTTCGGTCAGATCCGGCGCGTGCCCTGTCTAGGTGAAGCATCTTAATTCGAGTGCACTTGTTTATGTAAAAAAATTCTAGCCATAAAACTGAGTTTGGAGTTGTATCTACTGCTTATCCCAGATAAAAACATCACAAAATGAATTAGTAGAAGAAAATAAGAAAATACGAATTTGATTCGAAGCCTTCCCTTGTTTCCAAAAACAAACCACCCCCCCAAAACCCGCACCCTCGGTGTAGGATGGAGGGAAGCCCTGGAGGGGCTGAGGGGGCTGTTCAGCCCCTGTGCCGGGGGCTGGAGTCGCTGTGCTTTTAGTAGTCGTTTGCACCAAATTGCCAACTTCTGGCCAAATATTTTGACCTTGCATTTAACTGAGAGTGAGATCCCTTTGCTGCCCGCGGCCTCTCGGTAGCCGTTAATATTGGGTGAAAACAGGGCCGTCTGTGAGAACCGGGGAATGTGGAAATTTAACGCATTTGAAAAAGTAATAGTTGGTCTTGGCTCATTTTGGAAGATTCTTAAATAATTGAAGGAAACCAGCCCTACGTGGAGAGGGGTGGGGGGGTGAAGCGGCCTCTGAGCATTAGCTGTGGGAAGGCGATGGAGGGGAGCTGGTAGCAGGGACAGTATTTGTTTAGGTCCCTTTGGGAGAAGTTGGTGTTAATGGACTGGGGCGTCCCAGTGCAACCGCAGAGCTCCCACCGATGTCTGAGTCTTCCTCCTTCCCCCATCGCTGTGCGCGTGGTGCCTGTCCACCCTGCAGCGGGCTGGGGGCCACTTTGCTGTAGGTCGCTGGTGGGACAGGAGCCTGCAGTGAGGCTGTCCTCAAAACCAGTGGAGCCATTCCTGCCTCGAAAACTGAGAAGGTTTGTGCTTCTGCATCTCAAACCCTTCACCTTCATGCGAGAAGCACAGCTTGAGCGTGCTTAGAGCCCACTGATGACCATGATCACAAAGCGGGAGAACGTTTCAGTTCAGAAGCTTTAGAAGTCAAGTTCAGGGCTTGAGCTCCAACAGATCTGATACAGCTTCCCCGAAGGGGCCGTGGAGGAGCACAGCAGTTGCAAACTGGTCATGGCGTAGTCTTGCTGAGCTCTGCTTCATCATCTCTGAAGGATGAGACCTGTTTTGAGACCTCCAGAAGGGCTGGTCCCTTAGGAACCACCTCCATAGAGCTGGTGCCCAGCAGTGTGGGAGGCTGACGGTGGCTGCGCGTGCAGAGCAGTGTGGAATTGGGTGGGAAGGAAGGGGTTGAAGTGGAACAGTGGGTAGCGATGAATCTGGAGCGGGCAGCAGCTGGCCTTTCACCTCGCCTGCTTCTAGACCTACCGGTTTTGAGGTGGAATGACAGGAACTGTCGCACGCAGCTGACGGTCCACTGTGTGTTCCTGGCAAACGGAGATGGCCTTCATTATTTAAAAAAAAAAAAAAAGCAGCGATAAAAATAAATGGTGTAATAACATCTGGTTCCTAGGGCTATTTTTAGCAGGTGTTGCATTTAAAATAACAAAAGGGAGGCTGGGTGCAAAACACAGGTAGCTGGAAAACGCATTAAGTGAATAATGGGGAATTCTGAGCAAAGGGCAGCACGGAACAAGGGAAGGGCGAGATCTTTCCCCTCCAACGAGAACAAGTTTCGTCTCCGAGAATAACCGTAACCGCAGTCTCTCCAGACGTTTATTTGTCAGCAAGCCGAGAGCTGCGGGCCGGGGGTTGGAGTAGTGCAGCAACAGCTTTTATCGAAGAGAAACGCCCAGGGTGCTTTCCCGAGGGATGCACGTCCTGTCCAGCCCCGTGGCTGCGGCTTCATCTGAGTTCTGGGGTGAGGCTCTCACTGGTTTTCAAATATCTTCTTGGGCATCCTTGGTTTGGTTTTTCTTTCGTTTCGGAGGTTTGTGTTGTCAAATCAGGGTCTGGATCAGTCGCTCATAGAGGCAGAAAGGATGTAAGGCGATGTGAAGACCACACATCTTAAACCCAAAGCAGTAACGCCCACACCCCCCCTTTTTCTTTTTTTAAAGTTGTGGGACTTGTCCACTGATTTTTAGCTCCTAAAATTTTCACAGTAAGCTTTATGAAAGGCTAGAACAGCGTTACGTTTGTGCCAGCTTTCTTAGAAGAGCCTAGAGAGGAAGACACCTAACTACAGATGGGTAAAGGTGAGAAAAAAAGAAAGCAAAACTAGCGGGTAGGCCGTTAAACAATGGAACGGGTTCAGCAGGAGCCGTGGAGATGCCAGACCGTGGAGACGCCAGGCTTTTGTAAAGATAGGTCCTGCCCAGGCTTCGTTCCTTGGTGAGCTTCCAAAGCGCAGCTCTGCCCAGGCCTTTGTGAAATGCTTGGCTTAACGTTGATATTCTGCTCTCATACAGTTTTTAAAAAGAATGTGCTCCACAAGCGAAAGGTCAGGTACGTGGCAGAGCTTCCCCCTGCCCCTGAGCTTCCTGCACAGGAACGCTTCCGTGCCTCCAGGGCTGTTCGACGCACGACTAGTGATCTGGACAGCAGCGCAAACCGATAATTTTCTAGGTGCAGTGATAGGGAGGATGATGGTGAACTGGCGGGAGGAGGACAGGTAGATCCTTTACACGGCCAGGTACCGCTGGGCCTGTATAAAATACACTCGTGTGCAGTTCGCGCATAGTGCTCGCGTGCAGAAATCCCACCCAGGAGCAAGGAGGAAAAGAAGGGAAGGGCGTACGCTGGGGAGCAGTGCCTTTGGAAAGGATTTGGAGTTGCTGTAGGAAATCACGCTCAATCGTAGCTCCAGGGAGACCCTGTGGCTTTCTGGAGAAGGGGATTAGCCTCGTGAAGTGAGCGCACGGCCGTGGTGAAGCTGGCGTGAGAAGAGCGGCTTCCAGTTGTGGTGTTCACGTTTGTAGGAGCTGCTGCAGCACTGAGGAACGTGGACGGAAGGGCCGTGGGAGCAGCAGGGAGCGATGAGCCGAGAGCTGGTTTCGGTGGGGTCAGGCAAGGAGGAGAGGTTGTCCACAGCGTACAAATGTGTTTAGTAGGAGCTTTTATTCAGCAGTAGGGATTCTGGCTGGATTGTCAACCTAGGTATGCCGAGTCTGAAGACAGGCACAAACTCTCGGCAGGGATCAAAGCGAGATGCTGACGTTACTGGTTTCTCTGTCGTATCGTGGTTGCCTGTCTCTCCAAAAGACATTTGTTAGCCAGAGGAGTCGCTGGGTCAGCGTGCGAGTACCTGAATGACACTGAGTTTTGCCATGTCAGAACCAAAAGGGTAGAGGGTGGGTGGTCCCTGGCACCCCTGAGCCTCAGCTGCTTCCTCCGGCGCCGCTGGCTTTTGCTTGAGCATCAGGCTGAGCCGTCTGCCGAGGCGGTCAGGTGAGCGCTGGGTTGGGATTCCGAAAATACCTTCCTCATCACCATTTTCACTCGCATTTGTTAACAAATGTCGCTGGCGAAAACTCGGAAAGCACACGATCCTGTAGAGCAGGGATGCCGTGCAGGCTGTTTTCTGGCCTTTTGTGTGGAATAACGTAGGTTTGAAGGAGATTTTCTGCTCTGACTGTGGGCTGCAACCCCACGGGGACCTCTGCTGGTGGGGGATGACCGCACGCCCCCACCCAGGCTCATGCCCGAGCCCTGGGGTGTCCCAGCCCAACCAGAGCTCCCCCAGAACTCCGAGGACTTCTCCAAGCCCGTTTCTCGACCCGGGGAGCGAGCAGCCCCCAGGATCCCGCTCTGCAGTGCTGCGGGCAGGGGGACCAGGACGGTGCCCTGCGGGCTCCCCACCAGCAGCAGTCCCTCCGATGGGGACCGGGGTCTCGCTGTACGTTTGTGTAATGGTCAGCAGAGCTGGGATCGGGTCTAGTGACATAAATACCAGCCCTCCTCTGGTAATGGGATTTCTCCCGTGGTTCCTGAGCCGCCCTGGCTGGCTGGCGTTCCTCATAGGGTCTCCTACCTGTTAGCTCGGACGCGCTGGGGCGGAGGGGACCAGACCTGCTTCAGGACGTTGGCTTCTCCTCGTACCAGGCATGAGAAATTCACCTGAACGGTTTTGCTGCTCTCGGGCAGAACTTGGAGCACGCGTGCCCTGCCGGCATCGCCGGAGCGCTGTGCTCCTCCTCGCCTTTACTTCCCTTCCCTCCCAGGGTTGTTTCGCTGCTCTTGATGGGACTTGTTTGAACATTCGTAGAAGAACTTAGTACAGACGAACAGCTGCATCTCCTGCTCGGGGATTTCAGTCAATCAGTTGCAGATTTAGGTTTTCTGTCGATTTGACCGTTCTGGTTCCAGCCTTTGTGGCAGGGCGTTGGGGGGCAAAAGCTCACTTAATCTCACAGCTGCTGTCTAGGGGTTGAGCTCGATACCGATACGCTTTATGAGCAAAGACACCTATTTCCTAGAGGGCATGATCAGCCTGACCCTGCAGTGGGAACAAAAGCCACCTGCCTTGCCGTGTCCACCTGATTTTGCTTCTGTCCACAGCGGGATGGGTTTAAAAAAAAAAACAAACAAAGAAACCCCCACCAGCACCGGTGTAAAGATGGATCTTCTCTCTCAGTTCTCTGGCTGGGATCGAAGATCTCTACTCTTTCCAGGGAAAACTGCTTAATTGGTTTCTATTATTTATCCCATAACTCTCATGTAGGTATGCTGTGGGTTTTCTTTAAAAAAACCCCAGTTTTCAGTAGCTCCGCAGTCAGTCGTTAGCTCACAACAAATCTGCTCTGAGTTTCAGATGAGCAACGTTGAATATCTAGAGCTTTGAAAATGTGTGGCCACTTTGATGTTCCTCAAAAAAGTATTGGAGAGCCTGAACTTGGGGGTTTTTCTGTTTGATTTTTTTTTTAATCTGGGACTGGAGTGTGGGTACGTGGACTGGTTTCACTGGTGCTTATTACGGCAGCTTCAACTCGCGTGCTCCTGGAGAGTAGAAGTTGGATGTGGGATCTTTCTGCCTCTGCATGCGTGATGGTCGGGCGAGGGGCCGTGATTGTCTGCCGGCAGAGGACGAACGCGACCGGATCCATTCAGACATGATTGACCTTGTGCTTTTGGTTGCAGTGGGACTTCTCCTCTGGCATGCCTGAATGCCATGTTACACACCAACTCCCGAGGGGAAGAGGGCATTTTCTATAAGGTGCCGGGCCGCATGGGAGTCTACACTCTGAAGGTAAGTCTCTCGGGCTGGGGGATTCCGTTTGAATGCTCAGGTGACTTTAGTCCTGTTAAAAATCCACGGGATTAGGGTAATCCTGCAGAGGGAACCGTTCCTCAGTAGCATGAATTGTAGCGTAAACTTTCCCTCCGAAGCAAACACCGAGTCTTCGTGCTTCTGCTGGTGAGCACCTGGCTGCTGAAATACAGCCGCAGGTGCTGGCTTTGTTCACCGTGGTGTAGTTTGCTAATATTAATTACTATCCCAGAAATAAAAGAGTAGTTAAAATTGTAGTGAAATGTTAGCCCTAAAAGGGTAACTTCATCTTCAGTGATCTCAACTCGTATCTAGAAATGAAAAATGACCTCATGCTCAGTCTATTAATAGTAGGCAGAGAACATTTGTAGGGGAAAAGCGTGCATTCCTTGGTTTCGCTGGTTAACATCTTTAAAAGTAATCTTCATGCGAAACCCTTTTCCCCAGTCAGACTACTAGAAGGAAGCCAGCTCAGACGGTTCTTGGTTTCTCTGTAAGTTTGAATATGAAGACCGTGCCGTAAGAGGATTCCTCTCCCTGCACGTAGACCGCTCCGGCGTACGTGCCTCCGCTGGAACCGCTTTCCATGCTCGACAGAGAGAAATAAGAGTTTCTAACAGGAGATCCATCTCATCCTAAAATATTCAAAATATCTGAGAAAGTGCTTTACAGGTGCCAGTTAGTTTACCAAGGAAATCAACCAAGAATTGCCCAGAAAAAGACGCCCTTATCGTCGTTGTCAAAATTTTAGCTAAGCTGAATCCCATTCTCACCGTCTCCTCCCTCCACCCTGTAAACTGGAAAAGCGCATTATTCCTTGAGTATTCGTATACAACGTGACAACAGAGGACGTCCCTTTGGGTGCCGTGCATTGGTGCTGATGGTCCCTTAGAGTGAAACATCTCCAGAGCTTCCAAAAACGCCACTGCAAGACATCTGGCAGACTTCCCGCTTTGAGCGTCGTCGTGCCGAGCAGAGGTTGAGCTGATCTCAGCGCAGCTACGTGGAAGTCCGTGAGACAGCAGGCTGGTCACACGTGTGCTCAGGGCAAGGGCCGTCAGAGCTAGAAGGGAAAGTAGTTATCTGTGTGCTAATGAAGCAGACTAATTCTCGCATCATTTGTTGTTTCACTACAGGAAAGGATAAAGTTGTGTGTTTTAGGAATAAAGAATGCAGGCCCTAAATCCGGAGTGGGAAAGCAGAGTTTTGTCGAAGGTGATGACTCAGAAAAAGATTTTGATCCGGTAGTAGACAAGTAACTGAGGCATTGTCCGCGCATTCTGTGTTGTGTTGTGGCAAAGCTTTGCTGGAAAGTGTCAGAGAAGAGCAAAATAATTAGGGAAAAACGTCCCTTTTGAAAGATTGTGAGCACGTTAGCGGAGTAGATCATAGGCAAAGGCAGTGCCTAGAGATTAAATCTGCGCAAAGTCGAGTTTAAGCGTGCATTTGAGCAGCAAAACACACCGAGTTACTGTGCTAGTTCAGTTTGTTTTGCCCATGAGATCTGCACGTTAAGACTGATTATATTTCCTAATGTTAAACTTCAGCAAAACTCCAATGTTATTTAACTCAGCGTAGGAGTAGGTTGATTAAATGTAATGATTTGTGTTAATTAGGAGGCTAAACTAGCTGCTGAGTTATTCCAAAGGCGTATTGTGTCCTGTGTGTCTAAAGCCACCGCGGTTTTGCTCTTGTCTTTCCTCTCTGGGGGCTGTGTAGTCTGGAGGTGGCAACTTACGGAGCAGCAAGAAACCCGGAACGCCCGGGGGGAGGGAGTCTCAAGTCCCCTCTGCTGTGGCCTGTCCCAGCAGAGCCGGGAGGGGCCTGGGACCTGTGGAGACGGTGTGTGGCATGAGAAGTCCTTCCGAGGATCCGTGATGAACAAAGCAGGATGGCTTATGCAGCAATTAGAACGCTTTGAAGAGCAGGGCTGACCGTTCCCCGAGGAACGCGGTGTTACACCGCAGAGGGGTGAGGGAGAGCCAGGCGTCCAGTAAATCTCACTTCCCAAAAGAGAAAGCTTACGGTGAAGTCCCCGGGGGTGAAGCAAAGTTGCACCTCCATCTCTGCTGGCTCACCAGATGGGTCCTTACTCTGAGGGGGGTGAGCCCCTGGCCCAGGCTGCCCAGAGAAGCTGTGGCTGTCCCATCCCTGGAGGGGTTCAAGGCCAGGTTGGACGGGGCTTGGAGCCACCTGGGCTGGTGGGAGGTGTCCCTGCCCAGGGCAGGGGGTGGCACTGGGGGGGCTTTAAGGTCCCTTCCCACCCAAACCATTCCGTGATTCCAGGCTGTCATTGAACTGACTGATAATGCTGGTGGAGCTGATGCTCTCACTGTCCATGTGGCTGGTAGGATTTAGACTGGAAATTGATGTGCTGACACTGAGAAACTGGAGTCATTTTGGCAGGAGGTTAAGAGAAAAAGATCAAAGTAGTAAAAAGTAAAACAGAAAAGTCAAAACAAAAGCGATGTACAAGGCACGCGCACATTGTGTATATTGTCTTACACTTTTTTTGCTTCTGGATGCCTTTGTTTGTCTCTTGGATTCCTCTGCATCGCTGCCGTCGAGGTGGGAACGCTGGGGTGTCTTTGCCCAAGGAGGGACGTGGGGCACCTGCAGATGCTCCCTCTCCCCTTCCTTCAGCGCTTCCCCTCGGTGCAGCCAGGAGCTCCCCGTCCTGTGGCACGGCAGCACCCACGCGGCCCCCGCTCACACCACGTCCCAGCACCCACCTGCTGAGATGAGCCGCTGCAAGGCACGTCATTTGGAAGCCCAGTACGTCGGTTTGTTGACCTTCGCGTGGGCCTCTCACCCCCACTGTGGTTTTATGCTTGATGATTTCCAAGTGTGTTTCCCTCTGCCATCTTCAGGGTTGTTGGTCCCAAGTTCATTGCTAACGCTGAATACGAAACAGCATCTGCCCCGGTTTGGATGATCGTGTTGTAGCTCTGCCCTTGTGCCCTTTGGATTTTTCCCCGCTGTGCAGTGGATTTGCTGTTCACCAGCGGCCTGGAAGATTCCAGGCTGGAGGAATATTTTTAACGTGGTATTTGGAGAAGTCTGACTAGATCAGCTTTTACCACAGATATTAAAACCAATGCACACCATCTTACCAGCTGCATTTATAGGACTGATAGGTAAGAGACCAAATTTTGTTTGATTATTGAGTATAGTTCATTAAAAGGAGCAAGTTCACTTGTTGAAAGAAGTGTAGTGTAGGGAAGACGGTTCTGCAGTTGAGACTTCACTTCTGCTTCGAAAGCAGAACTTGCAGTAGGGTGAGCTGCAGGTGCACGCCGGAGTTGGTGTGAGTGGAGATCTCATACTGACGTCTTGCATGGAAATGTTGAGAGGATGCAGGATCCGCAGTGCAGACTGGACACCGCATCAGAAGGTGCTGGTGAAGACCTTTCACTCCCAGCTGGAAGGAGAGCCATTGACATTGTACGGGCTTCGTGAGCTCATGGGGCTGCTGTCTGCAGAAGTAAGGCTGGAGTCACAGTTGGTGGTGGTGGGAAGGGACCTCTGGAGATCATCTCGTCCCACCCACTGCTTAATGCAGGGTCAACTGGAGCACGTAGCTCAGGACCGTGTTCAGTCATGGTCGAGTTTTGAATTCCTACAAGGATTGGAGACCTCAGCTTCTCTGGGAAACCGATCCAGTGTTTCATTGTTCTTGCAGTAAAGAAGTTTTTCCTTGTGAGGAGGTGGATTTTATGTGTTTCAGTTTGTGCCTGTTGCCTCTTGCCCTTCCTCTGGGCACCACTGAGAAGAATCTGGCACCGTCGTCTTTCCCCCCTCCTGCCAGAAATGCCAAGTCAGGAAAAGCCAAGAAGTCCAGGCTTTCCATCTGCTCCTGTGTTCCTCCCTGCCTGGCGGGAGGTGAAGGCACCTTGCACCGAGGCTTCCTCTCCTCTCAGCAGAAGACTTTGAAAGAGACTTCTTGAAAAAACTGCAATAGATAAATGTGTAATCGCTGCATCTCGAGTGCCTAAATTTTCTTTCCAAAGGTCAAGCTATAAAGGAGGGTTAGTGAAGGGAGTGTCAGCATTAGGAATACACAAGCTTAATCTTGGTCCGCTTTGGTGACACTTGATATGAGTAGAAAGACTTTTTTTCCTGCTTGTGGTGATATCTTTTCTCCCATTGTGGTTTACAAGTAACTTTTAATGTGCACTTGGAAGAACTTTATTTGTGAAGTGCAAGATGTGGATGCAACTGAGTATCTGAACCTATTAGTTTACCTTGCTGATGGAAGAGGTCTGGAATTAATTAAATTGATAACATTTGTGTTGTCTTCAGTACTTTTTGCCATTACATGTGGAAATTAGTCATAGCTCTAATTTCAGAGAAAGGACAAAAAATCAGTCGTCTCCAGTTAAAGGGAGAGGTTTTTAATTCTACTTTTTCCAGTGGGTCTTAACAGGAGGATGTTTTGCTCCCTGGTGCACGCAGGCCGATGCGTTTCTCCAGCTGGTACGAGCACTGTCCTGTTTGCCTTGTACAGTAAACGCGTAAAGTTCTGGTTACATTAGTAACGAGGAATTCAGGACGATAGCATAATTTCAGGAATGCCATATGACTCGGCTGAGGTGATGAGACAGAAGAGGAGCGGGGATAGAATCGTAGAATCCTCTGGGTTGGAAGGGACCTTTCAGACCATCAAGTCCAACCATCGACCCAACACTGCCAAGGCCACCACTACCCCATGTCCCTCAGCACCGCGTCTGCCCGGCTTTTCCATCCCTCCAGGGATGGCGACTCCACCACTGCCCTGGGCAGCCTCTTCCAGTATTTGGAGTGTGGCCGGTCTCAGGTGGGGACGGGCTGGTGCCTCTGGTCGCTGTCGTGCCCTTCTTGGCTCAGCGCCTCTGCGAGGTGAGCCCAGCGGTTTTGGGTGGTCGGACAGTGGTGACATTAACGACCACAAGTGGAGCAGAGAACAGCTGTCGTTAATTAGCACTAATCTGCGGTGTAGGTTAAGATCTGACTCCGGAGGGATAATCGCTAGAGGGCAGTCTGGGTTTAGGTGTGGACAGGGCCACCACCGCCCGTCTCTCTGCTGGCCCTTATCGGGCTGGCCCAGGGCGAGTGCGGTGAACCCAGCGCCCAGCCCTGGGGCAGAAACACCCCTCGCGCCCGGTTGTGCGAGGACCTGTGCCGAGGACCTGTGCCGGCAGGCCAGGCGCTGCCGAGGCCCCGCTTGGAAAAACAGTGCTACCAGGGACGGTGGGACCCTGAGCCGTGGAGCTGGTTTTCTTGTGTTGTAGAGTTCAAAAATGGAGTGGATCTTTGTGAAGCGAGAGTGTGCTGGAGTTGGTGATTAGGGATGGCGAGGACAGCACGGCGAGCGTGCCGAGTGAGGGCGAGGGCCGTGTAGAAGAGGGTAAATATTTTATATGAACTGGCAGAAGACAGCGTATTTAAGAGGCCAGAGGCTAAGCAGTTCTGACATTGCAGCATAAAAAAATCCACACTCAGCGCTTGCTAAATAAACCCGCTGCTTTTGTTTTGTGAATTGGAAGGGTTTATTGTGGAGTGGGTAACTGCATCTGGTCCTTCCCTTTGCAGAAGGACATTCCGGACGGGTTGAAGGAGCTCTCTGACGGCTCGGAGGAGAGCAGCGATGCCCAGTCCGACTCCCAGAGCTCCGAGAACTGCAGCAGCAGCAGCAGCAGCAGCGACGGGTGCAGTAACAAAGATGGGAAGAAAAGCAGATGGAAAAGGAAAGGTAATTTTCCTTTTCAGGAGCGATGATTTTAACGTGGTCTGTGTCTGTGAAGAACTCTGGGTTTTTTTCCTATCACATCTGTTGCCTTATAAAGACAGGCTGTTACAGTGGCCGTTTCCATTGTGCCTATGGATCGAACTCATGACACCTGTTCTGTTTCACTGCTGTGGGCACCGAAGGGGAGAAGGTGCCTGTAATTAAGTGTATTTGGGGCCTTTACGCCAGTCACGGGCCAGCCTTCTGTGCTGCACACCCAGGAACAGTCCGTCTAATTCTTCCAGGTTTTTCTGCCACCCCCCGGCTTCCCCAGGAAGCTTCCACCTCTTACCCGTGCCCTCTTCTGATGCTTTTGGATGCAGCACTGACTAGGAATGAGCACGGGATCTCTGAGGTTAAAGCCTGTTGTGTGAACTGATGGGTCCCGTAGGGTTTGGTCTGAGCCACTGCGCTCTTTTCTGTCCTGCTGTGGACTCCTTTCCCTCATAAACCAGGCAATGGTTAGGTGTGCGACAGTGTTGAACATTGACTCATTCACAGCCTTAGCTAACGCAGTGAAGTGCTGGGTTTTGCTCCACTCCTGTACCTGGGTGGTTGCTGAAGGTGGATGGCTCAGCGATGCTTCGAGGATATCCAGACTCTGGCTTTTCTACAGAAGAATGCTCTTCGTAGAGCAAGAGTAACAAGCAGAGGATGTATCTCGTCAGACGCTGCCGTATCATGCTGTCCTACTGTTTCAGGACAGCAGAAATCAGCACCTCTCAGCCATTACAATATTTCCATCCTGTATTAGTAATAAACTGAAGTTTCTGTCTTGCCCGCCTCCACATAACACCTATTCATTTGACCAGTGTTGTCTGATTTCTTTCCTCCTTCAAAATTCTGCTCAGAAATCTGCTTGTCTGCTGAGATCCTATGAGCTGAATTAATAAAGAAGCCATAATAAAATGTGAGGATGCAACAGACATTGTCCTCTGAGTGGGGAGAGTCTTTGCACTCCAGTGTTGTTATTCTCTGTTAACAATAAGTATGCTTCGTCACTCACAGCTCTGTCAAGGAGCATGAAGTGCTCCCTTCAGGCCGAGCAGCTCCGGGTGTTCCTGGTGAGCTGTTGGTGCAGCTACTGGTGCTGCAACTTCACCCTTCGCTCCCATCCTTTCCTTTTTCCTTGTCTCCTCAGTCGTGCACAGAATGTGACGCCCATGTGCAAGAAGGGTCGGAGGGAGGATCCGGGGAACTCCAGGCCTGTCAGCCTGACCTCGGTACCGGGAAAGATCACGGAGAGGATCATCTTGAGTGAGCTCTCACGGCAAGTGCAGGGCAGCCAAGGGATCAGGGCCAGCCGGCATGGGTTTAGGAAAGGGAGGTGCTGCTTAACCAACCTCATCTCTTTCTATGGCCATGTGAGCCGCCTTCTGGACGCGGGGAAGGCTGTGGACGTTGTCTGTCTGCACTTTGGTAAGGCCTTTGACACCGTCCCCCACAGCATTCTCCTGGAGAAGCTGGCGAGTCATGGCAGAGACAAGTGTACTCTTGGCTGGGTTAAAAACTGGCTGGATGGCCGTGCCCAGAGAGTTGGGATTAATGGGGTGAGATCCTCTTGGCGGCCGGTCACCAGTGGTGTCCCTCAGGGCTCAGGTCTGGGGCCGGTTTTGTTTAATATCTTCATCGATGATCTGGATGAGGGGATTGAGCGCACCCTCAGTGAGTTTGCAGATGACACCAAACTAGGTGGGAGGGTTGATCTGCTGGAGGGTAGGAAGGCTCTCCAGAGGGACCTGGACAGGCTGGATGGATGGGCCAAGGCCAACTGTAGGAGGTTTAATAAGGCCAAGTGCCGGGTCCTGCATTTGGGTCACAACAACCCCAAGCAACGCTACAGGCTTGGGGCAGAGTGGCTGGAAAGCTGCCCGGCAGAAAAGGACCTGGGGGTGCTGGTGGACGGGCAGCTTAACAGGAGCCAGCAGTGTGCCCAGGTGGCCAAGAAGGCCAAGAGCATTCTGGCCTGTCTCAGGAACAGCGTGGCCAGCAGGAGCAGGGAAGTGATGGTGCCTCTGTACTGGGCACTGGTGAGGCCTCCCCTCGAGTGCTGTGTTCAGTTCTGGGCCCCGCTGTACAAGAGGGACATTGAGGTGCTGGAGCGTGTCCAGAGGAGAGCTACCAGGCTGGTGAGGGCTCTGGAGAGCAGGTCGTGTGAGGAGAGGGTGAGGGAGCTGGGCATGTTCAGCTTGGAGAAGAGGAGGCTGAGGGGAGACCTCCTTGCCCTCTCCAACTCCCTGAAAGGAGGGTGCAGAGAGGTGGGTGGTGGCCTCTTCTCCCAGGTGAAGAATGACAGGAGCAGAGGAGATGGGCTGAAGCTGCGGCAGGGGAGGTTTCGGTTAGATATGAGGAGGAATGACGTGACTGAGAGAGTGGTCAGGCCCTGGGACAGCCTGCCCAGGGAGGGGGTTGAGTCCCTGTCCCTAGAGGTTTTGGTAGGGGGAGTTTGGGTTTTTTAAGCAATCTGAGCAACACTGAAGTTATCAGTACATTGTACTATTACATTGTGAAGGAGGTGAGCAACCTCTCGCCTTTATGGGGTGTTGCAGGACAATGGCGATACTCCGTCCTGCTGGAGTCGGTGCTTGTGGCTTCTGGTGTGACCTTCAAGTGCGCGTGAATATTCAGGTTTTGCTTTGTGGTCGGGAGGACAGAAATACGTACCCGTGTTTCCTTGCATAGATCCTGGCTAAATGAGCTGCTCTCATCTAAAATGCAATGTCTTGGTTCTCTTAGCAGTGGGTGGATGGCTGGTTTTTGCACTACATGCATGCAGAGCTTTGATTTTGGCTTCTGATATTAGGTGAATTTCTCCAAAAACAGGTCCAGTCCCGCCATTTCTGGGCACCCCCCGCCCTGGTGTGGGTCAGAGCTCTCCCCGAGCCTGCTGCAGCGGGCAGGGGGCCCTGGCACGGGCAGGAGCACGGCTGGCAGTGCCCCCCAAAGCTGCCAGGTTTAGCTCAGGTCGGGAAACGGTGTGTCGTTGGGACTTTGCTGGTACCTTCCTGGTGAGCTCTGTCTTATGGCAAGAGGAGACAAGGGGCTTGTGCGGCGGTGCCGCGTGTTGTCCCTCTGTACACGGCGAATCGGCCCCGCTCGGTGCCTGCCGACGCTGCGGGAGGAAGGGAGCGACCGTACTAGGGGCTTTCCCCGAGGGCTCTTCGCTGTGCCGGCCGTTCTCAAGTTCTTCCTTTGCAGCGCATGTTTCCTTCCTCTCTTGTTCTCCCTTTCCTCTTTCTCCTCTTTCTCTGTGGTAGTGGGGCTGGAGAGCAGCGGTGCTGTGCCACTTCCACTGTCCCCACATGCCACCTCTGCCACCCCGCTCGCGGTGTGTTAGAGATCCATGGGGGCTCCCGTGGTGCTGCTCCCCAGTGAGCATATCCTTGTGGTATCCAAGAAGAGAGCAGTGGGGGTTTTTTTGTTTGGTTTTTTTTTTTTCCCTAATTTAGACTTGCTGCCACTCATGTGCCCGTTAAGCTCCAGCACTTGGAAGCACGTCTGAGGAGCACCTTTGCAAACGCGAAGCAGAAGCAGTAGGAGTGTCCTACTCCAGAAGAAGCAGTAGGAATGTCTTCTCGATCTTTTTTTTTTTCCCCGCAGCACAGGTTTTCTTCTGAGATTTAAAATGAAATCACAAAAGCTGAAAGAATTATGCATGTTTGGTGCACTCTAATAAATAAATGCCATCAGACGTCTGATGTTCACCTAGAGTGAGCGGTATCCTGACCACTTGGTATGAGGCACTTTTTGGATGTGTCCACTGGTGAGGCCCCACCTCGAGGGCTGTGTCCAGGTTTGGGCCCCTCACGCCAAGAAAGACCTGGAGGGGCTGGAGCGTGTCCAGAGAAGGGCAACGGAGCTGGTGAGGGGTCTGGAGCACAAGTCTGGTGAGGAGCGGCTGAGGGAGCTGGGGGTGTTCAGCCTGGAGACAAGGGGGCTGAGGGGAGACCTTCTCGCTCTCTACAGCTCCCTGAAAGGAGGGGGCAGCCAGGGGGGGTCGGGCTCTTCTCCCAAGGAACAGGCCATGGCACAAGAGGAATGGCCTCAGGTTGCGCCAGGGGAGGTTTAGGATGGATATTGGGAACAATTTCCTCATGGAAAGGGTTGTGAAGCGTTGGAAGAGGCTGCCCAGGGCAGTGGTGGAGTCGCCATCCCTGGAGGGATGTAAAAGCCGGTCAGACGCGGTGCTGAGGGACATGGGGTAGTGGTGGCCTTGGCGGTGTTGGGTCGATGGTTGGACTCGATGGTATGAAAGGTCTCTTCTAACTATAACGATTCTGTGAAGTGCGGCAGAGAGCCTTGTTAGGGATTCTCAGAAAGAGCCATCCCTGACCAGGCAGCAAATGGGAACCTGCTCGTTTGTTCTGGGCGATTCAAGGTGGCCAAACATGAGGCCGATGGTGTCATCTTCTGTCGGTAGCTGCAGAAACCCGCACGCTCCCACCAAGCTTGTCCTATAGCGTGTCCAGAGTTGGGTGCACCCATGATGTTATTTTTTTTTAAGTTTGGAAACAAGGATTGGCTCTTGATTTTGCTCTAGTTTTCAGCAGTAGCTTTTAAAACTAATTTCATCCAGACTCAAATGAGTAGCTGGGGGGTTACAAAGATCTTTGTGTCCCTGCTTTTCACAATGGTCGGTGGCTGGGACAGGAGAAGAGGCGCCGGAGCTGCTCCGATGGTGCCCAAGGCTGTAGCTTGAACTCGTGCTTTAGCGGACGTGTGGGAACACGCGCGGGCGATGCAGCTGCCCCAGCTGCGGGAGAAGCTTCTGAAGCTCTCCTCTTTGCAGACATTCAAATCGGTCGATGCCAGGACATAAATATACCCCAAATTGGACTTTGCTAGTTCTAGGTCTCATGACTTCATTTTCCTGTGACAGCTCTCACTCTTCTGTCACTGAATAAGATGCCTGGCTTATCTTCCCAGGGCCGTTTCTTGGCTGTAACATCACTTTGCACCAAAATTAAATGATCCAAAACTGCTAAATGAGATAAAATAAGGTACTGTGATGGGAAATGCTTAGAAAAATCTTTGCATGAAGCATTTTCAAATTCTAGCATTTGTAAGGCATCTCTCAGGTCACGCGCTG
Source organism: Rynchops niger (assembly GCA_013400035.1). NCBI lineage: Eukaryota > Metazoa > Chordata > Aves > Charadriiformes > Laridae > Rynchops > Rynchops niger. The sequence continues at coordinate 175,648 of VXBH01002809.1, forward strand.
TAGCCCACTGTTAGTTCAGAGACAGTAATTTTCCCTGCGTGGATCCCACACCTCTCCGTGCGGGATCTCCGTTCTCAAGGTGCGGAGCAGCTGTACTCGGCGCAGGCGCAGGCACACAGAAAAGCGCTGTGTTGCGAAGGCCCCGGGGAAGAAAGCTTTCTTTCATTTTTAGTATTTCACTCACTTTATGCATCTGAAAAAATTCTTTGGTTTCCCCCAGCAAAACCTGAAGTTTCATAACCTTGGCTATCTATAAAAACTAACTTGCGTTTAACATCCTAGGAGGTGCCGCGAGAAGCAGAATGAAAGTAGAAAGTGCGAAGGGCTTGAGCTCCCTCCCCACCGCGGTTCATCTCGGCGTTCTGCGACCTGGGGCTGGTCACCTGGGTACCGGGTAACCTGCTACCGGTTCCAGGCGCCGTGTGGCCGAACCTGCCCCTTGCGGCACCTCCTGGCAGGGACAGTCCTGGCCGCGGGGGATGCGGGGACGCGGTGATGCTCCTGGCCACCCTCCGCCTTGGTGCCTCTGTGCCCTTTGCTGCTGCTTTCTCCTGCAAGAGGAGAAGAGTTTCTACATCAAAACAGGTGTTATTCTTAGTCGGTACGTTTGTTTGCTCTGCATTACAGTAACCAAAAAAGCATTAATTTCCAACTGGAAAGATTCCTTCAGCGTTGAGCTGTGTAGCGTCAACTCTGGAATGCAGCACTCCTACACGGCCGCTTCCTGGGCTGGCTCTGCTTGCATGAGACACACAAAAGCCTCCTTCCTCATTAAAAAAAAAATGTAAAAACCTCTAGTCGCTTAAATTCAAGAATAGCCCGGTTTCAGCCAGAATTGTGGTGTGGCAGTGCTCAGCTGCTGGCCATGGTTTCACCTGTGGGATGTTTGGGATGGGGTTGTCAGCATCCACCGAGCCCTCTGGAATTCGGCCAGTCCCGAGAGCCTCAGTGGGAGGCAACGTTAGTCCAGCTTCTTTTTTTGGCGAGGACTGGGGAGGATAGTTTTTATCACGAGAATACGGAATTCTGATAAAAATCAAGGGAGTGAATGCAAACTGGGGTAGACAGCGAACAGATGAGCTGTGCTCATATTATTTTGCTCGGAGGCTTTGAGTTGGGCTCTTTGAGACTGCAATTCAGCTTAACGTGACATTATTTTTGCTCATATACATATAAAACAGGAAGCGCATTCAGATAACATCAACAGCCACTTCCTTATATGTACAAAAATAAAGTGCCCTGACAGCAGCAAAACTGACACTTTGATTTTAGAAAGGATAGAAACCTTTGTGCATTTGCAGCCCCACATGGGCCGTACGCGGCACCAATCAGGAGCACGGGGGGAGAAGTTTAAAAACAAGCCCCGTGCGTGGTGTCCTGCACCTCTGTGCCGCAGGGAGCCGGGAGCAGCCCCGACTGCGGAGCTCCAGCAGCAGCAGCAGCGATGTTCATGGAGCAGCTCCGTGCCCTTCCCCTGGAAGGTAAGATGCGGTTGTTCCCCCAGGCACCTGCGGCGGGTTCTTGCTTTGGGGGATGAAGCGGGTGCATTTCTGGCAGGGTCCCTCTGTGCCCGGCAGAGGTGACAGACACCTTCTCTTTGGTCTTGAAGCAGCTACTCGGCTTCTCCTCTTCGGAGTTTGATGATAAAAACAAAGCTTTGTTTGGATACAGCGCTTGTAAAAGGGTACTGCCAAGCCTCCGTGGGTTCTGTGTTGGTTTAAATCATCCTGAAACTTAGTGGGAATGCCTCATTCCAGATGCTTTCATCAGCGTTTCGCCAGTATGCTTTGTAGGACAACTTGCAAGTAGTTTGTTGTAATGCAGTCGGTGAACGTGCAATACAGCTGCTCAGCGTCGTCGTCTGTGTGCGCGCCTCGTTGGTCCCCCTGGGGCTGTTTCTGAGCTCAGGGTTACTGATGTCATCTGTCCTCACGGTGTCTGGCCATAAAACATGTATAACTCAGTCCTGTTCCTGCAGTCAGCCGCAAAGCTTCAGTTGACTGGAGTGGAACCACAGTCGGTGCCTACACCTGGCTTTGCAAGCTGGTACAAGGAAATAAAAGGCATTTGGTTCCAGTGTAGAGCTGCCAAGACTTTCATGGCTTCTGACAACGAAAGGCTGTCAAAATTGGATTTTCCTTTAATTTCTGCCATGCCCCTGGCATGTACCCTTCCTAAAACGAGTCATCCTGAAAGAGAAGGATCTTGTTTAGCTTCTAGAACTGACACCTTCTGCGAGAGCCATTGCAGTTGCAGGACTCTCCTCTAGCACAACCCAACCTGAGTCTGCTGTATTAAAAACTGGGGGGAAAGGGACAAAAAATCAGATGGTAAAGTGAACATTAAAGGAAAAGGGGAACAAACTGGGCAAGATCATCGATAATCCTTCTCGATTAGCCAGCCACCAGCTTGTCTTTTATACAACAGACGGGTGCTGGTGGGTCCCTCGTGGCAGTCCGAATTTTGTCTGACCAGATCAGTGTGCAAAGTGGAAAGTAACTCTCTTTGGCAAAATGCCATTTACTGAAAATAGGTTAGAAGGTTTTAGTAAGGTTAAAATAGGCTATTGGCATAAACTCTTCTTAAATAGGACAGTGAAGGAAAATATCTGGAGTAATTAAGCTTCCACAGTATGTTCGCTGCCAATGGCCCGTGCTTAGGAAAACGGGAATAAGAAACAAAACACTGTTCTATACCTGAAATTTTGTGCGCTGTCTCTTAGTAGAGAGGAAAACCTTGGGAGTCCGGCCGCACGGAAATGCCCCTTCGCAGTTGGAGGGCGAGACCTGCTGTACTGGAAGAGCTTCGCTGTGACGGTGGCTCTCAGCTTCCTTAATTACCAGCCGTGGCCTGATCACCGCGCTGCCTTCGGAAAGCGCTTTGCTGCCGCCCGCCCATAACAGCTGCCAAAACCAAAATTTAAAAAAAAAAGGATTCTGTTTGGGTTATGTCATTTTGTTTCTTCCTGCTAACGATTTGGTAGAAATATCAGCTTTTCCAAATACAGCCAATTCCTGCTTGTGCTCGTGACTCATGAGGAAGCTGTTTCCCGAGTATCACATTATGCAATTTACCAAGGAATCTGCAGACATGAAGACAAAAATGTTCCTTTTTCCTTTATTTAGGTTGGTGTATCTGCTATTTAGGATGGTGTATCATAGTATCCAGATTTGGAGCGAGCTGTAGTTTTTCCTAGCGAGCTGTACAGCCTCCGAGGGCTTACCCTCTAGCAGTCACAAAGTTGTAGTTCCATTAGACTTCACAGCAGTTCATTATTTTTTTTAATGTTGCGTGAGCCACAGTCATTAGGCTGTGGTCACAGGCACTTACATGTGGCTCTGTGTTTGGGAGGCATTTTAGACATGTAGAAAAATGGGTTATAAACTTAAAATCTACAGTACAAGATTTTTTGCATGACTTCCCGTGCATGAATTTTCCACAGCAACTAAAACTCCTCAGGCTTCCTGCAAAATGACTGATGGGTTTTCTACAGGACCTTCAGTCTCTGCTTTTACTGAGTGAACTTTTGGGATCCTTTCCCAGCACTTTACCAACCCCTCAGCTTTACGGGCCGCCGGGCTCAGCCCCGCTCCCACTCCTCCTCTGCAGGGACAGGAGCCAGCCAGAAGCTGCAGTGGCTGCGGCGGTGCCGGAGTGGTGGCATCGTCCCGCCGTCCGCTGTGGGAACTGGAGAAGCCTTGGGCGTTGCTCCTGCCCTCTGTCCCTGACCGACGTGGGGAGGACAGCCGCTTCGGGGTGGTTATTCCCATAAGCAGAGTATTTCTAAGGTGCTGTATGGTCCCAAAATATTTCCACTGAAATGTCAGGAAATGGGATTTTTAAGTCCCTGATTTGGTCTGCAGAAAACTGAAGAGTGGCTCAGCCACTTCCCAGGAGAGGGAACACCTCTGCTGGGGGGACAGGCTGAGAGAGCTGGGGGGGGTCAGCCTGGAGAAGAGAAGGCTCCGCGGAGACCTTCCAGCCCCTTCCAGTCCCTCAAGGGGCTCCAGGACACCTGGGGAGGGACTCTGGAGCAGGGAGGGGAGCCGTGGGACGAGGGGGAAGGGTTTTACACTGGAAGAGGGGAGATTTAGGTGAGATCTGGGGAAGAACTTCTTTGGTGTGAGGGGGGTGAGCCCCTGGCCCAGGTTGCCCAGAGAAGCTGTGGCTGCCCCATCCCTGGAGGGGTTCAAGGCCAGGTTGGACGGGGCTTGGAGCCACCTGGGCTGGTGGGAGGTGTCCCTGCCCAGGGCAGGGGGTGGCATGGGGTGGCCTTTAAGGTCCCTTCCCACCCAGACCATTCGATGACTCTCTAATTTAATATGGCAAGCACTTTTCAGAAAAAGGCAGTTTTCTCAGGGGTTCTCATCCCCCCAGCAGGTGCTGTTTGGCCCCAGAGGTGCCCATCTGGGAGGGCAGCATCAGCCCTGTGGGAGCTCGGTTGCTTGTGTGTGTAGCTGGGGGGGTGCCTGGTCCTCTGACAGTGGTCCCCCACGCTCAGCACCATCCCGGTGTCCTCAGGGGCATCCAGTGCGCTGGAGGCATGACGAACTGGAAGGATTCAGGCAAGGAGCTGGAGTTTGAGAGCAAAGAGGAACTGAAAGCTGTCGTGTGTGTCTGCAGCTGCGCGGGGCGGGCAGAGGAGCAGCAAAACCACTTCTGTCTCAGTGCTGAGGTTTGCTGTCCCGATGCCTTCTGTGTGCATTCCGCAGGTTTCTCAGGAGCTTTTCTGAGCTAGAGGCTTAGGAAAATCCAGTACGTGCATGTTTGTTAAGAGTCGCTGAGTATTGATATATAACTTCATCCAGACTTTCCAAATAGGACAAGAGGACTTCATCCAGGCTTTCCTTCTTTAGGACAAGAGGAAACGGGTTCAAGTTATGTCAGGGGAGGTTTAGATTGGATATTAGGAAACATTTTTTCACTGAAAGGGTTATTAACCATTGGAAGAGGCTGCCCAGGGAGGTGGTGGATTCACCGTCCCTGGAGGTGTTTAAAAAAAGGGTAGACGGGGTACTTAGGGACAGGGTTTAGAGGTGGCTTTTGTCAGGGTAGGGTAATGGTTGGACTTGATGATCTTAAAGGTCCCTTCCAACCTCAGCGATTCTATGATTCTATGAATGTATTGCATTACAATTAGCAATACCTTTGCTGCCAGGTCTGACAGCAGGCTCTGCGCTGGGGCACGGGGCAGGGACACCTCCAAGCGTTTCTCTGCACCCAGGAGGTCTCCAGCAGATAGGAGGTGAACACTGGCGGGCTTTGAGGGGCAGCCTGCTCCAACCTCTGGAGCCCCAGAGCGATGGAAGTGCTCTTGTTCAAAGCGACCAAGTCTCCTCTCGGTGACAGTCTGTGAGGACGTTCAGGAGCTGGTGGCAGAAGCTTTCTTGTGGAGCAGGGAAGGTTTTGCTGTGCAGAAGACAGGCTCATGTAGGAAGTGATTGGACAAGAGGAAACAGCTTCAAGTTGCGCCAGGGGAGGTTTAGGATGGATATTGGGAACAATTTCCTCATGGGAAGGGTTGTGAAGCGTTGGAAGAGGCTGCCCAGGGCAGTGGTGGAGTCGCCATCCCTGGAGGGATGGAAAAGCCGGGCAGACGCGGTGCTGAGGGACATGGGGTAGTGGTGGCCTTGGCAGTGTTGGGTTAACGGTTGAATTTGATGATTTTAAGGGTATTTTCCAACCTAAATGATTTTGCGATTCTGTGTCCCACCTCCTGTCACCAGCGGTACGTGGGTGCCCGAAGGGAAGCATGTGCAGCCCTGTCTGGGCAGGGGCAGCTCCGTGAATGAGCCTCCTCATCTGGGTTCGTGTCTTCGTTGCTTCAACTTCTCTGGCTTGCCTTTGAGATTTTTGCAGCTCATTCTGTCATCCCATGTCAAACAACATCTGAGTGACTTTGCCTTTTAGCCTCACGTACAGTGTCGTGTTCAATTTTTTCCCACAAAAACGTACACCGAGTGCCTTTCCTCTCTAGAAAAAAAGGTGTCCTGTGACCTGCTGCTCTTCTAAGCTCTGTATTGTAGGACAAAGAGAATACAAACTTGGAAATAACAAACTTCCCTTCACAAGGAGCCACATGGAGAAGACAAGGGGCAATGAGTACAAGTTGGACCAGGAAAGGTTTCATTGCAACGTAAGAAAGACATTTTTTACAGTAAGAACAATCATTCACTGGAACCACCACCCCGGGGAGGTGGTGGAGTCTCCGTTGCTGGAGACTTTCAAGATGCAGTGGGACGAGGTGCGGGGTAATCCCAGCTGGCCTGCCTTTCCCACCGAGCTTGGACCAGGTGATCTTTCCAGGTCCCTGCCCACCTGGGAGTTCCTGTGGGTCTCCGGAAAGCTGCCGGGGAGCTGGGTGTCTTCACTGCCAGGGCGTCGGAGAGGCTCGAGGGCCGCTCACTGGGAAAACGCAGCAGGAATTGCTGCTTTGAGAGGGACGGGCTGAAGGGCTCCCAGCCCGTGTCACTTGTGTGCTTGGCACCTTGCTGCCTGTTCTACCAGCTGAGGACCTGCTTCGTTCTTCAAAGCAAGACGCATGTTCAGGAGATGTTTGATCTCTCAGCATGCAAAGCCTGAATTTCTTGTTTCACCAGCATGACAGGATCCTCCTCTGACCTCTCTACGTCTATTTTTTTCCTTATTCCCTTTAATCTTGAACTTGTTCTGTATTGAATCAGTACTGTTGGGTTTTTTTAACCATGTGTACTGTGATACTGAGGTTGTGTGTCTTCCACCTCTGCATGCAGAAGAAACCTTGCTAGGATGGGTTGGTGGTCTTTCTGCGGGCAGGAATCGCGATCCTCAGCGCTGGCAAACTGACAGCTCAAGGTCTTGGGAATGAAGAGTGCAGCTCAGTCTCAGCTGTGCTCCCTGAAGCTCGCTGTGCTCCAGAACAGCAATAGTGGGTCTGATCACAGGCCCGCGTGGCCCGGTCGTCTGCTCCGGCGTTGATGGGCAGCAGTAGCCCAGAGAGAAGGTGGAAAAAGAGCACAAGAACGAGACACGTGTGGTTTCACATCACCCATCGGTCTGTGGCGCAGGGACTTTGCGCGCAGAGGCTGGCTCTCACTGGATGCCTGTTGGTCCAGTCCCTCTGAGCTGTTGCACAGTTTTAGCACTGCCCTGCCGTAAGGATTTCCTCTGCTCGACGTGCCATGCAAACAAGTATCTCCTTTTGCTTGGTCTGGTTTTTAAAACCTGGAATCGTGTAAATTCATTTCATGCCCCTCGGCTCTTGTGTTTGAGTCCGTACTGTTGCTCTGGTCGCTTTACCCTGCCAGTCAGGATTTTACAGGTGACTTACATTGCTAGTCAGTGACCTTTTCCAGGTTGAATGACCCCTCTCGTTCCTCATTTAAGGGCCATTCCATCCTCGTTGGGCTTTTCTAGGTCACCTAGCTGTACGTAGAGCCAGTATCAAAAATGGCACACAGGCTCCAAGAAGTGGGTGCCTGGATGTTTTGTTTCTCTTCTGTATTTCTTTCCTGGTAGTTCCTGTCATTCTGCTTGCTTTGACCACTGTTGACCTGAGGCTTTTGTACGAGCATTTGTTATAATACTAAGATAACGTTCCTCTGTGATTGTTGTCCAAGTTGTCCATCAGCCCATGTGTTTTTCCCCAAAATACTTGGTGTCATCGGCAAACTTCACCATTTGTTTTTTTCCAGACAATTTAGGAATACAATGCTTAGGTATCTTGACAACCTCCCAGAGTTCTTTGCTGTCAGATACGTTTTTGCTCTACACGTGTGGTACCTGGGTGCTGGACAGGCCCAGGGAGGAGCAGCCGGGACACGCGGTACGCAGCAGTGGGGTCTGGTGGGTTCCGCCGGGCAGGCTGACCGTGACCAATTTAGGCTCTGCTTCCTTCTTTTGCTGTTGCAGAAACCATTTAAAAAAAAAAAAAAAAGAGTTTGCAGAGAGGTGCTTAAGGAGATGTGCCACTCTGTAACTCAGAACTGCTGGAGGGAAACCGGGTTAAACTATGTGTTAGTGATTGGAAGACCAAGTATAGCCTTGTTTCTGTCGGGTCAGTCCTTCCAGGAGATGAACCGTCTCATGCAATGAAATTTCTTCTGCCTGTGAAAACCACCTTGGCAGAGTAATTGCTCTGCCGTGTTTGGGGCGGAACCTGCCGCCCTTGAGAGCTCTGGTTAGGTACGTAGAGCGAGCTGTATTTCGGGCAGCGGAGTGTTTGTATTTCGTGCTGCCGCTAACACGTCAGGCTCCAGCAGCAGCGCCGGCTCCATGCAAATGATGTGTCTCTAGTGGGCCTTGACCACGGTATGGCGTTTGTCATAAGCGGGCTGAATTGGGTTGAATTTCCTGTCCAACCGCGTATAAACTATTTACACACACACGCGCACACACACACTTGAAGTGTGACCAAAAACATCCAATAGAGCAGAAAAATGTTTTTAAGTGGACTGAAATTTAGTTTTTAAGAAATGGATAATGTGTATCCTGGAAGTGCTGGCTCGGCAGCCCTGCCCGGTGCTGCCACACAGGAACTGGCGTTTCTCCCCCGCTTTGCTTTTCAAATAGGCACTGGCCCCGTAACTGCCTCTTCGTATTTTCAGCATCAATAGTAGCAAAGTTCCGACTTGCAGTGATTACTGCCAGCTTGGTAGTCATCCTCAGCTGTGGAGGACTCACAGCAGTATATAGTACGTTTTTGATTTCAGTTGCTTCCTTTGCTGCTCCTCTAGGAGCAGAATTTTCCTATTCCGTATTTCCGACGGGTGATGTGATTACCTGGGAGTTACTGATGGTCTAATGAATGGCTCTGTAACGATCTGCAGGTTTCAGTTGTGCTTTCTAGGCAGCGTTTTTCGTACCGGATTTGCTCGTGTTTTCATCACTTGTGGGAAATTAGACCTTTTAAAATGAAGTAGGTGTATCGGTGCTTCCGACCGTCTGTATCCGTACCGACGGCAATACGGCCGCACTCCCTGTGCCCTCAGCAGTTTCCCATCTTCTAGTTCAGGCGTTAATTCTTTTCCCCTCAAAATGTGGTCTGCAGTAATTTCCTAATTTTTGAAAGCGTTACAGCTTTTGCTGACGGTCTCATCAGCTGCATGAGCTGATGTCTTTTAAGACTTCGCAGTTTCTTTCCATACATGGTAGATTTTATTTATTATTTCCATATATTGTGAGACTTACCCGCTGGTTACCACCTTGATTCCCAAGATCACTCGGGATGAAGGGATCTGGGTAGGCGTGAAGCAGACGGCGGTGTGCGGTGAGGATCCCGTCCCTGCCTCCGTTCTGTCCCGGGGCTCGTCCCCGTGGTGCTGGCGGCAGTCGGAGGCGCGCGGGGGACCTGCCCGTCCCTCCTGCGAGCAGCACGTCCTCCTGGGTGCCATGGGCGGCAATGGGAGGGGGGGCTGTAGCGAAGGCCGCTCAGCAGCCTTCTTTTGAAGACCCTTTTCACTTGCCAGACTTTCATTTTGGAGCTTGGTTGTCTGTCTGTCTGTCTGGGGAAGGGGGAGTGTCTTCATACAGCGGCAGGATCTCTTCAGCTGCCGCTGAGAATAAAGTGTAGGGAAATTGATTTTTTTTTTTTTGGTCCACTTAAAAGCCTTATTTTGCCAGTGTAATATACAGCCATGGCGGTGCCTCAGCCCAGGACTTTAAATTTGACTGCGTAGTTTCTTGCTGGGGAAAAAAAAAAAAAAGACCAACAATTTTTTGTTTCCACGACATTGCGCCTGCATTTCTGAGCGTCGGGGCCTCCCATGTTGAGCCGGTTTGCAGCGAGGGCACAGGGCAGAGCAACAGGAACAGTCGACAGAGAGGCAAGTTTTTAAGCGCTGTTTGTTTTTCACCGGAACTGTGAGTATCTCAGCTTGGCTCTTTCTCTGGTTTCAGTTTGGAGCTGTGGGATCCGTCGGGAGCCGCAGTTCGGGCTGCGCCGCTGCTGCCCCTGCCCCCGCGGCCCATGCGCCCCACACGCTCGTGGCTATTTTTAATGTACGTTTGCCAATTAATGAAAATTGGTTCGGGGGGTGAGTTGGCAGCGCTGTTGACAATTAGTTCCACATGTGGACCTTGCTGTTCCTGAGCGATCGTTCCCACAGGGCGTGAATCAGGAAGAGTTAATCACAAACAACTGTGTGAGGAAGAGCGGCGATACCTTCATTTGGATATTTTTTGACGGCGGTCTCTAGAAACCGGTCTCCCAACAGCGGGAAGAAACTGAGTTTAATCTTTGCGGAGTTTCCTGCTCTCCGATAGCTCGGCTGGGCACGTTACCCCCCTGTTTTAGCATGGCTCCCTCTCAGAGGCTGTTGCGCTGGATGCTGGACGCAGCATTCCTGCCCCGGGGAGGTGGCAGTCGTGTCACTTAGGTGCCAGTAGGTAAAAGCAGCGAAGGGAATACAGGGAAGCGGTTTAAGCTGATCTATATTGGCTGGACTTTGACCCCTAATTTAGGACTCTGAGCCACAGGCCTGTATTTCAGTTTACGTAGCTGAAATACGCCCTTGAGCTGGTGTTAAATGTGATCATCGGCATCGTATTATCTTCAGTGGTTTCTCTGCGTCAAAGTTATTTATCGAATTCCTAAATTGTCTAAATGAACCGTTTCCAGGTCAACTGTGTGGTTTCACCAATGAAGAAAAACGCGACTTCACAGGGTGAAAATCAGGAAGCTCCAGTTTAGTGGGTAATTGTTGGTGGTTCTCCTCCGAAAAATTAAAGCCTTGTGCTACTGCTGTCTCAGCAGTAAATGCTGCAACAGTCCGGGCATAACGGTTTCACTCTCGAGCGCTCGTGAAACACCCAGTAATCAAGTAATCCTCTCGCAGGCACTTGTGCTGTCCTTGGAGCTCGTTTTCCAGCGTGTGTATCTTGGCAAGAAGCCCCGGTGAGGTGGACAAGCCGGTGAGACACCTCGCAGGCGCAGGGTGGGTGGTAGCTGGGAGAGCGACGTGCAAACCTTGTCCGGTTCCAGGTTGTGCCGCTGGGTCGGAGATCCTCTGCTATCAGGAGATGAGATTTTTAAGCTGCTTATTTTCTTTTATTAAAACGTGTGTTGGCAGAGACAAGCTGCAGTAACGACGATCAAAGAGACCCAAGAGCTAACGAGTTAGTCGTACTCAGACCGGAGGGGAGCAGCCGCGCTGCCCCCGATGCACTCACACCGAGGTGATACGTGATGCCGGAGCCCAGGGGGAGTTCAAAGAAACGTGACCACATCTTCCCTTCTTCGAACGCCTACGTTGGCTTCCTACACGGTTCGTGTTTGGCCACCTCTAATCTGCCCTGTGTTTGAGTCAGCGACTTAGAAACGTGTTCTGCTACCCCAAATCAAAGCGCCCGAAGCATATCGTCCTGCTTACGTTGGCTCTAAGTGTCTGCGGGAGAGAGATGCTGAGGGTCGGCTGCGCTGCTCAGAAGACTCTCTCTGCCCAGGACTCCGGTCCCTGCCCTCCCTTTGCTGACCCTGGGTAGAGGTGGGCATCTGTGGGACCCCACTGCGAGCCAGCACGACTGGGTAGCCCTACAAAAAAGAACGTAGCCATAAAAAGACTGGCAGCCTTGTGCCTGATTTCTTCACAACCACACGCTGCCCAAAGGGGGCTGTTTGACAAGGAACACGTTGTGTGGGGGTGTATTTCAGTTGCAGGTGTGTTACTTCTTCAGAGGAAATACTCCCATACAGAAGGAGTTACATAGCAAGTGGATTCTCTTAAAAATAAATGGTCATTAAAAATACAATGATGGCAGTCACGACAGTCAATAGAAGCTCCCTTGACCTTTGTGGGCACCTCACACTTGACACCATGAGGCAAAGCTTTCGGTTCTGACAAGCTCTTCAGGGCAGTGGCACTGCTTGAAAAGGTGCTCGGCAGCGAGTGCCGTTGGTGCCTGTTGTGTGCTCTGCAATTTCTGGTGTGTTTCTTAAGCCCGTGCACTCCCAGGAACGCAGTGACTAACGCACGCAAATGCGCTGGAACAGTTTCATATGAGCAAACGAGTCTCTCTCTTTTCTCTCGCTGTTAATTTGGTGTTGCTGTTGCCGAGCCAGAGGGTTGAGCCGTGTTGCAAGGTGAACCGTCCACATAACAAGACTTTCCTTGGGGGGCGATGCATCCTCTTCGCCCTCCGTTTCAAGACACAGGACAGAGAGAAGAAGCGCTGTGTTTGTGCTGCTTCTTGCTTCTCAGTAGATCTGCCTCCGTTTCTGTTTCCATGGTGCCTTATTGATGCTGTGCTTCCGCTCACATCCTTGCTTGGAGTACGATGAGAAGAAGCCTTACTGAAGCCCGTCTCTCGCGTGCACAGGATGCTGGGGTTTGAGTGACCGTGTCTGTAGAGCTGCCAAATGCTCGGTGTGCCGGAGGTGACCGTGACCTGCCCGCGTTTCCTCTCGCAGGCCCTGACAGGCAGAGCGAACCTGCTGCGTGGGCGTACTGTTGCACAATTAGTCTCTCTCCTTCTCCACAAGTCTGATACATTCATGCTCCTTTTTTGATTGCGATGCCTGAAAAGCGAGGGAGCAGAGATGCGCTGCTGCTTCTGCCCTTGTATGTGTCCCTGCGTGACGGCCCGAGGTGCTGGCACAGCAGTGTCCGCGTCCTGCCTGACCTGCAGTTACCCACCAAATGCCGGTTCTGTAGGCTCCAAATTTTCTCCTAAAGGACTCAGAACTCAAGGAACACCTATTGAGATGACAGCTGTTCTTGGGCTATTGCACATCATCCAGAGAGAGAATTCCTGCAAGGACCGACAAGGGTCACTTCAGAGGCTCCTCAAAGCAGGTGCCGTGTTCAAACTGAGCAGCAGGATACCAGGAACGTCAACGCTGTCAGCTGGCTCTCGCTCACGTCAAAACTGGCTGCTTTAGTAGCTGAATGTTAGTGCTAGAAGCTTTTTTGGTGTAAGAACGTAAAATATTGGCCTTTTTCAAAATAATTCTTACACTGGTGCGCTCAGAGGAAGATTTTCCTGTCTTGCCTCGCTTTAACGTAGAGGTTTCTCCCCACTTTTACATCGTCGTATAAAACCACCCACATAACAAGGTATTTTCCTTGTGGGGCAACGCATCCTCCTCACTCTCCGTTTCAAGGCTGTCAGCAGCCGTCGGTGTCCAGCGCACTCGTGGAGTGCGGAATTCTCACTGTGATCCCCCTTGGCACCAACCTCACAGCAGAGTCACCTGGCTGCCTTTGGTCATCGGATGGGTGGCTGTGAAGAAGACAAGTCCTCCACCGTGCCAGGGTAGCAGTCTTCTTCATCAGTGCCATGATTCACAGCCCGTGTTTCTCTCTTTTGCTCTTACCATGAATTGTACAGTTATTGTTTATGAATTTGGGATGGGTTTTCTCCACTGCCTTTGTGGTGACCTGCAGGGACGCACCTGAGGTTCACGTGTGCTGTCACCAGAAACACCAGCGCCTCGATTGCCTGTGGCAGTAAGTGCTGGCAGGACGGACTGCGAGATTCAGTGCTTGGGTTTACACAACTGGCTTTGACCTGAATAATTTCACTTCCGCTTCTCAGCGCCCAAGAGGAGAGAAGTTCAGGTGAACTGCTAAGATCTTTGGGCTCTGAAAGTGGCTTTTTTAGGGAAGAGGGAAGTGTTCTTGACACGGAAACTCGTATTTTAGGTACAGTAAAAAGCAAACACTGAAATTTGTGCAGTAATGCACCGAGACCAGACGGGGCAGCTGCCGAGGTTTGATATGAGATGATGTCCAGCGAGCGTTGGGTGTTTGTCAGTGGGGTCAGTGAACAATTGCTGCTGTCAGCTGCCTGGGCTACCTGGTGCGTGTCGTGAATAGCTCAGGTTTATCTCTCGCCTTTGCCTTGACTTTCTCCTAAAGGCGCTCATCTGCTTTGGTTTTTAACAAAAAACCCCCAAACAACAGAACAGCTCATTGATGCTGGCTAGTTTGATATCAGCTGAGGTAATTGGCACTTACAGCTGTAATTTTTAAATGAGTTTATGTAAAATGCTTTATTTCTCTTCTTCCTTCCAGTGCAACAGCTGAAAAAATGTTGTTCGGATCAGTAAAATATCTCTAAATTCAGAATGTTTCGGTGATCATGATTTGACTTCTTGAACACCCAGGGAGCTGTGCCTTTGTCTGCCTTTGTCATTGCCACGTGTCCTCCAGAACTTTCTGCTGTTTCTTTTAGTCTCCTTTGTTTTACGGTTAGGTTCTGCGCCTGCTGGGCTGGGGACTGCTCACTCCTTCTGCACATACACGCTCCGCAGCAGGGTCTTCCAGCCTGTGCCTGCGGTTCCTAGACGTGCTGCGTGTAATAAACCCGGTCGTGTGTGCTCCCCGTGCCTGGGCTGAAACCAGAACTACTTCTCTGTCATTTGGGTAAGCCCGGGGTTTGTGAGCTGGGAGATCTCCATCGCTGATAAGGTTTTATGGCAGAGATGGTGTCTGAAACATTTACGATGCTGATGATGTTCCCGCGCCCAGGCTGGAGAGTACTGCAGCCGGTCTGACGCTTGGTCCCGCATCCCACAGAGCTCGGCACGGAGCCGTCCCTCCCATGAGGGGCCACCCTGGACAGGCAGAGCAGCTTTTGGTGGCAGCGTCTCCAGTATTACATGTAGAGGATTCGGCTGCTATCGGCAGCTGAGGTTGTCAGACCTTTCTCTAAGGGATCCAGTACTAAACTCTTTGTGGTGTTAAGCTGCTCGGTGCCAACTTTATTTCTTCCCTAGAGCAGAGAGCTGCAGAGCTGTGTCCTCCCTTTGCTCTTTCCTCCTCCTTCTTAAGGCGTTCGTTAGTATTTAATTGATGTCCTTTCCTAGAGTTGGAGGAACTACCCAGTTCCCAGTAACCAAGTAACTACCCAGTAACCAAGAAAGCATGTATGAATAAATTTACTCTAAGAAAGCTTTAAATTGGGAGAGAAGGAGGGGAGAGAGCGAGCTTAGGTGGGATCATGGGAGCATGGAGACGTGTGAGCCGTCAGACACGGCCCTGTTGAGTACTTCAGTTTGTTTTCTCAGAGCTGCCAGTGCAAGATACACTCCGGTCTCTATATGAAGCAAGCAGTTGATCTTTTTTTTATGTTTAAAAAACGCGATTGGATAACGGGAGTGCGTAATGCTCGTCAGAGCAGTACGAGTTTCAGCTTTACCCCGAGTCAGTGCAGGAGGGGGAGTTCTGGGAAGTTGCAGTTGGACAGTATTTTGGGGCATTATGTCTTCCTTCATTTTAGCAAGGAGCAGTCATGTGAGGGAGAACTTTTTTTGAAATGGTTGTCTCACTTGTAAGCTTGATGTTGTTTTGATATGAATTCAAGGTCGAGTTCTATTTCTCATTCTGGCAAACCGCATACCTGTAGAAAAGAAGGGCATTGGATTAACAGGAAACATTTCTCTGCTTCTCAAAATGTGTTTTAATGGCTTTCACTAGAAGTTTTTCATGTAATACATCTGGATCCCATTAGCTGTTTAAAATTGGGTTATTTTAAGCTTATGACTGCATGAAGTTGAAGGGGAGGATATTGTATTTTTAGTTCAGCTTCACTGTACTTTTTTTCCAAGTGAGTAAAGTGCAGCCTTTTTTTCCTGAATGTGTAGATCTCGGGGCAGACGACCCCATGGAAATGCACGCAACCCCTTCAGCACGAACTCTGGCTCTGCTATAGTAATTTCTTTTCATATTATACTCTCCCAAGCCCAAACAAACTCAGAGCCAGCCCCCCCGTAGAGCTCCGGCCGCTGAGCCCCAGCCAGGACGCAGAGGTGAGTACCGGGTCCGTGAGCCCACGAGGCTTCGCACCGAGCTCTGCCGCAGGAGTGACGAGAGCAGCGCAGGGCTGGCGGCAGCGCCTGCCCCTGGGACGTGTCTTGTGTCTAGATCATGCTGCATTTTGGTCTTTTTAAAGGCAAAGAGTAAACTTCTCCTGCCTGAAGACTGTACAGAAGAGCGCTGCTTCTGTGCCGAATAATAAATCAAATTTACGCTGGCAGTGGGATTTCAGATTCCAGACTGCTAATGGGTGGAGTGAATTACCAGGATGCGCTACCCATTCATAAGACGGCATGGATTTCTGCAGCGCTGCAGCCAGAGCAGTTTGTTAGGTGACGCTCATGCAGCAGTTACCCAGCAAAAGGCTTTTTATCCCCGGGAGATTATTTTTTTTTTATCTAATGCTCTGAGTATAAATTTAGCAGAACAATTTAATTGCTCCAAAATAGTTTGATTCCACTTAGCCAAAGACGAGAGCTTCTTTTATTGCATAGTATACTCGAAACTATAATTAGCTCTGATCTTTAAAAGATAAAGGATGAGAGATCCAGTAAACCCCCAGTTCCAGGAACCGCCGTGCGAGCGGTTCAGGGGGCTGTGCCCTTTGCTGCATCTCTGAGCCTGTTGTAGTGGCAGACCCCAGGGTCCGCACGCCCCTGTTGTGACGCTGGTGTTTGGTGGGTTGGGTTTGGCTGTCTTCAGCCACAGCTCCAGCAAAAGACTCTTGGCAGATTAATTTTAGTTTCTCAAACTGTTTTATCTTTTTTTTTTTGTCCTTCTGATTTGGAAGTATTTTGACTCCCAAATTCTCACAACGATTGCAGGTGTATTTTTCCTTTACTTCTAGCACATTTTTAATGGTTTTGTTTTGTTTCATGCTGTTAAACAGTTAGTTTATTAGTCACGATACCCACATGCCAGTATTCTGTAAGGTGAACTGCCAAGGCTGACCTTAAGCCGAGTGACTCTTAAGTGTAATTTTCTTTTGGAGCCACCGACATAAAACTGTTGTATGAATGCCAGGTCACTCCTCATGCTCGCTTTCTTCAGCGGCACCCGCTGCATCTCTTCGGAAACAAGCCTGAGAAACCCAGCGGTCATTTCTGCTACATCAGTTTAAGAAAATCTCCATCTTGATTTAGGAATTGCCTGAGTGCCTGCCAAGAAAGTATGAGATCTGTCATCATCCCCATTGTTTCACTGTTAGACCTCCCTCTGCTTTTCCGTTCCCTCCTCTCTGGCTCGGCGCCGCTCCAGGTGTTCTCCTGCGCTGGCTCAAACCGCTGGGCTCTGAATAGCCCGGTCCTGCAGCCGGGGAGGAGGAGGCAATCAATCAGAAAGCAAATTAGTGGCTGAGTGAGCAAAGATGTCTGTAGTTCTGTCTAATAGACTTGTGGAGCTTAAAGGGACAGTACAGTCGTAGAGGCAGTTTTGCCGCCCCAAAGCAGGATCAGCTATGTCCGTCCATGTTCTCATTGTTGTTTACCTGACACCGTTTGAGAAAGACAGACGTTAGCCAGAATATTATTATTAAATATCATCTTTGGCAAGCAAGCAGATGTATACTGGAAACCAGTGTGATTTCAAACAAATATCCCACTACTTTCACACCCTAAAAGGTAAATAACCAGTGCAAGATGAGACATCCAAGGAAAAAAAAAGGTAAAAATATTTTGGGCGTCTTCAACTCTCCGTTATTTTCAGTCTCATGCAGTGTGCAGAGCTGTGCTGGTACCTGACACGGGATGAGAATTACAAGTCTTGGTGCTTCTTCTTGGGTGGTGGGATGGAATTTAGCTGGGGACTGGCTGCAGTCCAGTTTCAGCGGGCCAGGGGTGTGCAGGGCAGTGACAGCAGAGAGCGCGTGGTGGGGTCGAAGTCCTGGGGTGTTCCAACACTGGGAAAACACATGGTGTTGTACGTGGTTAAAATGGACGTGTGGTCACATCCTGCTTCGGTCGCCTGGTTTGAGGCTGTGGTTGATCAGTACATTCCTTTATCCGAGAGGGTCAAACAGAAAGTCCGTAGCATTTAACTTAATCAGGACTCCAAAAGGAATGACACGAGGCAGCATCCCAATGAAACTGAGCAGTCTTACTATTCCTATTAGAAGGGATCCCTAGACTACATCCAGCATTTAATATTTGCAGCAATTTACTGCAGTTTTTCTAAAAGAATTAACCACTCATCACCTTCAGTAAGTTATTTACTACTTGACTTTGCTGCTGTTAGCACAGTTCCTTTGTAAACATATGAAGAGAATTGATTGACCAATGGTTTAGGGATTGCAAATCTTAAAGGAACCCAATACCTTGTCAAATGTCCCATCAGATCTTGCCGGACTGAAATTTCTAATGTAATTGACCTTTAACATAATTAAAGTTCTGTTATAATTTCATTTCTCAGAAGAAATACTCTTGTGTCAGTGACACTTCAGGTAAGAAGTCTAAAGTGTAAAGGGGTCTCTGTCCCACACATTACAGCTGTAATTGGCTGCAGACGGATCTTCCTCCAGTATTTATTCTTGCAGCTGGGACATTGGGACTATATTGGGTCCATTCGTAGTTTATCTACCAAACCGGGGCTCATGAAGTTTGGCTGACACATATTCACTTTATCTCATCTACATTAGTCTTAGCGAAGTGTTAGGGTTTCACCTGGCAGACGTGTCTCCCAGCCAAACCCCCAGCAGGAAGCAATGAACTGGTGAGTGACCCA
This sequence comes from Rynchops niger, assembly GCA_013400035.1. Lineage (NCBI taxonomy): Eukaryota > Metazoa > Chordata > Aves > Charadriiformes > Laridae > Rynchops > Rynchops niger. The sequence goes on from VXBH01002809.1 coordinate 194,100, forward strand.
GCTGGCGCCGTGACCCGGGGCCGGGTGTGCAGAGCTACGCGTTTTGGAGCCGTCCTGGCTGTGGATGCGTATATTTAATTGCTTCTCCGGGCCAGCACTCTCAAATACAGGAGGTTTTTTTGTCACCGCCCTTTAGCCACATTTCCGTCCTTACCACCTATTACCAAGGTGACGTCTCCATCCCATCTTCCTGTGCCTCTTTGGGATGAGGGGATTCTGTTTGCTGTTTCTAGTTCACAAAATCTACTGAATTTTGGTTCTGTCACATACTTGCCCACAGCCTTCCCTAATCTTTACAGATTGAGGAAATCCTTATTTACATAGAAACAGGGCAAAGCAACTCATTGAGTATTTTAAAACCGGGGTGTCTTACTGGGTGCGCTGCTTTCCAGGGTGTTGCTTTACGTTCTGTAATTATTTCTGCAGCTTCCCTCCAAAATTGCGCTGAGGGTCCAAGGGAGTCAAGAGGTGTAATCTCAGCTCCACACATGTTTCAAATTATAAGAAAGCCTGAAGTGAAGACAGAACTAACTTTACGGAAATTCTGTTTAAAGGACACAAACTGAGCTTGTCAAGCCTCGTCCTTGTGGGAGTCTGAATATTTCTCTACACGTGCAGCCTTTGTGTCGTACCTCCGCTTGGCTGCCTGCATCGCTCTCGGCAGGATGGAGCCTTCGTGAGAGCTCTTGGGTCCAAGGACCCAGGGGTGTATTCGCACAGGTTTATCCTCCCATCCACCCCCCGCTTCGCTTTGGGGGCCCGCAGCTGTGACTTGGTTGCCTTTCTCAAGTTCTCCTGTTTGTTCTTGAGAATGTATTGTGGTTGCAGCTGTCAGTCCAGCGCAGCAGCCGTTGTGGCACCGAGGGCTTTTGCACCGTCAGGGGATGCACAAAATAGCTTAATGCGGCTTTATTGTATCTGCTCCAGGGCTGAGGTGTCTTCCCAGGTGTGGGGTTCAGCCTGCGCTGCCTTCCTGGTTTTGAAATACTAGTTTTCTTTATTTAAAGACAGCATAAAAATTACAATGTGAATAGAATGTGCGCAGGGAGAAGAATAGCCTGCATTTGGCTTAATGTTTCTATTCACGCAGAACTTGCAGTTTCAGCAGTGATAGGCTTCAAAGAGGATGTGGTTTATGTTCCTGCTATTCAAATGTCTCAGAACCAGTAACAGGCTGCCTATTTCTCTGCACGGGTTTTAAATGTTAAAACAAAATTGTGTTTTCTCCGTGTTTAACACTTACAAGCAAGGATGAGTTTTAGAAGGGCGGCGGGGGGAGCATTTGTCCAGCTGAGGGCTGGGAATGTCCCCAGTTCGGGTGCGAGCAAGGGCGATGGCTGGGCTGGGCCCGGGCTCGCTGGGTGCCGACAGTGCGCGAGGGCTGCGAGCACGGTGCTTTCCCGCAGAAACTGGCCACCCAGACACGAAGCTACATCATTTCATCACGTATGTGGTCCTTCCTTTGAGAATAACGTAAAATCCCTCGATATCCCCAGTTTTTATTATGTCTTTAACCGTTTTCCTTACTTTCCTGAATCCCGCCACATTTCATTGCTGTCGTGTGACCAGCACTACGGTATGTGAGACAGTCAATGTCAATACGCCGTAAGAATTTTACATACATCAGTCATCTTTCCGTCTTTGCACCTAGCATCATCTTGCTGGCCATTTTCATCTGCTTGTCAGCCGTAACGTATCCCTTTCCTGAGACGCCACAGTTAATTTAGATTACTGTAGGTTCTATGAGTATCTTGGAGTTTTTTTCCTCCAAAAATTTACTTATTTTTTTTGATGTTTTACTTCATACTTTCGGTCTTTCATTCTCTGTATTATGTTTCTCTGAATTTCCACACAATTTGCTCTGATCTTAGCTAAACTAAATATTTAATATTTTACTGGTTTTGCATTCCAGTCTATCACTAAGCACTAAACTGCTCCCTACTTAGTACGTGACCTTGCAGAACTTTTGCCTTTTTCTTGGCTGATTGACATTTGATTCTGTTCTTTGCCTTCTGTCCCATCCGGCATCAGAGTTCTGCCAGTTCTTTGTTTTTTAAACAATAGTCAATAATTTTTAGAAGCCTTTTGTTGAAAATCTCTGGAAGTGTGAGTGAATTCTTAGCAACAAACTGTCTTTTCTTCCAGTTCTCTTCATCGTTGCACTCAGAGAATTCCACTGAGTTTGTGAGATCTGCTTTTCCTCTCCAGGTGCTGACCACACTTGACCTTTCCAGCTTCTTCTTCTTGAACTGCAGTTTCAGACAAACCGAGACACAAATGCAAGTTTACAAACATTCTTACTGCTCTTTCAAAGTACAGATATAACCTTCGCTTTCCAGATCTTGGTATAACATCAGGGTTCTTTTTTTGCCTTTTAAGTGATAGATCCGCTTGCTGTGTGACACTGTCACCTTTCTCACGTGCGTGCATCACCTGACATGGTAATCTGGTCAGTGACTTTTAAATTACCGATTTCTTACCAGAGCTTCTTGTTGTTGTTTTTAATGACGTTTCAGAGCCTGATATTGCCTCCTCTCTGTGGTGTATGCCTTCTAAAAAGCTTGCTCTTTTCATTTAACAGCCATGCCACATGTGAGAATTTTATTTTTCATAATTTGTTGTTCTGTGCATCTTACCGAAATGTTGCTTTCTGGTGCCTGCTGTCACTGCATTGTTTTTGGGATCCCTTCTCTGCGGATACAGAGTGGGATCACACTGTGGCTGTTGTTAACGAAGAGCTGTTGTTGTTATCTCTTAACTCCTTTCTGTTGCAGAAGGACACTAGTTTAGCCTCATGTGTTCTGGAAGTAATTGCTTCAGGAAGCAATAATTTAAATAGTTTACATGTGAATCTGTTTATTATGCTTTATGGTAGGGGCTCTCCCTGCCCTGGGATCAAACATTCTTTAACTCTTCATTTTGTTTCCTTGAACTTACAGTGGGCAGCATTATCTATACAAATTCACGTGTGGATATATGGAGAGATCACGAATTTGCTGACTTAACCTGTTTTCTTTTTAACTGGCTGCCTCATCCCAGTCTCGCAGATTTGCCTTTAGAGCCCATTGCAGGTGCAGCCGGGTCTCACTGATGCTCTTGGCTGTGCCTACGTGGTGTTTGTTCTGTTACGGCCGTCGCGCAATGTAAGGCACTCCAATTAATGTCATTTTGCTTTTGGCCTTTTTTGTGGTACGATTTCGGTCTCAGCAGCTAAGCAGCGGTGACCAGCCCTAGGGTGCTGATACCGGGCTTTGGGTGTAGGTACCTGTGGCGGGTTAGCTTTGGCTGCTGCCCTGCACAGTACCTATTTGCCAAGACAACGGAGGCAAAACCATGATTATGAGAGACTGGGATGGACTGGTGTCCCATCACCCCACTGCTGCCGGACCAGAGCATTCTGAGTATCCTGTGCCAAACAGGTATATTCAAGCCACGTGAGCAGCTGGTCTTCAACTCCCCTCCCTGATGTGTTGGTTGTAATGACAACATTTAAAACTCTAAATCACTTGAAACTAGAAGCCTTGCTTTTGAGGACTCTGCCTGGCTACGACTAGATTTCTTTAAGCGTCTAGGCTCATCCACTGAGAATATACATTCATTTACTGGGATATCCTGTGTATTCCCATATTTCTTTTTTAAAAGGAGCAAGCGATAGTCAAGTTCAACTTCCTTTGCATGTCATTTGTCTTCTTGCTCTTGGGTGGGATTTGGATTTATTCTGATCAGAAACTGCTCTCGATTAGGTGCCTGACCACCGGTCGTTCCAGATGAAGACAGACAACCATTGCCTGTGTCTGTATTTCCAGTTAAATTTCCTGCATGGACCTGAAGCTTTTTCTCAAGCTGCAGTGTTGTTTGATAGCAGCTATTTACAAGATGAATAAAAAAAGAGACGGACAAGAGATGAAAAATCTGAAGTTGGTCATAGGAATTGCTGTTGGCTGTCAGAGGAAAACAGCTGCCTTGGTGGTGGGGAGGAAACAGAAATGATTCTTCATGCGAAAAGTAGCATTTGCTAGAGGTGCGGTTTTCACGAGCCTCATGAGATGATGTGAAATGGTGAGGACTGGCTAACGTGCTGCAGGCAAATGGATAAAGGTCGGATTATGGGGTTTGTTTCTTCTTCTTTTTGCAGTGTCATCTAGACTGTCACAGACATCCTCCCCGCAGTCAGGCTGCCCGTCACCTTCCATCCAGACAGGCAAAGTCATCTCCTCGTCCCAGAAGCACAGCAAGAAGGCACTCAAGCAGGTAAGTAACATAGTCTGCAGCCTGGTTTGAGCGTCGTTGCAGTCGTTTTATTTCTCTGGTAAATCGTCTTTCTCAGTGAAACTGCACCCTGCAGGGAAGTAAGTCAGGACTTCCTGGCTGTCTCATAGTAACAGAGTTTCGCTAAAACAGCCCTCTCTCTTAAAGGCGGTTCAAAATACTGTGCTATTTAGTTGTTTGCTTTTTCCCTAAATAAGCATCTAGAATTTATTTTTTTATCATCATGATTGGAGACCAGATATGAGATGTTATTTCTTTTCTCAGAACCTTTTGATGCGTGTGCTTAACTTTCTACAGTCTGCTTTAGTAAATGGAAGGTCTTTTTGGGAAAAGACTGAAATCCGCTGACCTCTTACCCTAGTTAGCAGCATACTTTGCCTTCGAAGGACTTCTGTGGGTGCAGTGTGTGTGTGTACGGAGGGAATAAGGGGAAGGAGAACACGCTGACTTTGCGTTGCATCTCTGCTGGGTGTTATGAGAAAAAGAGGATGGATTATTTTCCAGGCCTGGGGAATGACTGTTGTGTAGATGGTGTTAATTGTATGCATGCAGGATGGAATGGGTAAGGGTTTGTACTTCAAATGATTCGTTTCTCCTAATGAAAAATGCAAGACAAATTGGTCCCCTGAGTGTCTTATTTGCAGGTGTTTCCCCAACAGCTTTGTTTAGTTTTCCATGCTCCTTAGAAAGGAAATGCTTTATGAGGGTTAGATTTACTCCTTAGTAAAGTAAAAATCTGTAAGGATTTAGGAATCAAGTTGCAGAGGAGGTGCTAGTCCAGGGATCGTGGAAGCTTGACACAGACAGATGAAATCGTGATGTGTTCCAGATAGGATTTACCTTTTCTGGCCCAGCCTGTTTTCCTGACTTCTTCCAGCTGAGAAGCAACACTTGGGATGGCGTTCAGCTAACAGAGATGCCTGCGGCCCTGGGAAAAGGATCTGCAGTGAGAGAGAAGGATCTAATTAGGGCATATTTAAAGGACACCTTTAAAGGTCCCTTCCAACCTGACACATTCCATGATTCTGTATTATTAAGGAGACTATTACAGGGGAAGATAAGGCAACTGGACAAACAGGAGCTTTGTTTCCAGCAAGAGAGAGTTGAGCTGATGTCAAAAGGAGAGCCAGCTTCAGGGAGTCTTCTCACTTCTTTCTTTTCCCACTTGGCTGTTTCTCGACAGCAGCGTTGGTGTTCTGTGATGTCGCTTGCTGCTCATAGCTGCAATAAAGCAGCGAGATTGTGTTGTCACTTTAGGCAGATTTTCTTCTGAAGTTCAGAGTCAAGCTTCCACTTTCATTTGAATCCTCAGAAAATTGCTTCTCACTAATTCAGCAAAGATATTAATTATACTCTTTGCTTTCCCTTCCTCATCCCTTTTCAAGCCTGGCTGGCAATCATTTCTCTCCAACATCCACAAAGGATTTTCTCTTTTAAGAGTGATCAAACAGACTCGGGGGTTGCTATAAACAGTCCTCTTTCCCCTCGTGTGCTCCGCAGTTCCTCTTCCTTCTCTCTGGTCTCCAGGTCCCTGTGTCACAGAGTCACAGACAGGTTGGAAGGGACCTCTGGGCAAAGCCACGCTCCATTTCCAAACCTACGCTATATCCAAACCTGCGCTCCATCTACTTTTCTCCTCTCTTCCCAGCCTCTGTCCCTACATGCTTAATAGTTTTCTGCTTTTTGTCTCTGAATTCCCCGTGATCCTGCTCCCGCCAGCTTTTCCCCACATTTATATTCATTCCTCGCTGTCTCTGCTCTCTCCCTCCTCCACTCCCCAGCTTTCTTACTCTGAGATGTCTGCTTCCCGAGCATCCTTCTTCCAGCACTGTCTCTGAATGCAATGAAATATGTCAGTGCCAGTGAGTTCCAAAATTGAGACAGCGTGCGCAGTTTCACTGTTAATCTCATTGCTTTGGGGGTAAAAAAAATCCGAAACCCTGAAAGAGAAGCAGGGAACCCTATGGAGGCCTTGACGCTTGCCTAGCATACCTGTTCATACTTAGCGGTTCTGCAGCTCTCTGCAAGGCAAAAAGCTGTTTCTGGTGGTCATCATCTTCCATCACAACAGCTCTTCTCCCTGAACTCAACTCTTCTGTCCCGGAGTAGGGCATCAAATTGCAGCACCGTGAATAACTTGCCTTCTAGGCAAACCGGAATAAAAAGTGTTGCCCAACAACACCATAACCACTCAGTCATTCTAACTTCCCTGTCTAAAGCTTGCTCTAGCTTTGGATCAAATTAAGAACATTGCATGTCCAATCCTTTGCTTAATTTTAGTTGCAGTGTAATTCCGCCGTTCTGACCAAACGCTACATCTTCACCGCTTCCTAAACATGGTTGCCACTGTGGTCAGAAAAAGTTTAAAAAGTAGATAAAATGAGCAAATATAGATAGCAGGAAGGAGGCGACAGTCTAGATGAACCTGCTTTGGCAGGAGGGTTGAACTAGATGATCTCCAGAGGTCCCTTCCAGCTCCTGTGATTCTGTGATGAGGAGAGTAGTAGGAAAAACATAATGTGTTGAGGCAAACAAGAAGAAAGCTTTCGTATTTTTAATTATGCCTGTGACCCACATTATTTGCTCACGTGCACTGGAGAAGGCAGCTGGCTGAATTCAGCCCTCCTGTCTTCAATGCTAAGTAATTATAATATTACTGGACGGAAGGGAGAGCAGATTTCTGAGTGAGAACTTTTGACCCTGGAACACAATGCTGCTGCTACACTGACAAGTATCAGGTCCTTTAAGAAATAAGGATCAGAATTTAGTTTGTAAACACATGAAAGTTAAAACTGTAAAATACAGCCAAATAATATGGCGTGTACCAGAGTGCCATCACCACACAGTATAGTAAGTAAGCAGCGTCTCTTACAATCATCTGGAAAAATCCTGAGTTAGGGGTTTGCAATATCTGAATCTAAATGGGCAGAGACATGTCAGTGCTCATCCTGCTGGAAAGGTGGAACAGTCATGGGGTGGAAACCTCTTTGTTACAGTTAGTCTGTGCTGATACAAAAAACCACCCCACTGAGACTCTGAAATTTATAGTCCCGACCCAGGAAGCTAGGTGGTTTCTCACCCATTGCAGGAAAATGCAAGTACGCTCTCATTCTTTCCTCTGATCCTCTCCAATCCACTGACCTCATCTCATCCTTACCTAGTTTGAGCAGCCACCCCAGTACCATCAGGATTCATAGAACCCTAAAATCCTAGACTGGTTGGCATTGGAAGGGACCTCGAGGGTCCCTCTGGTCCAACCCCTGCTCAAGCAGGGTCACCCAGAGCCGGTTGTGCAGGACCGTGTCCAGACAGCTTCTGAACACCTCCAAGGAGGGAGGCTCTACAACTTCTATAAGCAAGAATTCAAATGGAATGTCTTATTTTGTGCCCACGGCCCCTAGTCCAGGCACTGGGCACCACTGGGAGAGCCTGGCTCCATCGCTTTGGTGCCCTCCCTGTAGGTGTTTATCCACAGGGATTCAACCCCCTGAGCCTGCTCCAGGCTGAGCAGCCCCAGCTCCCTCAGCCTCCCCCCGCGGCAGAGACGCTTCAGTCCCTCAGCATCCTGGTGGCCCCTCGCTGGGCTCTCTCCAGTCTGTCCATGTCCCTTCTGGACCGGGGAGCCCAGCACTGGACCCGGCACTCCCAGTGTGGCTTCACCAGCGCTGAGCAGAGGGGAGGGACCCCTTCCCTCGATCCAGATCTCATCATGGTGTGTTAAGATTAGAAATTACACCGTCTGCTCTGATAAGGTCTATACCATTGGCTTGCGTCATTATCCGTTATACTTTTATTTGTTGCCTTGTACACAGAATGAATAAGGCCAGGGACCGGGTTGGGCTGCACCCTACAAAAGCTTTCCGGTCGGCAAATAGTCGCTTTGTCACCTTTTGTGTGAAGAAAGCAGCTGTACAATACAGATTTTTCCCCATTAAGTGCATCCCCACGGGCTTTAACCTTCGTTACCAGAGACCGTCGGCAGGTGCAGAGCGAGAGGCGGGTGCTGAGGAGCAGCTCCTGGTCCTGCTGCCATCGCCTTTGTCACCCACAGTGGAGCTGACATGGAGGAGCGTGCGGCTGACATAAGGTCTTTGTTTAAATTACAATTTAAAGGAGGTGCTGATGATACTGACTGAATGGTGCCATTTTGAATTAGGCTCTTTTTCAACAATATAAAGTGGTGGTTTCTGCCCTCATCAGCGGGGTTTACCTCAGAGCTGCCCTTTGTGCGAACCCACCTGTGCGCTGAGGAACATCTGCCCTCCATGGAGGGCGGCACAGCACACCTGGTGAGAACAAAGGACAGCTTAAAGGCAAACAAAAGGAAAATAACGAGCCCCTGCGCACGGGGGCAGAGGCAGTACCCACCCAGGCAGGTCAGGGTTAGAAGAGAGTCGTGGGCTGGTGCTGGCAGAGAGGTTTGCCATGCTCCGGAGAGATTGAGAGAGACTGACCCCCTGAGAGAGAGACCCTCTGAGAGGGAGGTGCCCTGAGACTCCCTTGAGAGAGACCCTCTGAGACAACCTCTGAGAGACCCCATCAGATAACCCTCTGAAAGAGAGAGACCCTCTGAAAGAGAGAGGCCCTCTGAAAGAGAGAGGCCCCCTGAGAGAGGGACCCCCTGAGAAAGAGAGACACTCTGAGAGGGAGACCCGCTGCGAGAGAGGGGGATGCCCTGAGCGACCCTCTGAGAGAAAGTCCCTCTGAGAGACCCTCTGCTGAGGCTTCTGCAGCCGCGGCGCCTGGAAGCTGCTGCCTGATTGGTGGGTGCGGGGTAGTTAGCGTGTTCCTGATTGGCTGTTCCCTGACAGAGGCGGGCTGGCAGGGTGGGGCCTGGCATGGCTGGAGCGGTGGGGAGCTGGGCCTGGCGTGGGGTCCCATGGGGGAGCTGGGCCTGGTGTGGGGTCTCACGGGGAGCTAGAGCTGGTGTGGGGTCTCATGGGGGAGCTGGGCCTGGTGTGGGGTCTCACGGGGGAGCTGGGCCTGGTGTGGGGTCTCATGGGGAGCTAGAGCTGGTGTGGGGTCTCACGGGGAGCTGGGCCTGGTGTGGGGTCTCACGGGGAGCTGGGGCTGGTGTGGGGTTCCATGGGGAGCTAGAGCTGGTGTGGGGTTCCATGGGGAGCTAGAGCTGGTGTGGGGTCTCATGGGGGAGCTAGAGCTGGTGTGGGGTCTCATGGGGAACTGGGCCTGGCGTGGGGTCTCATGGGGGAGCTAGAGCTGGTGTGGGGTCTCACGGGAGCTGGGGCTGATATGCGGTTCCATGGGGGAGCTGGGCCTGGTGTGGGTGTTATAGGGGACCTGGGCCTGGTATGGGGGAGCTGAGGGATGCTGGGCCTGACATGAGCTGTTATGGAGGAGCCGGACCTGTTATAGAGTGTTATGGGGAAGCTGGGCCCTTTCCCGGTACTTAGAGGGAGGTTATTGAGAAGACAGAGCCAGAGTCATCGCAACATTGCTCTCTGCAACTCCCTGAAAGGAGGTTGTAGAGAGGTGGGGATCAGTTTCTTCTCCCAAGGAACAGGCGATGGGACAAGAGGAAACGGCCTCAAGTTGCGCCACAGGAGTTTTAGATTAGATATTAGCAAAAATTTTTACACTGAAAGTGTTATCAAGCGTTGGAACAGGCTGCCCAGGGAAGTGGTGGAATTGTCATCTCTGGAGGTATTTAAAAGACAGGTAGATGTAGCGCTTAGCGATATGGTTTAGTGGTGGTTTTTGTCAGCATTGGGTTGGTGGTTGGACTCGATAATCTGAAAGGTCCTTTCTAACCCAGGCAATTCTATAATTCTAATATGGTGAAGGAAGTGGGATGATGAGAAATGGTGGGCGTTAAGTTGGATGGTACAAGGGAAAACATGACATGAGGAAAAGCTTTTTCCCTGTGAGGACAATCCGGCGGTAGAGCTGTGCCACCTCCAGCCTGGGAGGTTTCCAAGGCCTGACTGGCCAGAGCCCTGAGCAGCCTGGTGCAGCGAGCTGACCCTGCTGTGAGCTGGAGGTTGGACTGGAGACCTCCTGAGGTCCTTTCCCACCTGAATTATTCTGTGATTATGACAGGACTGAATATAAATTAGATATATTAAAGAAGCCCCCACATATTTATAACAGAGAACATAAATGCGAAGCTGACATGGAATTTAAAAAGCAGTATCTAATGAATAATTGTTTCCTCTTCCCACACATGCCTCAGCCAGCATTGGCGTGGGCACCTCAGGGGCTGCATGACCGAGAACTGAGGTGACAAAATGAAAAAAAGAATAATTCTTTTACCTAAGCTGAGAAAAATGCCGCAATTAAATGGTATATAGAATGTGTAAACAATACAGAAACCCTTAAATATTTGAACTGATTTGCACAATGGAAGTATGGGATTCAGACAAGTCCCTGAACATACTATCGGTCTTCATAGTCTAGTACTTTCTGGACATTCACTGTTGCCTGTGATTCATCTTCAAACCAAAAAAGACTTTGTAAAAGCTTTCTTGAACTTGTTTATGGATGTTTTTTACTTATGTAAATGCTGGGTCTCTCTTTTATCTTTCTGGTTTTTTAAAAGCTTTTGACCTCAATAACAGGAGGTTAATTGTACATTGCAGAGGATACTTCCTCTTACTGATTTTTGATTTTGCTGTGTTTCAGTTTGGCTGAATGTTTTTTTTTAATGTGTGGTAGAAATGGCTAAATAAGAACTATTTAATAAACTGGAAAATGGGAAGCTAACATGTCCGTTCATTACCTGTATCTTTTTGTGGTCAGTCTCCCTCATTTGTGTCTTACAAACTCTGTCTGTCTTCTGTTTTCCTCATACGACAGATTCTGCCGGTTTCTGCACATTTTTATTCTCTCTCCTAGTTCTCACTGTGTTATTATTGTTATTATTTAAGATAGTGATGATCTCTAGTTAACAGTCCCATTCGTTTGTATATATGCAGCATAATATTTCCTGTTACTTCCTATTTTGAAATTGTGCTATATACCGGATCCTTCGTAACTTATTCTGCTGTGTTTATTTGGGTTTGGATTTCATTTTTTGAAAACAGACACTTTGGTTTGGGTAAATGCTGCAGTTTAACCAAATGCCTTTTTACTTCTCGTCTTAGTCATTTGTGCCTTTTAGGCTCTACCATGGCTGCTTTAACCATCTTTACTGAAACAAAGGATTTTATTTTCTTCCCTTCAGTGTTTTAATTGTTGTTACTCTCCTAATTAAAAAAATCCTTCCTAATGAGTAGCATCTCTGTTGAAGACTGTTTAGTAAGTTGCTACTTTCTTCTCCAGGAGACGGAAATTAATTATATTTTGGTGCTTTGAAGTTATTTATATAATTACTTCATGAACCAACTCCATATTTGGAATCCTTTCTCTTTGCATTCTCTAGAGATCATTTTTTTCATGAAAACACACAAGATATTCTGCAACCATTCACTTTTTTGCTTTAGATGCAAAGGTGGGCAATCTGTCTCCCTGTAGTAATGTATTTAAATAGACAGTATCAGTGTCCCATGCGAAGTGAATGTGTTTCAGAAGTTGTTTTGAACTTTTGATGTAGCTACAATGAGAATCCAGATATCGGTTGCTGTAAAACAAGTGCTAATAACTTCTAAGAATATTTTTAATTTCTCTTTTGTCATGTCTGTCCTCTTCCCCAGGCCTTGAAACAGCAGCAGCAGAAGCAGCAGCAGCAGCAATGCAGAGCCGGCATGCCCGTGTCCTCTAATCAGCACGTCCTTCTGAAGCACGTCAAGGCAGCCAGTGACTCCGCACCAGCAAAATCTAGTAGGTGGAAGTGACACTCCTATGTGTTCTTTTACTGTTTTATCTCTCTAACTTACCTTTTCTTCTTAGGGGATGAGAGAAGAAAGCGTTCTTTTCATATAGCATTCTTTTTGTTTCTGAAATAGTCTAGCTTCTCTTTTCCTGGCTTTGATTTTATTAGGAATGCATTCAGTTAAGAATAGATCTTGAATAGATGTTACTGTGCCATTGTCTGGTTAAAAAGCTTCCTTCTGTGATGTCTTCCCCTATAGTTGCCTGTACGCTGTGGTCAGGTACTTCTCAGGGCTAAGCAAATTAAGGTGGTGTTTCCCTTAGTATTCATTTATTTCCAAAGTGGCTCCTCATTCTGTAGTGTGGCTTTCATGTCTTGTTCCGAAGAACGTTCTGATCTGAAAGATCCCACATTGTTTCCAGCATTTACGCTGCAGTAGAAATTAATGAGATAACTGCTCTTCTCGTCTTCATTCAACAGAATCACAGAATCTTCATGGTTGGAAAGGACCTTTGAGATCATTGAGTCCAACCAAACAACCTACAACCTCTGCCACTAGAGCATGCCCTGAAGTGCCACATCTAGACGGTTCTTAAACACCTCTAGGGATGGGGACTCAACCCCCTCCCTGGGCAGGCTGTCCCAGGGCCTGACCACTCTCTCAGTCACGTCATTCCTCCTCATATCTAACGGAAACCTCCCCTGCCGCAGCTTCAGCCCATCTCCTCTGCTCCTGTCATTCTTCACCTGGGAGAAGAGGCCACCCCCCACCTCTCTGCACCCTCCTTTCAGGGAGTTGGAGAGGGCAATGAGGTCTCCCCTCAGCCTCCTCTTCTCCAAGCTGAACATGCCCAGCTCCCTCAGCCTCTCCTCACACGACCTGCTCTCCAGAGCCCTCACCAGCCTGGTAGCCCTCCTCTGGACACGCTCCAGCACCTCAATGTCCCTCTTGTACAGCGGGGCCCAGAACTGAACACAGCACTCGAGGGGAGGCCTCACCAGTGCCCAGTACAGAGGCACCATCACTTCCCTGCTCCTGCTGGCCACGCTGTTCCTGAGACAGGCCAGAATGCTCTTGGCCTTCTTGGCCACCTGGGCACACCGCTGGCTCCCTTACCAGCTCCCTTACCAGCAGCAGCATTTCACTGGCTTTCATAAATTCCTGGTAGTTACTTCTAGTTAGTTTTCTCTAAATTCTTTTCAGTGTGACTGATTTCCATTACAAGCTCCTGATTCTGTGAGCGTGACTCAAGTTGTTTTCTTTTCGATGCAAGAAATGCCTCTGTGTTTGTATAGATGGGTTTTCACGTTGTACAGATAAATGACTTTGTAGACTAACCCCATCATTATTTTATCAATCCACAATTTCTCAAGTCATCTGTAAGCATTACCAGTAGTGGCTCAGTACCATCTCCCACATCACTGAGCACCGCTTTGCTTTTGTTCATACTCTACGGCAGAAATCAAAACAGTGGGCCTATCAAATCAGATCAAACATATTTGGCCTGGTGACCTGTGTCCAACACTGCCAATGGCACACACATGAAAGGTGTAAAAGCCAGGCTGGCGTGTGTAGTGCTCTCCCAGAATGAAGTGTGTTGTGCTCAGGGAGCTCCAAAGCAAGAGGAGGTGTCTTTGGATTTCATGGGCTTGGTGGGATTTTCTTCGGTGGATTTGCCTAACCTGAGGGGTGGGAATGTTGACTTTGTAAATGCCTTGTGGCAAACACCACACTGTAAAAACTCCTCATTTTTGTTTGTTTTGGGACAGGCTCCTCATACCTTTATTTGATTCCTTCTAGTGATCAAACAGGCAAGGAACAACTATTGTTTATTCAACAACTTCTTGCCACTTGTGTCTTCTGTAGGCATCTCTTTTCCAATCCGAAGAGTCCTACTGTATTACCTTATTCCTCATGTGGAAGGCTATGTATCCTTTTTGCAATAGAGAATGAAAACTGTACATAGTATTCAGGGTGCAAGATGCATTCTGAATTTGTATAGCATCATTTTGGTATTCTATATTTTGTTCATATTTTCTTAACAATTCCTAGCATACAATTTGATTTTTTTTTGACCCTGCCAAGAGCAGGCATTTTCCTAGAACTGTTGAGATTCTGAGACTGTCTCCTGAGTTGTCATTTTCTATTAGGACCCAAGGCTACACATGTAAGGTTAGGGGGGTTCTTTTTGTACATCACTTCATGTTTCCATACAGTGAACCATATCTGTTCTTTTATCACTGAGCTATTCATTGTCATTAAGTCCGGCAGCTGTAACGGGGAGGGGAGGTGTTGGGACCTAAGAAATAAGCAGACTTTAGATACACCGTTAGTATATATGGTACGGAGCAGGGAGAGGCAGGAGCAGGAGCAGCAGGATTGTGTACAAGAAGAAAAGAGGGCTAGCTTTTTGAGGCTGAGATCTCTTCCAAAAAGCAACCATCTCTTTCTCTGCTTCACCGTCCCGCTGATTCCAATCCTGCTTCACCATCTTCTGCAACACATACACAGTCCCTGTCTAAGCTGTGTGCGCTTCTGAAGTCCCTACCCTTATACCCGTTACACTAATTACCATGGGTAAAATGCTGTGCGGTCAAACTCAGGCACTTCTATGAGACGGAAATTCCCTCCCCCTCAGTAATTACCCTGTTACTTCATCCTTCACCCTTGATTTACTTGACTGGTCCTGTTTCATCTCAGAAAGATGATGATGAAAATGTAACCGTCGAGGAAGGGGCAGCGAGAACACTCACTCTAAAAGACTTCAGGCAGATATTCTCTCACAGATGGAGCGGCTGGGACAGGCAGTCATGAAGCGTGCCCAAAAAAGAGGAGTGAAAGCAATCAGATTGCAACAAAATTAAATTTCCAACCCCAAATCCTAAGCTATTTTCAGTCTTCTTAAAAATGACTTTTTGTTAAAGCCTGATAACCAAACTGTTACCTTACTGAACAAAGGTGTGCCTTCTTTCTTCTTATAGCATCTATTTCCAGTCCCACAACTCCTTCCCCTTCCAAACAGTCCGTCCTTCAGGCAAGCCTGTGCTTAGGACAAAAAACACCTGCATGTGGAGAGAGAGAAGCTGCATCTCTGCTACGGAGTTAATCACTGCCGAAGTACCGGGCGTAGGGACTGGAACTCAAGTCAATCCATTCTGCTAAATTCCCTGGCATAGCTGTGGCTCAGGACAAGCTAGTGGTCTCACAGCCCATCCTTGGCAGAGCTCGGTGTTCAGCACAGGCCAGACATCATTCCCTGCAGGCAACTGGAACATGACCAACCCCACCTGAGGGACAGAGAAGGCATAAGGATGTAAACACAGCCGGTTGCTCCGAGGGCTAGGGGAACGCCCAACGTCACTGTTCTGTTTACTGCTACAGAAGTAGCCAGAGAGGATTAGACAACAGCAATGAGACAGTATTAGCATGAAAAACGTTTTGCTCTTGGATATTCTTGGTGTAATTAAGTGAACGTTTACCTGAAATCACTGGTCAGGTTAAGAAATTTCATAGAGCCATCAGAAGCAAGGCCTAGGAGTAGCCTTGAGAGCTCATGTAGTCCACATCCTTTGCTCAGGGCAGGAGCTGTGATGCATTCCTGACGGATGTTTTCTTCAGTCTGTTCTCAGAGATGCCATTGACGCAAAGACCGATTGCGTCAAAAACTCCTCGCAAGTCTTGCCCTTCCTGCTTTGTGAACTTTATCCTTGAAATGTTTTTCTTTGCCTCTAACCAGAATCTTTTCTTGCTTCCTTGGGTTTAAACCCAAGATTTCCTGTCTACCGTGGACACTGAGTGCAGGTCATTTGATATCTTCTCCCTACCACCTTTTACATAATTGGAGATGTTTCCTCATCTCATGCTGATTTTCTTCAGTATAAAATTCTTTTCTGTGTTTTAGTGTGTTTGTTTATTCTGCCTTTCCAAATAGCTCTAAACAAATCCAACCCAAAACTAGACCAGTCTGTCCTGGCTTGCTTGTTACATACTGCTGGAATGTTTCTTGTAACATCTGTTCAGACATATGCAAGGTTGCGGCTGTGCGCCATATATCCGATTGAAAGGAACAAGCATATTTATCAGCTGTACTTCATGCATCATTTAGCAGCAGAGTGAGTATTTAACAGTTGATGAGGTTGCCTGTTGTTCCTGGGCAGCTTTGTAGTTCAGACCCTTTCAAAAAGCTTAAGGGGAAAAAGGTTAATATCATCTTGCTTGTTTGAAATTCAGTCCTAAGCTGTTCTTGCGCCCTTTATAGGCTGGTGTGGTCTGAGAAGGAAGCCAAAATTAATCCAGTAGAAAATTACATATTTCCCATGATGGTATTAAGAAAATGGCATGCCAGGTGTATGAAGTCTTTAACATAAAATGATAGTTGAAAAGCCTTTTGTAGTTTCTCTGCTAACTAGGATTAAACCTGAATGGTTCATCAGCACAACAGGCCAATATCGTACCTGGCAGACCCTGTCTCCTGAGCTCCCTGCCCCAGGAGGAATTGCATCTGCACTTAGGGAAGTAGGAACAGGGAGACCTAGGAGGGACTGAAACAGGTAGGGTATTTTGTAAGACTGTTAACTAGCATCGAATAATTATTAAAATAGACTAATGGAGTAAGTAATCCAAAATCATGTTACTCAGAGTCCTTAAAGTATTGTTTGGTGTCTTTATTTTTTGTGATTCTAATGAGGCTTTTGCCTTTCCTGGGAACAACCAGAATCAGGCTGCTGGAGGCCTGCTCTCTGGCCCTTCCCAGGCACTGCCTGTCCGGCCTCTGGGGCAGGTCACAGCATATCGGTTTCTCTCCTTGTCTTGGTTTCACACTTACCAAACTATTGCCACATCCACTTTAATCATGGGTGAACTATTTTCTTCCAGCATCTCTATTTAATTTTGGTTATTGATTTTTTTTTTTTTTTTTCTCTCTCTGACTTCCCCATATTTTGCTGCTACATTACAGTTGCAAGGTATTGTACATTCTGCATGTCAACTTATCCAGCCTTCCTAGTGCTCCTCTGAAAATGTTAGAATCATAGGACTGTTCGTGCCGGTAGGGAGCTCAAGGAGGTCTCCAGTCCAACCTCCAGCTCACAGCAGGGTCAGCTCGGCTCCACCAGGTTGCTCAGGGCTCTGGCCAGTCAGGCCTTGGGAAACCTCCCAGGCTGGAGGTGGCACAGCCTCTCTGGGTCCCTGCTCCACTGCAGTCTGGCCTCATGAGGATAACGTTTTTCCTTGTATCCTGGCTGATTCTCGCCTTTTTTTTCTCGTCCTCCTGCCACGTCCCACTGTGACAAGCCTGGCTCCATCGTCTGCTGGCCTCCCAGCAGGAGCAGGGTGGTGGCTGTCAGGTTCCTCTCAGGCTCTTTCCTTCCCCAGCCTGAACAAGCCCTGATCCCTCAGCCTCTCCTCACAGGGCAAGCGCTGCAGTCCCCTGAGCATCCTGGTGGCCCTGAGCGGATCTTGCTCCTGGTTTTGATGTCTTCCTTGTATTAGAGGCACAGAATCGAGGTGTGGTGTAATGAGTGCTGAGCAGAGGGGGATAACTGCCTCCCTCGATCTGCCGGCTGTGGTCCCGTGGTCCTACAGCCCGGGGTGCTGTCAGGCTTTGGTGCTGGGGCACAAGTTCAGCTTGTGTCTGCCAGGACTTTCATGTCCCTTCCAGCAGAGCTGCCCCCAGCCTGTATCGCTGCCAGGGGCTCTGCCTGCTCGGGGCAAGACTTTCCATTTGTCCTTGGAAGGTTCCTGCTGGCCTGTTCCTCCAGCCTGGCACGGTCCCGCTGGTGGCAGCTCTGCCCTCAAGCAGAGTGACTGGTCCCCGCAAATTTGGCATTACCTGCAAACTCGAGCAAGTGCTCCATTGCCTCCCCAAAGGAAAAATGTGAACCAGGGCTGGTGCCCTGAGGCACTCCGTTGTTCCCAGCCTCCAGGTAGAGGATGGAGCATGACTCTCCAAGCCTGGCCACCTCACCTGCTGCTTACCCATCTGGTTGTCCACCCATCCAAACCCTAATGTCCCAGCTCACATACAGTATTGTGGGACACAATGTCAAATGCCTTGCTAAAGTCAAGGTGAAAGACATCCACCTCTCTTCATTCATCCATAAATCTAGTATTTTGATCACAGAAGGCAATCAGGCTGGTCAGGCATGATTTACCCATGGTAAGTCCATGCTGACTGCCTCCAGTCATCATTATCTCCTTCATCTGATCAGAACTGTGCTCCAAGAGGGGTCACTCCATGATTTTCCCAGGGAGAAAAGTGAGGATTAACCAGTCTGTATTTTCTCAGGTTGTCTATTTGGCCCTTTTTCAAAGTGGGTGTCACATTTGCTTTTCTTAGTTGTGGGGAATCTCCTGCCATTTTAATTCCTTTTCAAAGATGGTAGAGAGGGACCTTCGAGGGCACTGGTGGGCTCCCCCAGGACACTTGGGTTCAACTCACACTGTTCCGTAGGCTTGTATGGGTAGAGACAACCCTCTTGACTTGTCTCCCTTGCCTGTCTTTCCTGAGGGCTGGTACCTATCCAGGCCAGCATCCAGCCGTATGAGCTTTCCCACCTTAAAGACTGTGGGGGACACATCGTGCTCATTTCACATGTGGTCTCAGGAAAGCCGTATTCCTCAGCTTTTGCTATGGCGTTAGTCGACTCATTTCGGGTAGGAACAGTGTGTGTTTATGCAGCCCCCAGTTAGGCTGTAAACTGATTATTGTAAAAGCCTTTGACTGTTCCTGCAACATGAGTGGCATTTGTATGTTTGTCATCAGCATCCATGGAGTCCTTTTTTCCCCTCCTGTCCACACGATGGTACATAGAAATAGCTCACAACCAGAATAATGGGATATATTGAGACAGAGAAGTAAATGAAGCATACAAGTAGAGAAAGAACAGTATTCTGATAGAAAGCGACACACTGATTCCACAATTTCGGGGATGTATTTGGTCAGAACTGGAACTGGAACATAAGGAAGAGAAGGAAGGGGAAAGGAGCCGGGCAGAGAGGAGAGTAAGAGAAGCAGATGGGGAACAAACCTGGCACAGGCTGGGTGAAGGAATTGATTAGTGCAAGTCATTAATCAGAGCCAGCAAGCGTTTAGTTTGTGAGTTGATGACGTGTGTTGTGGAGTCTCTCTTTCGAGATGTGGGACTTCAGTACCTTTCTGTACTTGAGTGAGTACCTGTTACTGCGCACAACCTAAAGGGAGCAGAGGGAAGACCAGCCCGTGATTCACTTAAGACGAGGAGGGAAAGGAAGGCAGGAGAATCTAGGGAAGAAGATCTTCCCACCAGCATTAAAAATACTGCTCTACAGAAGAGAATGTGGGTGGCAGTGATTTGTAAGGAAACATAGTGGTGAAATCTGTCTAGTTTGGCTAAGGAGTGACTTTGGAGGAGGACATGAAAATACCTCTTGAGTATTTGAAAGAGGAGGAGGAATTACTGAGGGTGGTCTAAAAGAACAAGTGCTACAATAGTAGGTTAAAATTTAGAAAGTACACATAAAGTACGAAGAGATTTTTCTGAACAGTGAACTCTAACAGAAACTAAAGCTGTCTCCAGAAGGAAGTTTTAAAAAGATCATTATTGTATTCGGTTATAGATGGAACTAACTGGGAAATAGACTCAAACCATAAATGAAATGGCTGTCGTCCCTTTATTTTGTGATAGTCTGATAGCTACAGAGGGGTCTTCTACTTTTGGCCCCTTGGGAATTGAGTGCTACAAGAATAAAGGAATCTAAGTATCCTAGAAGGGCTTGTCCCAGAGCTGCTGGGATTAGGGTATGCACGCTAAAGAGTCTTTATTTCAGTCCAAACAGATGTCTCGTGTAATATTTCTTTGTACATCCCGGTGTTTAAATGTTTCCATTTCCTGTGCAGCTTGGGAAGGCAAGCAGTCAGATGGACAGTTCAGCAGCCCTCAGAACTCCACCTCCAGTTCCTCTCCCTCTGTTAAGCTTGATAACTCCTTGCCAGGGCTGGGGAAGAAACCATTCCAGAGATCTGACAGGCTCCATGCAAGTAAGAGATTTATTTTTCTGCTTACAGAGATGTGGTTGCTCTGATGACAGAACAAAAGCCTAAATAACAAAATTGAGTAAAATGTGTAATTAATTCCATTGCTAAAGTGACTTCTGGACAGCTCTGGAAGGTGCTGCTAGTATGCTGTGTGAATTAGGGTAAATAATTCAAACCTTACATATGCAAATACACCTCGTTTCTTATCATCAGGGGTTTCTGCCTGGGAATTTGCAGCTTGCTGTTTGCGAAGCAAAAGAAGGACTTGCATTATTTATCAGGCTTTTTAACGTACTTAGACACTTTGATAACATTAAAAAGAAAAAAGAAATTCCTTCCCGGATCTTTATACATCAGACCCTACTGTTATTTGTCTTACTTCCCATTCATTGAAGTTGGCTCTTTCTCAGCCCTCTTGACCTTTTGTGGTTTCTTTCACATATACCAATGATGGGATTGACCTCGGTGAACCTCAGGATATTCTGAGGTCCCTATCTGTGCTAATCATCCTAGATTTCCTTTATCGCTAAATAGGCACTTTTCAGGGTATGTTTTATTTGTCCCCTGTAATTAGGAAATTCCGCAACTTCAGTGGATGATAAACCTGCAGAGCCATTTTCTGAGTGACTTCTAATAGAGCAAACTGCCCCTAATGAAACAATCCTCCATGGCATTTATTTTATTAGATGTTTTTACCTTAAAAGTAATTGCTGTCATCCCTGAAGTCAGGGGAAGTGAGGGTCTGTCTTAATATTGCCTCTTTTGCTAACACTGCCCTTTTAATCTAAGCTTCAAAACACACAGTGTTTTGCCGGTAATAGACAGTGATGAACCCAAAGAAACAGAGTACACAGCACAAATGCTTTCTTCATTATTCGTCTCTGAATTTGCAGCACACACACACGAAGTTGGCTGTAGCATACGGGTTAATGCTGGACTTGCTTTCAAACACAGAAAAGGAAAGAGAATAGTTACTCGTTTTTACTGCTTTGTCTAGTGTTGTGGTTTCTTCGCAAGCACAATGAGCTGGTAATTTTTTCTGAAATGCTTTTGCTGACAGCAAATCAGGAAAGTCCAAGAAGAAATCCCGAGGAACAAACCGACCTTAACTAGATGCTTAAAATAGAAAAACGATGTGACTAAAAGCAGCTCTAGAAACACTCCTGAAAAAGACTCCTTGCAGCCCCCAGGTAGCCAGGATTCCTACAAAAATCAGGTGAACTGACACAGGCTGCAGTATATTAGGTATGGAAATTTTCGCTGCTGGAAAGGACCTCATGTTCTTTTCACTGTGTGCAAAGGTAAATGTGTATTTCAAGTCCAGGTATGAAATGGATTAATAAAGTGGCATTTTGAAAATCTCAGGAGCCTTTAAAATCCTCTCTTAGGTAAGGTGTTACTCACGTCTTTGTGTTTCATTTCAGGGCAGCTGAAGAGAACAAAGTGTGCTGAAATTGATGTGGAAACTCCCGACTCCATCCTGGTGAACACCAACTTGCGGGCACTGATCAACAAGCACACCTTCTCTGTTCTGCCTACAGAATGCCAGCAGCGCCTGCTGCTGCTGCTGCCCGAGGTGGACAGGCAGGTATGTCGTGGTTTCTGCGGTGGAGAGGAGACAGGCTCTTGGGTGTCACAGGGAGCATCTCCAGAAATAATTCAGGCTGAACGTCTAAATACCGTGTTTATGTCTGACGGGATAGACTTTTTCTTCCGTGCACTGTGTAAAAAAAATTGGAAGGTTCTTCAGTGATTCATTTGGTGTTTGTTGCTACCAGAAAAAAAGAATTGAGGTTTGATAAACCAGTGGCTTAATTCTGTTTAATCAACTCCATATTCCCAGGTACAGCGAGGGCAGGAAGAGGGCCAGGAGTGATGGGACTGCAGCGATTTCAGCATCTTCCTCTCTCCTGCCCTCTCCCGGACTCTTTGGTACAGGATTGACCCTGCAGCCTTTTAGACTGGTGCCTTTCCCCACAATACCTAAATTCATGTGGCCATTTAGTTCCGCCATTCTCATTTCTCGTTACCTGGTGTTACTGCTCGCAGATTCTGAATTTGGTAAAGTGAGAACTGACTGAGTTTTCTATTGCACATTCTCACTGTCCAGATGGCAGAGTAGACTTGGCCTGCGCCAAAGAGCTTGTGTCCTGCCCTGAAACACGCACTGGTTTAGAGGTACCAGGCAGGCAGTGTGAGTCAGCCTTGAAGGCAGTTAATTTTTATATGCATTATCTGTCTAAGACCTCTTTGAGTGAAGAGAGGGATGTGAAAAAGCAGAAAAGTTCTCAGTGGGGAGGAGTGGGGTTCATCTGCTCTGGGAGTGGCACAGAAGCAGCAGTGAAGGTTCGTTCTCACTGAGCTCTTTGCTAAATGGTTGGCGGTAACTGGAACAATTAACCTGAGTGAGAAGGCGTGAGAACTCATCCTTCAGCATTGAAGCAAGAGCTAAGAGACTCTTTTGGTAAGACCGTTATTTTCAGCTCAGCTGGATCTGATGAATTCCATCCGAAGGGGTACATAAAAGAACTGCCTGAAGCAACCTCACCCTTGTAGCAGTTTTCTTCAGCAGCTTGTAGAAGGCAGGGATGGTACAAAGAGATGAGAAGAACAAATGTTGCACTTGCGTGTAAAAGGAGGAAAAAACACTGAGTTGAGGAAGTGAGGTTCAATCTGTTTTTGCTCAATACCAGAAAAGTTGTAGATAGTACAAGGATGCTTCCTTCCTTTTACCTCATTCATACGTTATGTTTGTCTGCAGCATTCCTACCCCAAGTGGCTGGGAGCTTCAGAGCAAAGCGGGATTCTGCGCTGTGCTTCCACTTCAGATGTAGAGCTGTTAACTCAGATGCCTTCACATATGTGCCTGGAGCCGTTTTAAATGTTCTTTAGATATCAAAGCTGGCTTCGAGCTGCCACTCCAGATGGAAATCTTCTGTACGTCCTGTCTCAGATCTGCACGTCCCTTGAAGATACTTTTCTGTGTGGTGCTCAGATCAGTACTAGATGCCAATGTTTACCCTCCGCAGTCACCTTCCGGGAGTCTGCATCTCAGCTAGTTACTCCGGGCCCCTTTTATAGAAAGCGGAAAGCCAGTTGGTGCCATCAAGAGCCTGAGACCAAGTCCAGGTGTCTGCTTCAGGGCAAGGTGAACTGAGTCCCCACCTCCGCACACTTAGTTGGCTCAGTCACAATAAGCTGTGACGGGACACCGGCTTAGACGTAGACACGTATAGCACAGACATGCGTGAAGTTAGATGCATCTTCGTAGCTGTGCCGCTCTTCTGGTTCTGCCAGAATGTTAATAGTAGTACGGGTCTGGCAGCTGCACTTGGGGTCTGCTTTACAGAGGGTGCTTTGCTGAACAGATAGTGCTCGTTTGGAGTTAGGGGGCGTTCCAGCATTTTATGTTCTCTCATAAATTCTAATCTTCAATCAGCATTCATCGGGACTTCTTAGTCCAAGGCTGATCCAATAAATATGTGAAGGAATTGTTTTGTAAGTCCTGTGGCCTTTGTAATAATTTGGTATGTGTCAAAATATGATGTGATGGCATTTGCAGCTGGAGTTTACTGGCAAGAACCTCACAGCAGATGGCAAGACATTTCTGTCCTGACTCTTAAGTTTAAGTTTCGTTAAACTGAATTAGAATTTGACTGAGAACAAATTTTGACTAACTAAATAATATTGCTTGGCTCCAGAGAGGAGAAATTTTACATTTCACTGTAGTAAATCTCCTAGAGCAGCCCACCACCACATCAAGTGGTGAGGTGTGCTGTAACAAATGTCAGGCTTGCTGTAGAAAACAGGAGAAGAGGTGAAGGCATTGGACGTGCCAGTTTTGCAGGGTCACAGATCTGTTGTGTTTTGCTTGGCAGTGTCTCCGTCTGAGCTGTTACAGCTGGGGCTTCTGTAGAAGTGGGCACTTTGAGGCGGGACCCAGCCAGCCCAGCGGTACTTGTCTGTCCTCCAGCACAAGGAACAGGCAACACCGAAATGTGAATTCTGCTCCCTGTAGTCGATCAATAGAGATTTAGCCTAGAAAATAAACCTCTACTTTTGTAAATCCCTATAATTGCTGCTCCTAACTTCCAACTTAAAATTTTCTAACTAAATCTTACCTAAAAACACCTTCTATTAGGTCACCTCCATCATTTTAATTACCTGCCTGACAAATGCTGCCTGAGGGAAAGCAGTGTTTTTCTCTACCAAATCCTGCACCGTTGAACGTTTGCTGCACAGATCTCCCCGTGTAACCAAATGTATCCTACATCTGGACAGTTGGATTTTGCTTGTTTCTTCTGATTTATTATTTATGCAAGAAATGGAAACATACCAGTTTTGCCCACTGCAAGTTTTTGCGACTTAGTGAATGATATGTGTATTTTAGTGTTTCTGGTAGAGAAATTCCACATTTGCTTCTGTAGGATAAAGAGCAAAAGCAAACCTCATATATGTTTTATTACCTGGTTTTAATTTCCCTCTGTGTTATGTTCCAGTCTTAGCCTCGTGCTTTCTGATGTATGGCCTATCTGTAGCACGACTGCCCTATTTGGTTAGCCGTATTTTGAAGACAGAATGGGTTTTGAGCTTCATTTGTCCCTGTTTTTCCTGAATCATGCCTGGTTATGATTATATACATTTCAAAGTTACTTTTGTACAATACCTTTTATGTCCTGGCTTTTTCTTCATGCACGTTTTTACGTTGCCCAGAAGACAGCAGAGCTGTTGCTTTGGATGGTAGTTCAGGCGATACCGTGCATTTGTTTTGCAGGGGAGAAGGCACCTGAAGAAGCTTTTCCGAGGCTGTGCTGTTCCCCTGTGCTCTCCCTGCCACCTGTACCCTCTGCTGCTCATGCACATTTGTGCAGCAGCAGGACTACAGAGGGTTGGGCTGAAACAAGGATGAGGAAAACTTGCCACGGTCTCCTGGATCCCAGACTTGGCTACGCACAGCCTTAAGAATGCGGTTTATTTTCTTCTGAGCGAGTTAAAGGCAGATTCCAGAGATCTGTGGCAATGTTGGGACTCCTGCTCTGCTTTCAGATCCCATGTGACAACATGCGACATTTGCCTTTCCAGCTGGTTCATACTATTTGCTTTGTTTGTGTTCCAGGTCGGGGCGGATGGTTTGATGAAGCTGAGTGGCTCTGCGCTCAACAACGAGTTCTTCACTTCAGCTGCCCAAGGCTGGAAGGAGCGGTTGTCAGAAGGTAAAACTTCCCCAGACAGCCAAGTACAACACTAGAAGGCTAGTGCATGTTTTGGGAAATGTGTAAAAGATATTTTGTGGAGAAGTTGAAGTGCTGGAGTGACGTACTTGGTGAAGACAGCTGTAGTCAATACGGCCCATGAGAGCAAGTGCAAGCCTAGAACCATCTAATCACAAGGTCAGAGAGGGGGCCGCAGTAAACAGTTCTCTTTTGAACTTCACATGTGGAAAAATGAGCAAGTCTCTGGAAGAGATGAGAAAAAGAAGGAAAAATGCATTTAAAACCTTGTTGCAATGACAATAGAATCATAGAATGGTTAGG
>VXBH01002811.1:22916-45207 GCA_013400035.1 Rynchops niger
TTTTTTCCCCTATACTTTTTTAGTTTGTGTGCACTTTGAAGTTTTTATTATGCCCAGAAATAAAAATGCTGAGGTGGTTAAAAACTACAGGCTTCAACAAATATGACAAAAATTCTGCAATGCATTCAACAAGTTATCAACCCCAATTGGCCTTCTCTAAGGTTTGGATTGCACCTCTCAGTAAATAGCATTAACTATTTGTTTCTAGTAGAGCCCATGCTGCTCAGAAATCTCTGAGTGTTTGGATTCATGAAATACTTCCAGATAGTTTGTTTCTCACAGGCCATTAAGCTACATATTAAATAAATAAATAATAATCATAAAAGGGGAGGGGGGGAAATCCCTGACCTCTGCTGTTGATCGTAGCTTGTGCAATATATATCACTGCAAGATTAGAGGCTTTTCTACATAGATTAGAAGTGATGCCATCAATCCATGAAGTCAGGCAGTCTCAGAGTTTCACAAATAGCACAGAAGAAGAATGACGGGCCTGTGGCATGCATTAGTAATCATCAGTGTTTCTTTTCTCTTTTTTCCCCTTGAGAATTACTAAACCTCTAAAAAATTACTTTCACAGCAAAACATGAAAGTGACAATGTTTCCTTCTATTTGTTGCTGTTAAATATATGTTACCGTCTATTTATTTCTGAGAATTAAAATGTCAGTGTTGCAAGTGATAAGGTACTGGTTCAAAAAAATCAAGTAACTGCTAGACTACTACAGCCACAGTTCATGATCTGCAGAATGGAGTAGACATAAATAGAGATACAAGGATTATTTTATTACTTTTCTAATAGCATTATACTATTTTTCTGAGACTGTTACAGGTTTTCTGCAAAAAATTTTGCTCACACATAGAAGCGTACAATTGACTTAAGTTACTGAAGACAAAGCCTGAGAAAAAAGAATCTTTGACAACCTTAGTGCTGTTGATAATTCATGCCTTAACTCCATATTTCCCTTTCTTAACTCTAAACACTTTTTTACCAAGATGAAAGAAAGGATAAAGATGAAGCTGATCAGTCCATCTTGTAAGCATCACTCTCAGTTTGCACCCCTGTGATCTATTGACTTACAGGTCAGTAGATCTGAAGCTAGCTGGCTGAAGCAGGTCAGATGGGAAGTTGCAAGGGTTAAACAGTAAGAGTGGCTCTTGGGGCAGCAGCTGTTATCAATAAAAAAGAGTAGATGGGCTTGATCTTCTGTCAGTCTCAAATGCTTCTGAATCAATTGGCTGCTCTCTGTGCTAGCTCAGGAGTGGCGATATATATGATGGACTTGGAATGGGAATCCATGATCATGCAATTCTCCTTCCAGGAATAACACTATAGCCTCCTTTTGTGGACAACTGCCAGTACCTAGAAAGAGACGGGAAGAGCTGATGGCTCCTGCTCTGGGAAGGAATTCCAATGTACTGGCTTTCTGGAGCCTTGTTTTGTATCCCAGAAGCAGCCATATGCTATTCCCCATACTCAGCCCAGGTTTAACAGTGATCTTCTATTCTTTGTTGGTACTGACCAAAACAGATCTTTTAAGAGCCCCTTTTTGTTAACACGTGTAAATCTGACATCCATAAAACTCAGTGTAAGATGATGCAATCATGGAGTTTGCACATAGGAAAAAGGATGGGAGACGGAGAGGAAAAGAAGAAAGGATGGAAAACAAGCAGATCCAAGCCCAGCACCATGGACCTTAATTCCACTCACCACAGAATTTAAGGGCAGCTGTAATCCTTACTTTATTCATATGAAGAAGAGACAGCCCATTGCTCCGCTTTCTCTCTCTCACATACAATTTTTTTCTTGCCTAATACTCTAAGAGACTTCTGTCTTTAGTCAGTCATCTTTACTTTAAGTTTCTTTGAATCCCTCAGCCTGAGCATGGTGAGACACCAGAACAAGTTGCCCAGAGAAGATTGGATGCCCCATCCTGGAAGTGTGCAAGGCCAGGCTGGATGGGGCTTTGAGTAACCTAGTCTACTGGGAGGTGTCCTGACAATGGCAAGGGAGTTGGAACTAGGTAATCTTTAAGGTCCCTTCCAACTCTAACCATTCCATAATTCTATGAAATTGTAATTGGATGATCTCCTAGTTCTAGGGGAGAGTCCCTAGGGATGTCATTCCTATCTGATGAAACTGAGAGTTCCTACATTAACAAAGGACTGACTAAAGGTATGACTTTTTTTTGTAGTACAAATCCTGCTTTTCCAGAAACTATTTTTAAACAACCCTATGAAAAAAAAGTATGATTGTAGTCATGTTTCTGCATTTTATTTTCTGTTAAATTAGACTCTCAATTTATGAATAACATGATGTGTATGTCTTTAGATCTTAGCCTGCATGCTTGCCACCCTCAATCTTAGAGATCGCAAATGTGTAGGCACCATTTGAACTAATTTCCACAAATCAGTCTCATTTCTGCACTCCCTCTGACTGTACAGATGGGTCTTAGTCACATGAGAAAGTCACATGTAATAATTTCAACACTTAGCGGTAGCATGCATCATATTATCTTTCCTACATGTTTAACAGAAAAGCTTAACAAGACTCTCAGGCAAAAATAAACCTTTGCCTTTGTATTTTCATGAGAACCCTTTAAAAGCATCCTTCTTTTAATTGTTAGCATGAATGATAGGTGCTGATTAAGGAACACATGAAGCATAGGAAGAAATACGTGATGACAAGCATTCTTTGCAACCTTCTTTGCTGCATTCTCATTATCACCTTTACTTAAATATGTGTACCATCTAAAGGCAGCTAGTCAAGAGGCTTGTGAAAGGCCCTTGATTCTGGAACTCAGCAAGAACAATATGTGTGCATGTTATTAGAAAGAGGGAGTTTTATCAGTAATTGCTCTTCTTTATTGAGCACTGAGTAATTGCTACAGAAACAATCTGAGAGGCCAGCCCTGTCTCACACAGTCACCTTTCAGTGGAATTCTGTAATTATTTTTAAACGTTCATATTTGCCAATTCTAAAGGAGTACTGATAACTTGATTGTTTAATTTTTTTTTTTTATTATTTTTTTAAGGAGGATTATTTTTCAAACAAATGTTTCTGCATATAAGCACTTATTGTAAGAGCATTCAGGCAATTGCTACAAAGTCCTTCAGTAGCAAAAATGCTCAGATGCTTATGGCCTTGTATATTTGAAAGAGCGTGTCCAGCTAGCACTGGCCGCTGCACAAGCATGCTGAAACTAAAGTACTTCCACCTGCCAATGTACTGCTGTCCACTCAACTGCTCTAGGCAGCTCAGTACCACCTTTTCTTTTGCTTATGAGGACTTCCAAAAAAGAATGCAGTTAAATTAAAGCAGTTTTCTTATCCATGTCACTGTTAGGCATGAAAGCTTTCTCCACCTGAGCTGCATCTTGATCTAAAACCTTAAAGGAAAGAAAGATCACTTTAAGAACTACTTAAAGATGCACCCTCCATAAAGGCTATGTTCTCCCTCCAGTGCTATAGTAGGATGCATCTTTTTTTTTTTAAATACATCTGCAGCAAAAAGTATTCATGATAGAGTCATAAAGAATTTTAAAATTAATAAAAACAAACAAACAAAACAAAACAAACAAACAAACAAAAAACCAACAAACCAAAACGCTACAATTGGGAAAAATCCCTCTACATTTGGGTATCTTCAGATACCTTTTTAGTACAACTTTCTACACTCTTTATACTGCTGAAGTATTAACTCTTAACGTAGTTAGGGATCAGAAACTTTAGAAAAATCAAAATTGAGATACTTTTATTTGCTAACACCCTTCTTACTACAACTTTTTGAAATTCCTCTCATTTTATTTTTCTCTTGTTCATCATAATAGTGCATATAAAAAGTAGTAGCCATTGAGGTTGTTTGCAATGGGAAGAAAAAAACACAAAGCATTAAAAACAGAACAAAGCTATTCAGCACCAAAGTTTAGTGTTACTAGCTGCATCATTAAAGTTACAAAGTAATTTTCTACAATCTGCTGAGCATGCCTTATTTTGTGAGGTGTCAAATATTACTTTGGTTATAAAGTCCATCCCCTCAGTGATTTCTGACTGCTTCTAGTTTTAATTGTTATAGTCAGCTGTATAGAGGTGTCATGACATTTAACAAAACCTATTTGTTTGCCCTCTGCAATGTGTGGCTGTAATGATGTAAGTTAGTACACTAACAGGCCTTGATTGCCTTGACCATCCTCACCTGGGACCCCTGTGCTTGGGCCCAGGGGTGACATTCAATCTCCTCAGACTCATGCTCCTAGGCTAGGCTTGTTTATGTTGTAGGTGGGCCTGTATCCAGCCCTGTTGAGTGGATAATAATTTTCTTAAGTTAGCTTATGTATGTGTGTGAGAGTATATGTGTATGTATAGCTAATTAGGAAGTAAACATTGTCTCTTTTCATCAACATTTGCTTCACACAGTTTGGTTTTCATTTAAGATGCTTCCTTTCCTAACACAAAATAACCCAGCGATAAGAAAATATGTGCAAATGTTATCTGGTATTCTTCAAATTATTGCTTGTAAGTTTTATGTGCATAAAAATGTCTTTGTTGTACTGTAAGTTTAATTCAGTAGTTTTAGATAACGTCTTAAGTATTAAAAATTCAGGTTTTTTTTTTTTTTTTTTTATTCAATTATTCAATTATAGCAACTTTTCCCCAGTTCCTATAGAATCACAGAATGGTTTGGATTGCAAAGGACCTTCAAAGATCGTCTATTGCAGCCCTTATGCTGTTGGCAGAGGCATCTAGCACTAGACCAGGTTGCTCAAAGCTCCATCCAACCTGACTCTGAACACTTCCAGTGATGGGGCATCCATAACTTCCCTGGGCAACCTGTTCCAGTGTCTTACCAACCTGATTATAAAGAATTACTTCCTTACATGCAATCTAAATCTACTTTTTTTCAGTTCAAAATTATTTACCCTTGTCCTGTCACTGCAGGCCTGGTAAAAATTCTCTCTCCATCTTTCTTGTAAGCCCCCTTTAAATATTGAAAGGCTGCTATAAGTTCTCCCCTTAGTCTTCTCTTCTCCAGGCTGAACAACCCCAACTTTCTCAGCCTTTATTCATACAGGAGGTCTTTTAGATACTAGAGCTGAAGAACTTTTCTGTCTTGTCTTGAAAAGAAATAAAGAGGAAAAAAGGAGACAACACTTCCATTGTATAAAGATATGAGGAGATGTCTGAACTAATACAACTTTCTTTCTCATCATCTGACACAATCATGGTCCAAATTAGCTAGTTGGAAACATGAGTAAAGGAGGTTGGAGTCTGTTGGCTTCCATCCCTATAGACACATAGTAGTAACAACGATAAAAAACAAAAGGAATGACTTTGAAAATCTAGTCTTTAATAAAAAAAAAATAAAAATAGAATAACGAGATAAATTAGGTACTGCATTTTCTTCATAAGAATTCAGTTCTTTAGTGACTATTAGAAACAATTGTGACACTATTCTTCACTATTCATTTACATGAGATATTAATAAAAAACTTATGAGGTTATAGGAACAACTCAATTTTATGTGAAATCTAAATAGCAATGATAAAGATAGCTCTCCAATTAATGGCAAAAAAAAATTATTCACAGAAATCTGGGCACAGCTCAAAGTGTGGTAAATGAACCAACAGCCTCTGCTAAACTGGAATTAGATCTACTGTTGATACAATTAGAATGATGACACGTAATAAGAAATAAAATTCATACACATTTTGAAATTCTAGGTCTCTGACACTTTAATATCATCCTTGATTGGATACTGGATGACTAGAGGGTGGCTAATGTGACGCCCATCTACAAGAAGGGTCGGAAGGAGGATCCAGGGAACTACAGACCTGTCAGCCTGACCTCGGTACCAGGAAAGATCACGGAGAGGATCATCTTGAGTGAGCTCTCACGGCAAGTGCAGGGCAGCCAAGGGATCAGGGCCAGCCAGCATGGGTTTAGGAAAGGGAGGTCCTGCTTAACCAACCTGATCTTCCTATGACCGTGTGACCTGCCTTCTGGATGTGGGGAAGGCTGTGGACATTGTCTCTCTGGGCTTTGGTAAGGCCTCTGACCACCGTCCGCCACAGCATTCTCCTGGAGAAGATGGCAAATCATGGCATAGACATGTGTACTCTTTGCTGGGTTAAAAATTGCCTGGATGGCCATGCCCAGAGAGTTGTGATTCATGGCGTGAAATCCTCTTGGCAGCTGGTCACCAGTGGTGTCTCTCAGGGCTCAGTTTTCGGGCCGGTTTTGTTTAATATCTTTATCGATGATCTGGATGAGGGGATTGAGTNCTCTGTACTCGGCACGGGTGAGGCCTCACCTCGAGTACTGTGTTCAGTTCTGGGCCCCTCTGTACAAGAGGGACATGGAAGTGCTGGAGCGTGTCCAGAGGAGAGCTACCAGGCTGGTGAGGGGTCTGGAGACCAGGTCATCTGAGGAGAGGCTGAGGGAGCTGGTCATGTTTAGCTTGGAGAAGAGGAGGCTGAGGGGAGACCTCATTGCCCTCTACAACTACCTGAAAGGAGGTTGGAGAGAGGTGGGTGTTGGCCTCTTCTCCCAAGTAAATAATGACAGGACCAGAGGAAATGGTCTGAAGTTGTGGCAGGGGAGGTTTAGGTTAGATATTAGGAGGAATTACTCTACTGAAAGATGAGAGAGTGGTCAGGCACTGGAAGAGCCTGCCCAGGGAGGGGGTTGAGTCACCGTCCCTAGAGGTGTTTAAGAAACGTCTAGATTTGCACTTCAGGGCATGCTCTAGTAGCAGAGACTGTAGGTTCTTTGGTTGGACTTGATGATCTCAAAGGTCCTTTTCAACCATGAAGAGTCTATGATTCTATGATTATTGTGAAATAATATGTTGTTTTGTTTACCTTGAGAGCCATTCTCTGTTCTTCCAACTTCAGTGGAAACAGGAATAGAATTCGATCTCCTGTGCATTTTATGTTCATGGAGTTTAGTTATGAAATGTAACATAGAAAAAAACTTCATTATAAAAATAATGTTTTTTAGTATGTAAGACACTCTTAGTTTCCAAATGTCTATTGAAACTGTGAAAGCCAAATGTAATCATCCTCACACCAAGTAGTTCCCAGGTTGCAGTGGGTATATTATTCAGGGAATTATGCTAGTGAGACATTTGAATACATGCAGGAGGATAAATTTTAAGGTCTTTTGTGGGGACTTTTTCACTGAAGGTTTTTTAGGCATAGGAAGAATATAAAACAGTGGCTCTGAACTGTACTGCAGCATGACAGAAATGAAGATATTTTATTCAGATTTGTGTTAATTTACTCAGCGCTTAACTTACCTATCATATGTAATTTATTGTATCACAATAGCGTTCTATGTATGCTTTTTACATGAATTTTACCTCAGAATCAAATAACAACATAAAACAGATTCCATAAACTCCAGTCTGCTACCTAATTATTTTGCTAAAGCCTTTTTTGACAAATAAATCTTCATAGGTGAGTGATATAAACTTCTTTTATTATTATTTAAAATAGTTAAAAGTAGTTCAAATAACCAATTTAATTTCATATTAAAGTAGCTACAGGTTTTAGTTGTCCTATTTTCAATCCATAGCAAGCATCTGACTCCAATACTTTTGGCTAAGTAATCAATTTGTAATCTAACTGATTAAGTAATCAATTTCCTTATATAATCAAGTTAGTTAGTCTTTATTTTCAGTAATGAACAGCAAATTCTTAAACCTTTTGCCTACACTGAAGACTATTCTCTTAAACTTGCATCTTAAAGGGAAAATAAGAAATATATCTAAATAACCCTCACAGGACAGAGCCCAGTCAGTATCATGGGAAAAAGAAATTGTAAATGGCAGTGTAATGTTAAATTATAATTCCTTATGTAGAAATTGGTCTGAAAATCAAGTGGGACTTCTTACTGGTGAGGACTGGGGCATTTTTTTTTTTTTTTTATTTTTATGCAAACAAGACTATAATATCAGAAAAAGTCAAAAAGATCCAATGCCATACCTAGACTCTTTACTAACAGTCAGTATGAATATTAGTTAAATAAATCAATGCCTGTAATCATATATATACAAGCAAATTCTACACCATCCTTGATTTCAATAGTAATCAAAGCAATGAAAAACTGATGATGTGCTGATTCACTTTGGGGAACCAAGCCTACATTAAATGTTAGGGCTTGATTTGTTTATTTTTCTTGATACATATGCAAAATACTTTAACAACTTATTTGGGGGGCGGTTGAGTGTTTTGTATTTTTTTTGTTTTGGATTGTTGTTTTGGGGGAATTTTTTATAATGTTCTCAATTGTATAATGTACTATGACATCACCACAATGGCAAAACCCCAGAACATTGTGACTTTGAATTAAAATTAAAATTTAAAAATCAAAAGTAAAAGGATAAAATTTATTTTTATTCTAACAAAACTAAGATTTACACTCAGAATTTTCTGAACTTATTTTTTTAGATGGTTCACCATCTTTTCTGCTTGTGAAACTAATCATGGGTGTATTGCAAAGCTCAATTTAAAACAAAACCAAAAACTAATACAGCCTTTTAGATAATGAGAATATTTGGCCAAATAGCTAATGTATTGCAAAAATGCATGATGTCTATAAGCTAATCAATACAATTTTTTCATTTCTATTTATGCTAACAGAAGCAGCTGGTCTCAACAGAGAAGAATATTTTTTTTACAAGTTTAAGAACACTCTTGTTACCTCCCTTCTTGCATAACATTTTACCTAATGTTCAGGCAGATATATAAGACCTTCTAAAATGACTTTGCTTCTCTGTCATAATAGATGTTGACAAATCATTTTACTCCAGTTTTTTGTTCAAATTCAAGAAAATGAGTTGGTTAAAATGCACATTTGATATTAACTGAAGCCAATGATGCAAAAAAGAAACAGGTAAACTTATCGGTAACCTTTTAAAATACTAGGAGCTATTAACAACAAAACAAACAAAACACCCAACATAAAACAGTGAAATATATTACTGCAAAGTGGACTGAAACCTCTGGGTAATACATTGCAAGGGCTAAATGAACTGTTTTCCAAAGGGATATGGACTTAAGACACTAGTGTAGATAAAGAATATTCTGATACATCCAGTAGCAAGTGAAACAAAAGGAATGCTGAAAAAGTAACCGTTCTACTGACACAGAGTTTTACCAAAAAAAAAAAAAANNNNAAAAAAAAAAAAAAATCACAAAGTAACATGACGAATTAAAAGTGTTTGTAATACAAAAAAGAAAAACCCTGATTTTTTTCTATGGATGTAAATATTGATTATATATGTCACACAGTTATATGTTACTATTTCTTGGCCACTGACAGTGGGCTCAGAACTCAATCGCATGGCACCAGTACCAGTGGTACAGAATAATTTCTAATAGACAGGGTAGTAATTACAATGCAAAGGCCTTGTTTCACTTAGAAAAAATGTCCCCAAAAATTCAAGTCAGTGTTAAAAGCAATTGGAACTCCTGCCACAGATTGTAGCAGGCAGACCTTTTTTAATAACTAGTTGAATTGCATTCTTTCATGAGTCGGGATACTCTTGAACCTGAATCAATAGAAAGTAAGTTAATTTCTCCTGACATCTGATAGAACTTCCTGGAAGCACCTGCAAGCCAGAATTCTAAAAGCCCCTACCCGGAAGGGCAGACAACAGTGTTTAACTTAGAGATTCATTTAACGTTCAATATAACTATGTCTACTCTAACATAACTGGAATGGTTTTGAGTTCAAGCATGCTACGTTGTGACCTATTTGGGTACAAACTCTCATCTTCTACTTCCCTTTTTTGCAAGAAAGGGGGAATTCAGATGGTTGGGGTTTTTTTTAAGTTTGATGCATATTTCTGCACAGCCAAACAATCTCAGCAGTCAGCCCTGCAGGATCCCACGTAACTAAAAAACATCCCAGAAGATAAATGAAGAAGCAGTCTACAAAAAGACTGCAACAGTAAAAAGTCAAAACCAGAAATATCTTAATTCATGTGTTATTTGCTTGTCTACTTATTTACTTTGGAAGAAATTGGAATTTCAGGTTACTACAAAATAAGTACCTTATTACAAACAATACAGAATGCACCAATTCTAGCTTTGTTCCAGTATATAGAATAACTTTTTAATATATGCTTAATAAGGTTCCTTTGCTTTAGATGACACTGTAAGAGAGAAATCAGTAGGTTTTCACTGATATTTTAACTGTTTATTTACCTATCTTATTTAAATCTAACCAACTGCCTTCCCCCAAAGAATGTAGCATAAATAAAACTTCAGCAAGGCCTTACCCTGTGACCATCGAAGAAATTTCTGCTCTATGAAAAAATTATCTGAAAAAAAAGAAAACTGCTACAGTTATAAAAGTAACTTTAATAAGTCATAAAACTTTAAAATATCTGTTAGATGTGAATTTTTATCAGTGTTATTTTATATTCAACACAATAAAAGTAGGGTATATATATTTGTTTAAACAATTATAGTTTATAGTTACAAATTTAATTAGGCAGGATTATTTGCACAGCAGTTCATTTACATAATGTAATCTATTTTATACCAGTCCAAATTCCCTTGGTATGGAACAGAACAGAAAATTCCTTTTTTTTTTTTTATTACAGTGTTTTTGATCAGTTAATCAAGACAATGTTCCAGTTACAAGAAAGCAAACAAATTCCCATGCAAATCTAATTTTCTAGTGTAACATTTAAAAAGAAAATAAATATCGAAAAGATGCAATGGGATTAGTCTTGTCTCTAACCATAGCGTAATAATTATAACATTTATGCCACTGCCTCCATGTTCTGTTACAGTATTATCCTTCATTCAAAGACCTCTCTGTAATATATGCCCCTCATTAATAGAATCAGTGACTTCTTTCAGCATCGTTCCTTTTGCAAGACACATGAATTAGACACTGCACCTTGGCTATATATACATATATGTTCTTCAATAATTATGAGAATAACAGAATCACAGGATGGTTGAGGTTGGAAGGGACCGCTGGAGGTTATCTTGTCCAACATTGCAGCTCAGTTAGGGTCACCTAGAACTGGTTTTCCAGGACCATGTCCAGACAGCTTTTGAATATCTCCAAGGGTGGAGACTCCACAATGTTCCTGGGTAACTCGTGCCACTGCTCAGTCACCCTCACAATAGAAAAAGTATTTCCTGTGTTTCAGTTTGTGCCCACTGCCTTTGGTCCTGCCACTGGGCACCACTGAAAAGAGTCTGTCTCTGTCCTCTTTATATCCTCCCATCAGATATCTATACATTTGGATGACATCCTCCTAGGCCTTCTCTTCTCCAGGCTAAACAGTTGCAGCTCTCTCAGATTTTCCTCATAAGTGAGATGCCTCAGACTCTTAATCATCTCAGCTCAGTTGACGTCCTTGAGGAAATTAAACATCCTATGAAGGCAAGAGATACAAATATGGTGAGGGAATTCTGTAGCCACATTTCTTAAAT
Organism: Rynchops niger; assembly: GCA_013400035.1. NCBI lineage: Eukaryota > Metazoa > Chordata > Aves > Charadriiformes > Laridae > Rynchops > Rynchops niger. The sequence continues at coordinate 34,371 of VXBH01002811.1, forward strand.
TTTAAACTGTGAATAATCAACATTTTTGTGTGGACATTAAAATGGGAAGTGAAGTCTCTTTCCGTTTCTTCCCCTTGCTCTCCTAAGGTTGCTTTTATCAAGATGGTTGAGTCAAGCTAATGTTCTCTGCTACTGCAAAGGAAGAAGTTCCACGCCTCTGTTTCTTCTTACCCTACTGCAATCACGGGTGTCTTGTTCCCCTCCTTTTTTTGCTGGAGCTGACATTTGCTTGACCACATAGCAAGCTTACATCTCATGTAAGTCCATTCTGTGTCCCACCATCTGCTCTCCTCCTTACAGAAAGAGACCAGCTTTCAAATCTCCTTTCCTCTAAGCGTGTTCTGGGGATCTGCTTCTTTCCTTAACTTCTCTTTTGCACAGGTAATTAATTGTTCTTATTTGGAGTTGACTAATTTGTAGATTAATATTTTCAATGGGCTCTGACTGGTTTGTCATCACCAGCACTTCTCTCAGATGCCATGGTCCCTGGCATAAACTCATCCTGTTGACAGCAGACTGTTGAGTTAGTATTTAGCTACTTTTTTACAGGATAGTTTGTCAGTCTCCACCCAACAGGGATCTTGGCATAAAAGGTGGAGCTCATCAAGACAGCTATATTCAAAAGTATTCATGAAATATGAAGAACTCAGTTTGGACTAAATTTCTCATTAATAACTTATAAAGATTCAATCAGTTACCCTTTATAAGAAGGACTAGAGACATTTTCTTCTCTTAATACTGTTAGAACTACTCTTCTGACTATATGTTATTGTCATGCACGTCCCATTTATTCCTCACGTTTACCTTTGGTTCTTAACCCTTCTAGTCTTCCATCTATATTAGATGAATGCAATAAGTAACTACAAATATCTGCATTACTGCTTAACATTACAGCCCTGCACTTCTTGGGTCTCCAGAATGGTGTACATAAGGTAAATACGATCCTGTTTACTATGCTTATTAAATTGAGAAGAGTCTTTCTGAAACACATAAGCATCCTGAAAATGACAAAGAGCAATATTACAATTACAAAGGAGAACTAACTGATGGACACTTGTAAAAGCTTTAAAAACAATTAGGGGTGTAAAGGGCATCACTGTCAAGCTTGAATATCAACCTTGTGTTCCACAAGGCCATAGAATCATCCTTTATCCTGCTCCAAGTAAGTATGCCAGCAAGTGGAAGGAAAAGTTCCAGCATAACTAGTTATAATGTCTTTTCTCTCACTCATTCAGTGTCTCAAAAGTTATCCAGTTGCTCCCTCCTCTTGACATTTTAGTGTTCCTCTGATATTGCTATACAAATAGCATCTAAAACAGGAGTAAAAAATATTCACATTGGCATTTGTATAATGAACCATTATGAAGAAAGTGAGAGACAAACTACCATCTCACTTGCGCAGATTCCTGGGTTTTAACACTTAACAACATATTGCTTTTCAGTATTTGTCCACAGTAATTTTTTGCTATGATATTCATTTCTTTCTTTGCACTAGGAAGACTTTTTAAATCTATTTTTTTCAGAATAATTGTTTTCAGAAGTACCATGGATTAAGAGTGTCTACTAATGCCAGTTTCTGTGTCTTAAAGCTTTTTTATTCTTTTTAAGTAACCAACTAGGAAAAAATATTGCATTGGTACAGAAAACATTGAAAAGAACAAAAGCAGAAAGACTGTCTTCATTAGAGTTTGAGGAAAATAAGGTTTTAAATTAAAGCCACTGGTCTTTCCTTACACAGCTAATATTAACCTATGGAAGAAGAGTATGCACTTTGAATAATGAATGAGTCTGTAAATCTGTTCTGTGCCTAATAATTGCTTTCACGCCTTTTGGGACCTGAAGATAAATTAAGTTGTGATTTATGGCTGATACTTTGCATCTACTGATATCCAAAACACTGTATCTGTTTTAGATGCATAACAAAAATTTCTGAGAATAACTTAAATGGGATGTTTTCATATGTACATTAGTTGATATAATGAGTTTTGGAAAGCAAAGAAATCAGTCATGCAATTCTCTTTATTCTCATTTCCATTTCGTTAACAAGAAATAAAGCACATTGGTGGATACAATATATTACTGTAATTTGAAAATCGTCATTTAGTACTTGTGCTACAAAAATATAACATTTATATAAATTGTGATGTATGAAGTTAGCCTCTAAAGGAGTGAGGAAGAACAAACTACCAGGGAACCAAGTTAAATAATCATTCCACAGCACCAAATAAAAATGACAGCCCTTTTTTTTAAAAAAGGCAAATATTTTCTATTGAATATGCTTGTCTGAACATACCACTAGACATTAAAATTTTTGCTCTCCCAACTGCAGATTTAAAAAAGTAAGGAAATTTCTGCCATGCCACATGACATGTGTGTGCCACGCTCAATTATATCAACTGAAGCGATACCAGAATATTTAAGTAAGGAACCAGCCCTACACTGTAGAATTTACCTGACCTGGTTATGCACATTAGGAAAAGTACTTGTTTAAGAGAAATTCACTTTGATGGACATAAGACTGGGCATGACTAATGTAACTATTTAGAAATGGAGTACTATATCATATCGTTCTAGACAAGTATTGTAGAAGTCTTACAAGAAAAAAAAAAAAAAAAAGGAGCACACTCGATATTTCTGACATTGATGAGGTGTAGCAAGGCAGACAATGGGAACTCCACCACTGTTAGAAAATGAATGCTATCATTTTCCAGAAAAAGAGAAAACCAGCAACTATAACTGGTGGTTAGAAAATATTTCATAGGAATTTAAAAAATGCCTAGTAAGGATCAGGCATTATTTGTATATGGGTAGGAACAATTGACTGAAAACTGTATTTGCTATTTGGAAGTGCCTTCTACCTTCTTTTTGTCATTTGCTTAGACTTGATGAACCCAAGTCATTCTCAGATGCCTTTCATTTGTCTTGAAATTTGTCCTCAGGTGTTTGATCATTTGGTCTTCACCCTGGATGTTGTCAATAAGACATCATGAAGAGATGTACCTTCTTCCCTATGTAGTTTTAAGAAAAGCAGCAAAAATCTTTAGTAAAATGAGTGAAGTTCACAAAAGGAGATGCAAGATGCACATGGTAAAAATTAATCAGGTCATTGACTACTAGTGATCTAATAGTCATGGTATGAGTACTGTGCTTATAGAAGATTTTGTTTTCCTATCATCATCCTTTTAAAAGATAATTCAGTTTAGGTAGCTAGATTTAAAGATAGTGTTTTTTTAAAGCTATAAGACAAAATGAAATCTTTCTGAGATACAAGTGAAGATTTTGTGCAGTTGATGTGTAAGTTGGTGATATTACTCAATGGAAATAATATATTGTATACAGCAAGTTTTTTTCTTCAAGGTATGTCTAAAAGAAAGTAAATGGTAAAGTCCTTAGTTTAGGATTCAACCCAGCTCTCAAATCTCTGCCTGGAATGATGTACTTTCAGAAACCTCCTAAAGTTCACTTTACAGATCTTCTCTGAACAAGAAATGGAGGGCAAAGGAGATTAGTGAATAGATGAAGTTCAATCTATATTAGCCTCGAGAGAAGCACAAGAGGAGTGGGTCTGTAGAATGGAAATGGTGATGTTTGGGTCTTGCAACATATGTTTTAGGGATTCACTTTGGACAAGTTCTATTCTGAACTCATTAATTTAGCATTACCTATTTTGATGCAAAAAACCCACCACCAGGAAATTTTATAAAGTAAAGAGAAGTAGAAAATGACAGGAAACATGTTATTCTAACCTTATCTTAAAACATATCCGATCACCATAAACTCGGTAAATGTTAGCCTCAGGATTGTCCCAGAGCACTCAGTAACTTACAAAGGTGACATAGACACGCCTTAGTTTTATTAACTGTCTGGATGAAGAAAGTGAACAAAAGCAGATGTTACAAAATTAGATACATCTCCGCTTTAAATGAACATGTGACATGTTTGTCGTCTATTTTCTTCCTGAGATGAATATGATTTATTTCAATTATTTTTTAAAACAAAAATATGCATACAGTGACAATATTTAAAGACCAGACAAGTAAATGCAAACAGCATGACAAGTGAATATAAAATCTAGTGTCAGGACAAACTTCAGATATTTTAAATATATTTAAACTAGTTGGGTTGTTGTGGTATTTTTGGCTTTTTTGTTTTTTTTTTTTTTTCAATCCTCTACCCTTCTGAATTATTTCAAGTTAATCCTCCTGCTTTCTTTCAAATCTGCCATCCCTCTTGTGGTCTCCAAAGGGTTTCTGAATTACACAAATGTTTGATGGTACGTCTGTGCACCAATGTTTCACTCTGCCCCTGCCACAGGTCCTCCACAACCTGCACGTATTCTTTATGCACCATGTTTCCTTATTGTCTCATAATAAGCTGACCAGAAACTCTCTTCTCCAATAGCTGAATTTAGCACAGTTTTCTCAGTGCAGTGATAGAATTACGGTTTTAGTCCAAGTGCCAAGTAGGAGAGCTACTTATCGTTTGATGAATTGCAGGTCTGATAGGACCACAGCTCATTGCAGGGTTAATAAAAACTCTTGCACACAGAGAGGAAACAAGATGTAAAGGAAAGCACTTACTTCTATCTGTGACAACTTGTGGTTCCCAGAGCTATGAGTTTAAGAAGGCTGATTACCCAGAAGGAACTCCTCCATCCAATGCATCACCTGTCTGTATCAGGTATCAATCTGGTCCATCTGTTTGCAAGACACGCTTTCCCAATCTAATGACCTTGAAATATATTTTAGCAGAAAGGTGCACTAGAAAGTGCCGGAATAATCATCACATCCACAGAAATAATATAACCCATAGTTAGCTCCACCTAGCTGAAAACTGGATTATAGAATCATAGTAAAAGACAAGTGATTCTTTAGATTCTGTATTAAAATCTACTTTGAAAGATGAGAAATCTACCTCCTTCATCTACCTCCATCCTCCTTAAGGCGTGTTGTCTTAAGTAAGTAGTTCCTTTATCCTATTTCTCTCTTCATTTAGGCTGGATCCCACATCCTCTCACTCGGTTTTTGTATGAGATGTGTTTGTATATAATGTCCAAAATTTGATATTTCACTTCAAATTGCTACAAGAAGTCAAAATGCAATTATATGAATGGCTTGCATTGTATGAATATGGTATTGTGACTCTTAAATAGCATGTTAAAGTAATCTAGACATAATCTGATGGCAGAAAAAACTCAATTTTCTTTCCTTATATAACCTAAAAATATTTTGCTCTCATGCTATCATTGATGCTGTCCTTTTTAAAAATGTCAGTCTCCTGTGTTAATTCAGGCTAACTAACTGAAACAGTTGGTAAATGTTCAGGTCCTAGGTGGGTGGATGTGGTGAATGCAGCCAAGACAGTCAAAAGGAGGAGATATCTGAAGCCACATGCACAAGAGACAGGTGTCTTTATTTTACTATATCAAAACAACAGGACAAATCCCTGCTTTCAGACTGTTCTAAGTTCATTAAGGCATCAGATATCTTATACAGAAAGCTTTACTTTAGGAGGAAAACACAAACTACTGCATTTTAGGCATTTAAAATCATGAAATCTTTCATTTGCACTGAACACAATGTAAACTTGAATAAAATCTACAGCATCAGGAAACCCGGGGGTTTGTGCTTCAAAATGCCCAATATTATTTTACCTTCTAGTACAAGGTCTGTATCTGCAGGTGGTATTTGCTTCCAGAGGCAAATTGTTTCTGGTATAGATGGTGATATAATTGTAATCAAAGAGAAATGTATGCATATTTTAACTTACATCTGGGAGAGACTGTTGAGTTGATAGCTGTAGTGAAATATTATTTGCCTTATTAAAATCAGACTACTCTGGAAAAAAAAAAGAAAGTTTTCTAAATTGCTACCCAGGATGAGTTGCAACAATCTTTTGTGACAAATTTGGCTATAATTTATTCCTTTCTTGTTTATAGCAATTTTTTAATCCCAAATGAGATTTATGTTATCATCTTAAATATGAATTAATTGATTAATTATTAATTATACAATTAATTAATACTATTTGAATGCTCAGGTTATTGCAGAAGGTCTTGATGCAGTTAATACCAATATTTTAAAAAGACTCAGGGTCATTTTCCCTTCAGGGACACTGGACTGACGCTGAAAATTATACTGTATAAAAATAGTTATAAAGATTATGCATCAAGTTGAGGAAACTTATTCCTTAATGATACCTTTCTAGTAGCTATGATACCTTGATATCAGAATAACTTCATTTTTAATTTTTTTTTTTTTCATTCTGAACCATAAAATAAAACTCTTAATTACTGGGTTAAATAAAGGAAGTGTTATCTGGTCATAGGCCATGGCAAATGTGGTGAATTTTGGGAGTTTTAAAATCCTCATTAAGAACAATATTCAGTTTGAGGCGATAGCTTCTTAAGAACAACCTGGGTGAAATACCTATCATTACAATGACAAAGATTGCTATTTGAGGGTCTTCGTTGTCACTTGACTACCTTGGTAGGTAGTAAAGAATTATTGTTCTGATTTTTAAAGGACTTAAGCGACTGAGTTGCAAATAAGATCTTCTGAAATCCCCACTAAGTCTTTGTATCACTTGAATTCATGATAGAATTTTTTTAAGTACTCAAAGAAGTAACTAAATTAAGAGCCTTGTCACTGTGTTCAGTGGAAAGATGTTAAGAGGTTTCTATTGTTTTCTATTTTCTAATGGAGAAAGAACACTAAATGAAAAGATGTCTAATTTTTGCAACACATTTAAATACCTACAGTTAATTGCATTGAACAATCACTCAAATTTATTTAGGCTTAGAATAAAATGCAGGGAATAAAAATAATTTCACCTCGGAAATAGATGATAGATGGACATCTACCTCTGGAATTCAGTTAAATATCTAAATTCTTTTTGTAACTATCAGACAGAAACAGTCATCAGCAGAGTACAATTAGAGTCTGTTTTAGGTAGAAATGCATGACATCCAAAATGTATCTATTTTTGTCCTGAGGAATTTATAAGATTAAAACATCTTAATACAGGAATGCTCCAAAACTATTAATAGCAATTATACTCCCATCTATCTTGTGCAACAAGATGATACTTTGCCTATCAAAGAAAAAAAAATATCTACTTGGAAATTATATATACATTCAATTAAAACCAAATACATTATAACCTTTCTATATATGGACTTAAGGAAGTTTTCAATGAGCTTATTGGAAAGACATCGTATGTAGCCACTTGCTTTAGAGAAGCCAGTAGTGTAGACATGTCATTCTCTCCAAGAATTCTATACACATTTTAACTTTCAAAGATGGATGTAGACCCTGCTTCCCAGCAGTTCCCTCAACTATTTCCTGCATGTGTTTTGGATACCAGTCCACTCCAGTGACAGCACACATTAGCCAGTATAAATATGACTGCAACCATATTGGCTCCTCCCAGATTATTCAGTGCTCAAGCAATGTTGAAACATTATTGGTGTGTTCAAATATCCTGTATGACACAATGTATTTTCCTGTTTAAAAAACACCATGAAGCTTCCAATGACCTTCCCTCATTCCAGAGCTTGGGTCTAAACCATCCCACAAAAATAAGAATTGTTTTAAAGATATAAATCAGGGACAATAGATAGGGTATCTCAAGTAGTAGCATGCAGCCAGTCTGATCTAGAGAAGCTATGAGCAATGTAGACACACCATTTGGATACAATACAGATATACCCTCAGAAATTAAGCTATAGATCCTTACTATATGTTATAAATAGCTTAAGAATTAATAATAGTTTTCATAGTAGCACAGATCATAGTATAAATGTAGTTCTAAAGGTACCTATTTATGAAACTTTAGATCTTAATATATTTTTTCCTTTCTGTAAATGCAAAAGTTTTGAGCTTGAAACATAAATCAATATTTGTTTTGTTTTCTACTATAGCTGATTGTGCTACCCAAGGGGAATTGTCTTTCACCTTTCCAAAAATTTTATTACAATATTTAATGAAACTCTATGATGTATCTTCTTTATTATATTAATTCCTACAAGGATACTTTTGTACCCTGCAGTTCTTGTTTAGTTGTTTTGATCTGTGCCAGGCTGGTTTCAGTAGATCAAAAGATTATAAATTGCTAACTCCTGAGTTGATTGAAACATAGCAGCACTATAAATCCTTATGATAGATTTTCTTGCAACAAAATCAGGTCAGCTTTATTACTTACTTTAAGATTGTTTCTTTTTGTATGAAATGGTATTGACTAAAAAGCAAATTAGTTTACACAGTCTAGTATAAAACCCTTATATACTTCATCAAGCCTTGGTACTAGATATGTTAATGGTATTTTATCAGAGTGTATTAGGTATCTGTGACATCCTTTTTCAGAAATTATCCTCTAGGCAAAAGCATTAATACTAATTTAAATCAGAGCACAGAGATTATACATGTTAACATTAAACAGAAATGTATAGGTATTTCTTCCAGAAGGAAAGCTGGGCTAAAGTTAAGAAAGTTATTTTTCTGGCAGAAAAAAAGAATTCAAAGCAAAGAAAATAATAAAACATATTGTTTAAATGTCTGTCTGGCCAGAATTATAGAATTGATTACAAGCATTTCCAGATACTTTGTTTTTAATAGCTCGCTGTTTACATTCACTACTTTTGAACAACTACTATATCTCACAACAGAAAATAAGTATAATTAGCTTCTACCTATCTTTTCCCTTCAGCTCACCACTTGTCCCTGACCCTGTACTGCTCGTGCAACTGTATCCATGACTAGAAGTGCATAGGAAAATCATTCCCATCAAATGTAATCTGAAACCCCACAATCGTTTTCATAACAAAGGTTAGGGGGTATGGCTGGGGCATAAATAAATAGATGAGTGTGGTGTAGACTCTGAAACTGCTTGGCCCTGCTTTATCGCTGTGAAAAATATTTGCTGAATGATGACATTTGAAACATATCTAATGTGAGAGTGAAAAAGAAAAGTAGTAAGGGTTTTCAGCTTTTTTGAACATTATTGTTGCTTCTATTTCTGCTCTGCTCTCAGTTTCCATTCTAATTGCCTTGCCTTGCCCTTCCTTGCCTTGGCTCGCCTCAGCTTGCTGCTCCTCTCTGATAATTGAATTGCTGTCTTACCCCGGTACAGTAACCTGACCATTTCTTGCACTTATCAACAGGTGCAAAGGATCCTTCAGCCTAGAGAAAAATGCCTTCTCAACATATCATGCCATTGGTGGAGACTCAAAAAATGTTAACTGGCTCTTCTAAATTTGAAGATTCTTACAACATAGTTGTCTAAAACAATGAAAGTCTATCTCTGAATTGATTAGAAACAATTTATGGCACTACCATAAGTTTGTCTTTAAAATAACAGCTCATACTTCAAGATAAAGCCGTGTTTACTTTGATACTACATATAAAAATACTTTCATTTTAAAATAAATCAATCTGAAATGTAGAAATCACTAAGGATAATAGTATATATGGTATTGTCCTGAAGAAAACTTGATAGCATTGATTATTGTTAGTGATCTTATAGTCCAACATCAGTTCCTCGCTAGTTTCCTTCAGTGTATATATTGGGTTTGCTTAGGAAGGTTTTGGTAGTGGGAAGACTACATGGGTGGATTCTGTGAGAAGCTGCTAGAAGCTTCCCCTATGTCTGATAGAGCCAATGCCAGCTGGGTCCAAGACAGACCTGCCACTGGCCCAAGGCTGAACCAGTCAATGACGGCAGTAGTGCCTCTGGGATAACATATATAAGAAGGGGAAAAAAACCTGTTGTGCAACAGCAGTGAGAGGAGTGAGAATATGTGAGAGAAACACCCCAGCAGACACCAAGGTCAGTGAAGAAGGAGGGGGAGGAGGTGGTCCAGGCACCAAAGCTGAGATTTCCCTGCAGCCTGTGGTGAAGACCAGGGTGAAGCAGGCTGTCCCTCTGCAGCCTATGGAGGTTACCTGTGGAACAGATCGCCACCTGCAGCCCATGGAGGACCCCACGCTGAAGGAGGTGGGTGACCAAAGGGTCACCCTATGAGAAGCCCATGCTGAAGGATGCTCCTGGAAGGACCTGTGAACCCATGGGCAGAGAAGGCCATGCTGGAGCAGGTTTGCTGGCAGGACTTGTCACCCCATGGGGGACCCATGCTGGAGCAGTCTGTTCCTGAAGGACTGCACCCGATGGAAAGGACCCACACTGAAGCAGTTCAGGAAGAACTGCAACCTGTGGGAAGAATTCACATTGGAGAAGGAGGACTGTCTCCTGTAGGAGGGACCCCATGCTGGAGCAGGGGAAGGGTGTGAGGATTCTTCCCCCTGAGTAGGAAGGAGCAATAGACACAATATGTGATGAACTGACTGCAACCCCCATTGCTAGTCCCCCTGTGCTACTCGGGGGGAGGGAGGAGATAGATAGAGAAAATTGAGAATGAAATTGAGCCTGGGAAGAAGGGAGGGGTGTGGGGGAAACATGTTTTAAGATTTGGTTTTATTTCCCATTACCCCATTCTGATTTGATTGGTAATAAACTAAATTTCCCCAAGTTGTCTCTGTTTTGACAGTGATAGCTATTGGTGGGTGATCTCTCCCTATCTTTATCTTGACCCATGAGACTTTCACGATATTTTTCTCTCCTCTGTTCATCTGTGGAGAGGGAGTGATAGAGTGTCTTTGGTGGGCACCTGGCATCCAGCTGGGGTCCACCCACCACAGTGTATTAATCTGTTTTAGTAACTTAAAGTTTCATCCTTGTTATAAATCCCAACTGCGACTTTCTATTAATCATTTTCTAGAAAGACAAAGATGACTTCTAGTTATTTTACCTTTATCTAGATTTCCTTTCTTTCTTTTTTTTT
>VXBH01002812.1:7101-23335 GCA_013400035.1 Rynchops niger
GGGGGTGGCAGTGAGGCAACCTGATGGGAAGTTCCTGCAGCCGGCGTAGGGACGGCGAGGCCACAGCGCCCATCGGAGAGCTAAGGATCTGGTTTCAAGCAGCCCGTCCAAGCCAGACAATGCTCACGACTCGACAAGGAGAGCACCAGCGCGCACAGCTCAAAAAAAGGACACTCTAGATTTGCACATGCACAGAAAGCACGAACAGAGATGAGCCACCCTACGGGCAGACACTGCACGGCTACGGAAGGAGATGAACAGGCACGGGGGACACGCGCACCTCGCGCATGCAAACACCACTGCGCACACCGACGGCCAGTCAGAGTTTGGGTTTTGACTTTCAAGCTTAAGAAAAAGGAGGGAAACGGTTTCGTGAAGCTGATAAACTGTTCAGGCTCAGCCTCTCAGAAGGGAGCACCATTTGTTTTGCAAACGCTGTTTCTGCACGAACATGCCCGTCCCTGGAAAAATCCTCAGAGTGCGGCAAGAAAACCTTCCTTTTCCCTTCCCACTCCCAGCACCCCCCGGCCTCAACCACTGCCAAGGGGCGCACCGCGCGTGCTGAACTTTACAGGGATTTCCGTTAAAGAAACAAGAGTTACGATCGTGGCTGAGATCCCTCAGGTTAAGTCCCTCTCGAGTCTTCACACTGTCAGGAGGTGATCATAAAAGGTTTCGGATTGTTTCATACCCAAGCGGGGCGGAGAGCGATTCAATAGGCTCCGTCACCCCGCCGAGCAGCCCGTAGGTCAGCGCTGTCTGGTTGGTAGCAGTAGATTGGGCAGAAACACGAGGTAGGCCTCCGTCACACGTCTACTCTAGCATGGCAGCTTCTGTGCAGCTTCCTCCTGCTGGGGCTCAGCGCTTAGATTTTCACATCTTCCTGGACACTGAGCTGCGAGAGGGTTTTCTTAATGCGGAGGGCGGTAAGTCGAGCCGCTCCGTTGGCGTACCAGCATTCCCGCATCATCTTACCCATCACCCGCAGCGCCTAGGCAAGAAACAAGGCAGATGTCAGACCTCTCCTCGTCTCCCAGGGCGCTCTGCCAGGCCGCCGCCGCCTGGACGGACGCAGATGCAGCCTCCACACCTCCTAAAACTGGAGCTCAACCTCCAGCGTTGTCCTCTTCCGAGCGACACAGGACTGACTTATCTTCTAATGCCTGGGAAAACCGCACTTTTGGAAAACTCTAGCGTCTCAACCGGTGAAAATATTTACTTTATCGCCAGCTCCGGCGTGCGGGTTTTAAGGTTTCAGTGGTTTTGAGCTCACCAGGTGCGGGGAGGAGGAGGAGCGAGAGCTGGGCACTCGCCCCAAGCTGCCACCAGGGTTATATTTCATACCATGGACGGTACATTCAATGCAAATTAGGAAGTTTGCTCAGGACTTCTCTCTCCCTCCCTTGCTGGCTGCCATCCTGAGAACTCCTTGCCCCGGTGCCGGAGCCCTCGCAGGGTCCCACCTTTGCTGTCCCCTGCGGGGAGCGCACGGCTTCCTGCTGAGGGAATGGCCTGAGTACGGTCCTCATCTATTTTATATTGGCATTAGTAGCGACACTGGTTCTTTAGTGTTATTCACGTTAATTATCTCTTCTTAGTCTATTAAATCTGTTTATATTCCAACCCTCAGGTTTCTTTACTTTTTTTTTCTCCCCCTCAATTCCCCTTCCCGGGAGGGTAGGGTCATCGGGTGAGAGAACCATTGTCTAAATGGCAATAAATTGTTGCGTACTTACTTTTTACTCACCTTATCGAGGGGGAAGGGGATGTGAAGACGAAAGCAGACCTTACCTCGTAGCTTTGCCACCAGTTCGGGATATTAGGCCGTAATTTCTGATCACATACGACCTTCCGCATCTCCTCAATAGAAGGATCAGAGGGTACGAGGTCGTAGTATGGCAGCTGATACTCTTCGTGGATACCTGAAAGGCAGAGAAGGGGAAATGCAATTCCTGAGAGAACGGATCATCACCACAGCGCTCGCTGAAGGCAGGCTGATACTGCTTTGGACTCCATGACTCATTGCTGAGATGCGTCAACACTTTGCAGTTATTTAGAACAGAAACGAAGAATCTGGGATTGGAGTTTACAAGAAAAATTCAGGGAAATAAAACGCAGCTGCCCAAACTGGAACAGAGTCAGTGCGCCGCGATCAACACCTCCCAGCAGAGGCAGGGCCACGGAATCTCGATGGAGCCGAAGGCAGGAGGACCGTCACACGCACCACGTTGCTGCGCTCCTGCCCGCAGCTGGATGTGCCAAGACACTCATTTACACCGATTTGGGGGAAGAAAGTCACCCACCAAATTAGCACCACCGCGTCCTTAAAATCCATCCAAAAGGACCATCAGCCACCAGTCAGAGCCTTAACCCCCACTTCTCCACACAGGCCAGTGTCCGTTTGTTTTGCAAACTCCCTCAGTAGCAAGACATACAGACACCTCCTCCCGCAGCCCTGCTCTCCAGGCTCGCCTCGAGCCTCACAAACACCCGACCAACAGAAACACCGAGGCTGGGAAAGCCGGGAGCAAGCCAAGCTGATGGCACAGGAGCATGACGGGTATATTACCTCCCGCGTTGCACCTTCGAGCAATCTCCCAGTAGACCAAGCCCAAGGCATAGATATCGGCACATTTAAATGAATCGAAATGCTTCATGTTAATGGTTTCATCCAAGACCTCGGGGGCCATGTATCTGCAGAACAGAAGAGGACGTTAATTTTGAGAGGGGATTCTCTGGAAGACAGTAAATGGCAAGTTTTCCCGCACAGCACTTCCCAGCAGACAAAATTCTGCTCTGCACAGCCTTAATCAGAACAGAGCCGGACCCCGTGGTCTAACAGAGTGAACAAACTAACTCAAAAAGAATAGCAAGTTGGGAAAGAGCTAAAACTGTCCAAAAGCACATCAGGCTCCAGACAGCAGGAGCCAAAGGCTTTTGAGAATGCCAAGCCTGTTATCAAGTATTGTATGAGCTCCCTGGTGCCGAGAGGTATAGCTGGCCCACACCTCTCAGCTCAATGGCACCCGGAGACAAAGGTACTGACGTCCTTTCAACATCCATCTGGGCACAGTGCTGGCACTGGTGAGACACTTGGAAACGCTTAAGACAGAGAATTTCACCGGTGCTCATTCAGCAGCTCAGGCATTTGCTAGTCACGCTCTGGTGCCTTCGAACACTGGCCAAGAACACTGTTCTCCTACCGTTTCGTTCCAACCCTTTGATTTGGTGCAATATCAATCGTATCCGTAACCGAATCATGCCGGACGGCCAGACCGAGGTCAGCGATGGCACAGGTGCCGTTCTTCTTCACCAAGATGTTCTTGGATTTCAAGTCCCTGTGAGCAATCCCAGGCTTTCCTAACAGAGCAAAACAAAAAGTAGCGGGGGTCAAGGTCTGGTGAAATCTGTTAGTCAAACTGGTGCAGAGGCAGTACCGGATTTCAGGGCGTTAGTTAAGCTCTCAGTGTTGCAACACATTTTCCTGTTTGGATACACTTGAGCGCTGAAGAACAGAGCGGTGCTGCCAGCCTCTGGCATGCGAAGGCTCCGCTCACGCTTCAGAGGCTCCGCTGATGCAGTAGCACCCAGGGGCCTCAAGAGGGACATAAACTCCACTGTCCCAGGCATCAGACACCGGGACGTAAGGAGTTTATAATTCTGCTGCAGCCTACGCTAACACCCCACCCCAGTAGCACCAATTTTAGGATGGGGACGTGAAATGCTGCTATAATTCCCAGGAGCTAGCGCGAGGCTAACCCACTTTGCAGCCAGCCAAAGCAAGCAGTCTGTTTCTGGTCAATACTGACCAGATGCATCCGGGCTGACTCAGCCGGTGTTTTCTGTGCAGCACATCAGTCCCCCTGGTCAATTCTGCTTTATTCCCCCCCAGCCTCAAGAATTCCCAGCATCTTTTCAAACTTTGCTCTTACCCTGAGTACCCACAATCTCCATGTGCAGATGGGCCAGCCCACTAGCAGCAGACAGGGCGAGCTTGATCATCCCCTCAATAGTCACCGTGTATCGATTAAGGTAGTCAAAAAGAGATCCATGCTCGTGGTAATCAGAGACGAGCCACAGCTGAGTCCACGTTCCATTATCTGCAGTAGGAAAGAGACTGCGTTGGGTACAAGGGAGGGATGGCACGGAGCCACCCAGCGTTTTGCACCCTATCTTTCTGGTGCAGAGGAGAGCTGCTGGGCAAGGAGGCGGCTCAACAGCCAGCCTGGGGGCAAATAAGGTAAAGAAGGCAAAACACAACTTTGTAAGGTACGGCTAATGCACCATCATGCCCCTCGACAACAGCAGTAATTTTACCATCTTTTGGCAAGAAACATTCAAACGCAGCTATTTGAAAAGCACGCTGACAGCTTTCATTAACCATTTCATTGTAAATCCAAGTGAAGAAATGCAACTCCCAAGAGCAGAGACTGCAGACTGGTGAAGCCTCCGCTCTCGGGACTGAGGCATGCTTTACCTTTGTTATCCGCAGCAATGAATCCCAGGATGTTCTCATGTCGCAGCATAACGGTTTGATATATTTCTGCTTCCCTAAACCAGGACCGCTCCTCACGCGAAGAGAAGATTTTTACAGCTACGTCACCTCCACGCCACCTGCCACGCCACACTTCCCCGAAGCGGCCTTTCCCAATGATCTCCTGCAGGACAATCGTCCGAGCCACAGTCCGTTGGACAAAAAGCGGCAAACCTACCGACAAGAAATCGGAGGAATGAATGCCTGTGGCAGCAAAAGAAACTCCTGGAACCCCAAGAGTCTGAAGTAGAGCGCCTCCAGACCTAGAAGGCTCTACATTCGACAACAACCAGTGGCCCAAGCAAGTCCCAAACCAGCAAATGGTGGTAGCTCCTGTGTAGGACGTGTCATTTGTCTGCTTGGGCAGCATCTGCATGTCGCTTTGAAGTAGCTTGAAACCCGCCAGTGATTAGGCACGGAGCAGCTGGGGAACTTCTGCTCTACGGCAGATCAAAGTAACTTTAGCCTGAATATGCAAAGAGTGGAACTTGTTGAAGACAGACTCTGCTAAAAAGCAGTAAAGCCCCAGAATTTCTCTTCAGAAAAGAGCCCTAACGTAGCTGCCACCTCTTACGTAAGCTACAGAGCTCACCTGCTGAGAGCGTGTCCAGAAGAGATCTCAAAACATTTTATATATAGCAGATATGGTGCTAAAGGTTTATTCCCTGGTCAAATACCAGGTTGTTATATTCTCTGCCTCTGTGGATTATCCTACAGTTTCCAACTGCTGCAAAATTCGTTTTTTTACCCTAAATGCTTTCATAGCTCAGTCATGAATAAAACGATGACTTCCCTATCTGTTCTGGGGATGATTTAAGTGCTACAAAAGCGAACATCGGACATCGTTCACTTCGCAAGACCCAAGGGTCCTTTGGGCTGAAATGTGCTGTGCAAATGCAGTATTTGCATGCTGTAAAATTTTCAGCTGCTGGGATCTTTCCCATTTGCCTGCCGGCTCTGATGCAGGTGACATCCTGCATCCTCCTTTGAAAGCCAACAACCCCCAAGTTAGCAGTTAACGTCTGTTTCTAACCCAAATCCGGTTCCAGGGCTAGATTTGAAATACACGTAGCCGTTAAGAATTATCCTCTTGCAGAAAAGGAGGAAAGCTACACAAACCTATTTTTACATATCGGCAGTTAAGGAGGAGTTGAACTATTGCTCTTACCCAGCCCAAGCACTCAACACCGACACGGGGCTGTGGCCACACCATCTACCGCATGACTGATTTAAAACACGCCCTCCACATTACTCATGACAGGGCAACCGGAACAGGCTGACGAGGCAACGGCCAACCTGTGGCAACCAGGAGCCCAGATCAGACGCCTCCATTAGAATTACACGTTCTCATTTGTCATTTCCAGTCATATCTTAATACCTGAACCAGAGCCAGAGGTGGAGAGATCGTAGACCAGATCTTGCAAGGTCTTATCCTTCGACAGACACATTTCACAAGAGGGGTCTTCCATGTCCAGCCGCTGACGATTGTGATAGACTCGTTGGTGGTGATGAAAAACAAAGACTACTATGATCATGACAACAAACACAAGGAAGACAGGCCCAGCAATCACTGCCACCAGCTCCACAGGACCCCAGCTCGATGGGGGTTCGTTATCTTTCAGGTGTCCTTGAAAGGAAAGGGAGGAGAAAACCAGACGCTTTTAGAAAATGATCACTCCTTCACGAGCATTCTTTAAGGACTTTCTTCTCGGGTTTTAATTATCCTCTCAGAGCCTGGACAATTTTAGCTTGCTGTTCCAGGATGGTAGAGGACACATCAAATAACAGCGTTAACACGGGACTAATCAAGTCACCAGGCAGGCAAACTACAGCTAAAACCCCCAAAAGAAGATGGTACCTCAATTACAGGATCAGAGATTATGGCACTTGCTATTTAAAAGAGGATGGGAGCCTGTTCTGGGCTGAATTTGCTACAACACCCTGCATTTTACCTTCCACGCCAACTCTCCAAGTGGGAGAAAATCCCATCAGTCAGTAAGGACTCATTTCTCCCTCTTTCCCCTTCACCCTGTAACAACCAGTAAAGGCTTGTACCTGAAGACAACAATTATTTGTCTTTTTTGAGAACAGATAAGACTTCCCCACTGCATCCAAGAAAAATGGAGTCTTCATACAATCCACTAAAATAACAGCCCAAACCAGAGCGGAATGAGGTATGAGGAAGTACCGCGTGCCCTCTGTGTCCCAGGAATTAGAAACAAGCAGACGTTTCCCACACCCGCACTCAAAAAGGCAGGGCTGCTTCCTCTTCTCCTGTTCAGAATCCGTGCACCCCTCTGCCCCACACATTTCACTTTGAAGCTGCTGCAATGTTCCCATACTGATGGCTCATCACTGAAAAGATGTGCAGTCCTAAAAGGAAAGCGACTTTATCTGATAAAAGGCAGGCCATGGCACAACTCAGCGCCAGAAAAAGGGATCCAAGCCGTGCCCAGGGAACACGCACCATCCTCAGGCCACTGCAGGCAGCAGAAACTTATATTTAAGCATAGAAGAACATTGCTGCTGCTGCCTTCAGGAGCAGCAGGGCTGATAAGGCGAGAAGCCTCGTAACACAGAGCTACTGAGCGCAGGTGGGGAAAAAACCCCCAAACTTTGGAAGCTTCTCCTATCCTAAGTACAACCTCATCATCTGGTGACGTTTTGTCAGCCACAGGGGAGTTCAAGCAACTTCACATTTTAATTTGAAGCAGTCTATTATTATTTCCACTACACAGATCAGGAAATAAACCTAGCACTCAAGTTCACACAGCAAGAAAGGAAGAAGGGAAAAGAAGTAGAGAACTCCTTATTCCCAATCCCAAACAGACAGCTTCTTCCCTCCCCACTCCAAACAGACGATTTATTTAGCTCTCTACTCACCACTGGGAACCATCAAATCAATTTTGTTGCAAAAATCAGAGTAGCAGCAGTGAGTATTACGCAGATCTTCTGAACTCAGACAATAGAAGGGTTTCCCAGCAGGAATCAATTTTGCTTCAGGAATGCAGGTCCGAACGTGATGTTTAACACCATCCAGGTTGAAGACTGAGACCATGCACGCACCATCCGTTTCACACGTGGAGTTCGCTTGTTTGCAGTCGGAGCACAAACATGTCAAAGCTGCAGAAAGCAAAACAAGAACCCCCGCTTAAAACCCACCAGAGACCGAACGCTCAAGCGAGAGAAAACTTTCTTCTGGAAATTTCCCATTTCAGAGGGAACGGGCCATTCATAGGCTCAGGAAGAACCGGCTTTAGGAACACAACAAGTCATACTGAGCGTTTCAGACCCTCAAGAACCCAATTTAAGCACACAATACAACACAGAAGCCTTTCCAGAAGGTGACTGCCCAGACAGCCCTTTTTCCCGCCCCTGTTGCAACTACCAAGAGCGATAACCCAAGCCATCCCCGCAAACTAGGCTGGATTTTAGCGAGATCCACTCCCAACCCAACCCAGGGCCAGAACGCAAACTGAAAACAACAATTACTCAATCTGACAGACTGGGCTTCACCCGAACTCGCTGTCCAGGCTTCCTCATCTACGCCAAAGACGAGCTGCCCATTAGGGGTTAGCGAGGGACGACCACCCCAGCTCACGGGAGACAACAACCAGCTGGTGGATGCCAAAACAAAACCAATCCAAACTGACTCACAAGCCGAGCGTGCTACACCCAACCAGATCAGTCACTTATTCAGTTACTACTTTCCTGATCCGAGACACTACCTTGGGTCAAATGCATTACTGGCTTTTTGCCTGCTCTCCACGAAGATTATTTGGGTAAAGAGCGAAGGAGAAACTCCAAGGCAGATTCCCACATTTTTCCGCCTCCCAGCTGTCATTGTGCTTTTCTCAAGCTGCCTGAAAAACTGTAAGCAAATCCCCAGGCATCGCCATCCTTGGGAACAAAGAGCGAATACAACAATGTCAAGAAGAAGGGTGGGGCTTGTTTAGCAGCACACAGTATTTTCTTCTGCTTTCATCAGATCTTTCAGCCTCCCCGGAGGGATTCAGAAACATGTACTTACCCGCTGCAGAAATGGTCTTTCAGGTAGAGAGAGTTTGAAGAAGGGCTTTAAAAGATACAAGTGCCACGGTTAACTCTCCCCAGCCCGACAGCTAAATCTTCTACGTCTGGCTTGTACTCTCTCTCTCAGTTTAAAGACACAAACGAAAGTCGCTGTCAACATTGGTGTGTGTCAGACACCTTGCCATGGGGCAAGGGAAATGCCGAGCCCTCAGTCACCGTCTCTAGCAACCAGCAGATTTAAGGAGCAGCAGCATCCAAGGATATTCATGGCACTGGAAGAGCCTATCCCTCCCAGCTAACACACGGAGAGTTACACTGCTGGGGGCACGGTACCTTGAGCTTAATGAAAAATGAGCTGATCAGCTTCAGGGTTCTTCATTTAGGAGGAAGACACCCATTATGCCTTATCTCCGCTGTCCTAGGAAAACCAGTCAGGCTAACTGAATTACTACCCATTTCTCTCTGGACACTGCGCTCTTTGTTTCCCAGCTGTTGTTGGGAGCTGCTTAACAGCTCAAAGGTGGGCTGCAGTATTTCAGACATGCCAAGCGCAGATGCCGCCAAGTTTTGAACCCACAAAGCTGCAGCAGCAGTAAAAAGCCAGCAAAACCCAGAAGAGCTGTTAAGAGAGATTAAAAAGCATCACAAGCAAACGTAGCTTATTACTACACGCTTAGCACAGGGCAGGGAAAAGGGACATAGAACAGAAAATGGACAGGGAAGACCCTGAGACCGAACCGCATCGAGAAGGGTCGAGAGCACCGTACCCATCGATTACGCAGCTTTTAAGGGGAAACTTGACATTGAAAGGCAAAACACACCCCACTAATGTTCAACTTGACAAACAGCTCCGCGTACACAGTTTTCCAGTGGTCAGCAAAGCACAGAAAAGAGAATTCTTCTGAAAAATACGCACACTTGGGGGAACAAAGGTTGGTAATAATGGAGTTTTTACGAAAACATGAGAAAGGAAAGAGCAGCCAGGGCACATTCCTACCTTCAAGTATACTTAAAAGGAAATAAGTGTTTTAAAGCATCTCATTTGTTACTTCATCAAAAACTCGAGGTACAAATTAAAAACGTTTAAACCACCCATATTTCACCATGTAGGCTCTTTTCAACTTGGCTTAGATAAAGCAAAACTGAACTTTGTTCCTGTTAGACTCATTTCTAAGGTCTCCAACCCAAGATGTTGTATGCTACGGCAGTTTTGCTTCCAGAAGCTCCCAAGTAAACAAAACGCTTCAACACACTAATAAAACTGGTTTTGTAAACTTCTTACTGAAGTATCTGGCCTGAAATTAAGCATCCCTTTGAGAAGGAAAGCAGAGCAGCTGGTTGTTATCTGCTCAGTTTCATTTGTAGAATTAAAAAAAAAAAAGAAAGAAAACCAAACCAGTTTACCTGCAAGGTATGACACCAGAGCCCCAGTGCACAGGGACAGAGGATGAAGATCCTTATCTGTCCTGTGCAGAAAGCAGAAGCTTCCTGCTGCGGAGGGGTATGCCCCACAGAGCATGGCCTCAGTTCACCTCCCGCTGGTGTCAACTGATGTCCCCCCTTTTGCGACAACTGCTCTTTTTTAACAGCAATTCTTATGTTTGCACCTCAAAACCCCCTATGACGAGGAGAGCAGCGTGAACAAAGACAATTAAGGCTTCAGCACACGTGTGTACTTCTGCGACACCTTTCCGGAGACCCTCAAGAGGCTTTCAAGGTATTCCTGTCCGTAACCTCCAGCTGCAGGCAGGTGCGCTCAAATTTTAGGGAAGATGGTCAAATCCATGGGTAGATGCTGAAGTCCAGCTCCTGCCTCCCTCGTGCAGCCAGGACACGACTCTCTCTTATTTTTATTATGAAAAAGCCCAGCATACACATCTACCACGACTACAGCCATGTTCCTCCCTGAGCATCACCTCCCGCCAGTTCCTGCAGGCACCAGCCGTGCCGGGGAGGAAAGGCCCGTCTGCACCGGGGCTCGCCGGGAACGAGGGCGCTGCCGGCAGAGAGGAGAATGACAGGGCAACCCGTGCTGGTCCAGCATTTCAAGTCTGATAAACCAGAAGGGAAAATTCTTCTCATATCAGGAACAGCAGAAGCCTGGAAAAAGCAACTGTTGTCTCCCCTTGGGTCGGGGGCAGAAAATGGACAGGTACCCAGAGCCCCCCGCTGGGCATCTCTGGGATGCTCCGGAGAGCAGCCGGGGACACCTGGGCGAAGCAAAAGGAGACAGGAGTGAATAAAAGCATTTTTCATGCCAATGGCATTCTTTTCATTTGGGAAGAAAAGCTCCTATTGAGCAAAACATATAATCTACTTAATAAAAGAAACCAACTGGGCTGAAGAAAATAGATGGGGCAAAGGAAAACAAAAGAGCAGTTCAGAGAGCCGGGGCAGCGCAAACGCCCGGGGATGAGTCTGCACGGAAGGTGCTACAGAAGTTGGCAGCAGAGGCTGCTCTATCTGCTCAGCACACTCTTGCTGACATTCTGCTGGGAGACAAACCCAACCCTTTAAAGAAGCTGTTTAAACAAGCCTAACATTAAGCTGCAGATCCTCAGAATGAAAGCTTTGTTCTCGCTCAAGAGATGGATCAGGTTGGTATTTATACGGAAGCAAACCCTCGCTGCAATTTAATCCAAGGCAGAGTGCGGGCGGTGGTGACAACAGTCCCTGGAGGGAGCCGGCCCGGTGCTGGTCCTCACCGCTCTTCCTGAAAACCGGAGCGGTCAGTTGGCACTGCCAAAGGACAAACTCTCCTTGACCCTCGGCTAACGCGGCCCAGGGCTCGTCTGCTGGGCCGGCTACTCCTTCGAGTGACCACCCTGAGCCCAAGAGGTGCTTCTGCTCCCCCTGAGGCTCCCAGCCAGGGCCACGGGTGGCAGCAGGATTGCTCCTGGCAGGAACCGGGCACAGAGGTATTAGTATCCCTTTGCATTAGCTACAGCGGAGAGGAAAACAAGAGAAGGCCTTCTTGTACCGAATTCCCCCATTAAAGGCGACGACTATTTACAAAATGAATCCAAACAAACAGGTGGGGGGGTCCGTGGATTAGAGCTCTAGGCTCCAGGGAGACTCAAATATTAAGCTCTGACAGTCAAAGAGCATTTCTTTGTTTTTTTTTTTTTTCTTCTTCAGCAACTATCTGAGCTCATTTTGCACATATTTACTCTCGCACAGGATTGCATGTGTCAAGATGTCTATGCAGCTAGACAGGGGAAAGTTTCGCAGCAAAATCTAATGTAATGGTGTTAAGCACCTTTTGGAATACATTTTCCACAACCTCCTGAAGCTGTGCTATGGCGAGATGACATTTTCTCAGGGCTAAACACTACCTGATCAAGATGTATTAAGATAATTAACCTGAAGATGATCACTGGTAAAATTGCCAATAACCGCCCACGTATTTACCAGATAAACAGATTTTTTGCAGAGATTGTAAGCTGCTGTTCTTTTTCAAGACTTTGAATCAAGGCTGGAACAACAATGATTCCCCTGACTTCTGAGCCTTTATAAGGCTCTGGAACAGGAGCTGCAATTTATTATGTCTCTGTACAGCACCTAACTTAATGAGACCCAATCTGGTAGTGATGTTTTAATGCTGCAGCAGCATAATGTTAGCAAGAGAAATGGAAAACAATTGGGTTTGTACCTCTGCTGTTTCTTTAGATGCTATAATGAAGAGGGACATGTGTAAACATGCTTGGAAGAAAGAAATACCTTTCAGCATTTCACTATATGCTGTGCCGAAATAAATAAAGAATAACCTTTATCACAGAGCGTTTTGCCCAAGAGCAGGCTAGGAATAAAATCCACTCCTTGCGGCAAGGCAGCAGAGGTCTGTGCCAGGAGCACCTTTGTGCTCCTCATTCAACAAGACCACCCCAAGAACGGCGCTTCGAGAAAACCACCAGGGCTTCACATTCAAAAGGACAGTCAAAGCCATCTGATGAAGATTTCACAAACAAAGATTTACTTTCCATTATATTCACCTCGATTCTTCTCCTGCCTGGCGTCAACAACTGGGATCCCTACATCCCTCTCTACGATACATCTGAGTCCAAATGCCCGCCTTGTATAAAAATATATATACGGGCATATACATACGCGCACCAGTATCCTCTCCAAGCCCCAGAGCCAGCTCACCCACACCCACCACCTCCAAAATCAAGCACAAGGCCACTTCTGGAGCCTCCCCATGCCCCTGTTTTCTTACAAAGCGGCTGAAGAAGTGTGCACAGATTTGCCCTTCTGTAGATGTAGTACCACCACCTCGAATATCTTTCCTACATCTCACTGCCCCATCTACTTCTCCTCCTACTTTCAGATCTCAACATCCCTTTTGCTCCTTGCTTATGAAATCTACTGACCCACTGCTGCTAAATGAAACGGAGTTAAAATTAGCTGCAAAGTACTATGAAAAAAAAAGCACTTTCACACAAGTCATCCAGAAACTAAAAATTATACTGGGATATTTAAAGCTGGAAACAAGAGTCTCGACTTTTTCAAGCTGGCTGCAGTCCCCTGGCACGGGTTGAACCTGATATGAACACATCACGGCTGAGCAGAAAACATGTACTAAATGGAAAAAAAGGGGGCAGGAAGAACATGCTCTCACCTTTAAAGTGAAGAACTTTCCCTGCATCTACTCAAGTAACACAAAAGGAGAGCTTCTAAATGAATTTTAAATAAGCGAATTGACAGGAGTCTCATCATTAGTAGGTTAATTAGAAGAAGCCTTGACATTTCTGCTGCTCTTCAACTCAGAAAACAGACATACGGCTCCGAACTCCCTCTCCAGGCTCTGGGCTGACACCTATTTTGTGTTTTAACTTGTTAGGAAACCAGTTTAGGAGCCACCCATACCACACCAGTGCCGTGGAGGAAAGTCCTGCAAACCAGCCGCATGGCAAGGCAGACACACAGAATATTACTGATGGCTTTCAAGACTTAAAACCAATGCTGCGTATTCTCAGGCAACAGGCACATGCTTTTTCGGAGCCTAAATAACGAGTTGTTTAACATGCAGTCTATGTTCCAACACCCAGCAGTCCACAGGTTACTTCCAAGAAGCCCACAGAAGGCAGCAAGAGCCAGAAACCCAAGCCTTTGTCAAGGGGCTTTAACGTGCAGTGAAGTCCGCTTTTCTGATGAAAAAATAAATATACGGGTCCACAACCAATGAGAAGGGAGGCTGGAAAGCCAGTGGCTTAAATAATGAGGAGAAAAGAGGTCCCCCACCCCGTACAACTGCTCACACACGAGGGTCTGACTCTACAAGCTCAGCTCCAGCGACGGTTTCATCCCTGTAATACCATCGCAGCTTTCTCCCTTGAGACGAGCAATTCCTCCTCGGTCTGCTCAGATAACCGCGCTGGCTGTGCGGTGGAGAACATATTTCCACTGGTCAACACCCAGTGAACTTTGCTTGCTGTTAAGAGAATTGACGTTTTACTTCACTCCTTTCGCAATAGAGATTTCCGGAGCATCCACTACTGGCAGCGGACGGCATACCCAGGGAAAAAAAAATCCAAGCTGTCTGGCCAAGGAGCTGAAGGAGTTCAAGAATGCTTGTTGGACACTGTTTTTAATTTCCAGTTAGAGAAGTCTTTCTTGGAAAGTTGTAAGATATAACTTATGGACCATGCGGAGTTTGCCTGATTTAAGCGGGTAAATATTTTAAGCAGGTGTTAATAATAAGATTTGTTGGCCCAAGATTGCTCCCCACGGTATTCTTTTGCTTTATTTCAAGCACGCAAACAAAGCCTACCTACAACCACCCTGTAACCATCGCTGCAGAGGCACCTTTTTTTTTTCTTCCTTTTCCTTTTTTTTTTTGAAGGAAGGAGAGGTGGGGGGATGTTTTCTACTCCATTTACTGACGCACACAGAGGTTCACAGCTCCGAGCACTGTAGAAACTAGGATGTCTTTCCAACCTCCCCCGAAATAAGCAGCTGTTAAGATCTCTTGTATAAAGCACAATAGTAAGGGCAGCCCTTGCCGGTTGAGGACGCAGACCGAGCGTGCATCATGGCTGCTTGAGCAGCGGACAATTCGCAGGGTTAGGGTCCCTGTTCCCTGCCACCCTGCTCCCAGCTCCACAAACGCAGCTCCCTTGCGCCCTTGAAGCCAGGCTGAGCCCACACCTTTTACCGGAGGGCGCGAACGAAAATGTACAGCAGGCACTGAGCGGAAACAATAGCCAGCCATAGAGAGCCCCGTATCAAAGGCACTGATAATTGTCCGACTTTCCAGGAGATATGCACAGTCAATTGGCCGTTTCCTGTTTGTTTATTTATTTATTTTTTAATAAACACCAGCTGTATATAATATGTGAAGTGAAAGTCTGAGAGCAGATGTGCGACAAGTCTCAATTGGTCCTGTTTTGCCATTTATCACAGAAAAGCTGAAACACCTTCCCAAGGCTGGATTTTACTTTAGGCTAAAACAAAGCCCGGCCACGCTCCCCTAACATAGGTTTGCATTACCAGACTCACCAGGACTTGCAAATACACCCCTAACCTACTGCCCTAGTGGGGGTTTAAAGCCATTTTCCGTAGCCAACAAGTCCAGATCTGCATGCACAAAGTTATTACCTTCTCGCAGTCGGTTGGTAATATATAACACGGACGGTGAGAGGATTGGGGAGGAGAAAAATGTTTCAGTGCGGTTCCTGTTGGAACAGGTACCTGCGTTACACAAGCAGCGATCTCCCCCGATAGCCACAGAGAGAGGGACTGCGTGGCGAGGCCTCGGATGCCGGAGAAGCCGCTGCCACCAACCCTGCCAGGAGGTGCTCACAGACACTTCAGGCCCACCCAGCGCCAGGGGAAAAGGGCCAATGTCTTTAAAAGCGCGGAGCTGATACCTCTGGTTCTTCCCCCAGAAGCAGCAGCGGCTGCACCCCCCCCAGATAAAGAAAAAGGATCGACATAGAACAAACAACCGAAACAAAGAGTTTTCCCTCACTCACCTCCCTCCAAACAAATATTTACAGTTGTCACAATCCAGAGGCACAGGGCTTTGGAAAGGTTTCTTTCAAAAAACCCCCACAGACTCCAGGAAGGTATATCTTAAGCCCACACTGGGATCTCTAGCACACAGCGGGGGTCCGAACCCCCCCTCGGCTGGGTCCACAGGCCAACGGGAAGCAGCCACGAACTCCCGAGGTCCGACCCAGGCCCAGCAACAACACGGCGGCGCTTCCACCTCCCCCAGCCCTGCCCCAGCCCGGCCTGGTCTCCCCACAAAACACCCCTGGCGACCCCCAACGCACACCGACCCGCCGGTTCTTCCTCACTCCGCGAAGAAAACCCGTATTCCCGTCTTTCATTCTCTCCTGAGGGCTGTAAGACTCTCAGTTCTCTCCCCGGCCAAAGCCAAGGCTCCTCCTGGAGCATCCCCCGGCTCCCGGTCCCAGTTGCCGCCGCCCCCGCCCCGACACACTGCTGTCCCCTCGGCGGAGGGCACGGGTCCCCAGACAGGATGGAGGATCCCCTCGCACTACACACCCCCCTGCCAGCCCCCCCCTCCGGCCAGGCTGGACCCCCCCAAGGGGGCTCGGTGCTGTCGAACACCCCTGGGGCCCGACCCTACGCTAAGTCCTTCCTGCCAGAGACCCCCCTACACCTCCCAGGACACCAACTCCATGGATTCCTCCCCTATTC